>CP106723.1:7876068-8472199 GCA_025506655.1 Gossypium rotundifolium | reverse complement strand
GGATTTTACTCACCCCTAATGACAAGGCCTCTACCACATCCAATTACGTTCTCCTTAATAAGTAAAACGCCCTTTTTACTTATCGAAAAATTGCCAAACCTTCTATTCCTTTCTAAGTGCATCAAAACCACCATAAAAAGCTATCAAACCCTAACATTATCATGTAAATTTCTTTCATCTTTATCGTCAAATCTTATATCGACAATTAATTTCATTTTAAGAACTTTAAATTAAAATTCTCTTTTCTTCGAAAAGTTGATAGTGTAAAGTAGACATTTAAGTCAAAAAAAGGGTGGAATGTTAAAGCATCTTTGGATGATATTTGATTATGATGGTGAGTGACTTGTATCATGTCATGGTTCAAGGGAGAACCTAAACGTTATTGATAATTGAAATGCGAATATAATTTATGGGCACCACGTGAGTGACTTTCCACTACATCGGAACCAACTTTCAACACAATTTAATCGAGTAACAAAAGAATTCTTATACCCACGAGATGGGTTGGACTTGAACGGTTTCTTCCCGTCTCCATCTTGCTTCCAATTCCATTTTATTCCATGGTTTTTGAATTTTATGTTAGAAGTATTCTTTCAGTCCAAATCAATCCATCTTGAAATATTACATTATATTTATATTATTGTTATAGAATACTTTATAAACCCGAAATCTGACCCGGTCACATGAAATGGAAAGTCCGATCCATTTCGCGGGCAGTCAGGGCCTCACGAAATGCCTCACCACCTTGCGAAGTGACATGCCTCACTATTTCACGGGATCACTTTGATGGCCGACTCGTTTCACGAGCAGCCAAGGCCTCGCGAAATGCCTCACCACCTTGTGAAGTGACATGCCCCACCACTTCACGGGATCACTTGATCCATTTTGTGAGCAATCAAGGCCTCGCAAAATGCCTCACCAGCTTGCGAAGTGTCATGCCTCATCTAATTCACAGGATCACTTCGCCCGACTCATCTCGTACCTCCTCACAAGTCCACCTCGCAAATGATCATTTCGCCACCACCATCTCGTCACCTCGCCTCACTGCCTCACGAGGTCATAAATTGTCTGTCACTAGCACTAGTGAGGTGTGATCATCTCACCTCCTTACAGGAGGAGACATGTTTTAGGGTACATGTCCAGCCTAAGGGGGTGAAAATGTCTTGCGCATGGCACCTAGCGGTCCCCTAATACGTCACATCAAAGAACCATACCTTATAAATATGAGAATGATGCTCCTAAGAAATGGAGGACAAGAGAGAACCTCAACAATTTTATTGCTTTTTAAAATATTAAATATAATACTTATTATTAAAATTTTAAAATATATATCTAATTAAAATATGAGAAAGATATATTATTAGTAAAGTTTTAAACCCTACAAGTAAAGTCAGGAGTTGGCAAGTGTCCTATAAGAGTATAGTAAAATATTAAAAGATAAATATTGTTAAAAAGACACAACAATTTTTTAATGATGCTTGTGTAATAAAAAAAAATACACATCGGTGTTTAGGACATAGCACGTATGCATTTTAATTTATTGTAAATTTTTAATATTCCCTCATGACACATGACAACATTTCTCCACTGACAATGCACCTAAAATATTAAAATAAATTAAACTAGACACGTGTCATGTACTAAACCTTGCTTGTGGAGTTAAAACAACTCCACTGACAGTGGACAAAATATTAACCCATAAATAAATGTCACTTATCACACCCTCAACCTATTTGTGGAGTCTAAAGCACTCCACTGACAATGTATCAAATAATTACCCATAGTTAAGGATTAATATTTGGTACATTAGTAGTGTATTTTGATAAAAGAGTTTGTTAAAGTTTTAAAATTCTAATTAAAATGTACAAAATTAATTATTAAATAAAAAGTGTATTTTGATAAAATTTTCAATGTGAAATGTTTAGGGTTTCATCTAAACCCAACTAGAAACCTCAATTGAATTTGAACTTTTTATTAAAAACTATCCTAAACCAAAAGTTAAAATAGTCCAAAAGGGTTAGGTTAGGTTGGAATTTGACGAGTTAAGTTGGAATGTGATTAGGTAGATTAATACTAGGGCTGAGCAAGAAAAATAAAAATCGATTGAACTAAGGTGTTTGGACAATTTATGACATGCAAGTTAAAAAATCACGGTTGCTCAAATTGAACCGAAGTCTATTTTTATTTAATTTATAATTGATTTTGTTTTTATGATGTAAACATAAATATTTTTTTACTTAAAATAGGAAAAGTTCTATATAAAAATACTTTCAAAAATTATATAAAAGATATTGATTTTTATTTACTTAAACCGATATTGTTTCTTAAAAATATTTATGAAAATAACTAAACTTCATCAATAATATTCAAAAGCTATAAAAGAAAACTCATTTTATCAAAATAAATTTAAAATTTCAAAAAAGAAATTAATATGAAAAAATGAGACTCGAATTGAACCAGATTATAATGGGTAGTTTAAAAATTCAAAAACTCGATAAATTCAAACCGATATCACCCCAAACTAACATTGTAGCTTAAAAAAAACATAAATGAGAATAATAAAATATGGTAACAAGAACTTTTCGATTACTCTCAATTTCGATATTGAGTAAATTGTTCCCTCTCAAAAAAAATTAAAGCAATTTAATCATTATCAATTTTGAACATGAACATCGAAGGACAATTAATCACAAGATTAATGTTTTTCATCAAATTTACATAACTTTGATTGATATAATAACAAATTTAGCTCTCAATGTCTATATTTTTGTTTATATATATGTATTTGAAGCTAAAATTTTTATATATTCTTTTTAATTTTTAGATTTTTGGAACTTTTTACATTTTTCTAGATAATTTTTAGAACCAAAATCAAATTAGCATTAGAGAAATTATTTAGTACACTACCGTGGAGTTTTAAACTTCAAAAGTAGGGTTAAGAAAATGACAAGTATCATATACGATATAGTAAAACATTTCAAAAATAAATAGAAAAAAGAAATGAGACACGTGACAATTTTTTAACTCTATTTGTGGAATTAAAAAAGTACACTATTAGTGTACCAATTACTAATTGTCGGAAATTTTCTTATGATGTGCAAGTGTACACAGTCGCTAGCAAGTAATATAGTAAATATATTAGAGTTATTGTCTCCACAGGGACTAGTTTTAAAACATAGATTGCAAAATTAACGACAAAACTTGGAAAATAAATAGAAATTTGAGTGAATGCAAGGAGTTATACCAAGCAATTTAAAAATAGTAACACAAATTAATAGCAATGAGATGAAGAGCTAGAATAATTATTTCCCCTAATATGCAACTATCGGTAGCGATGTTGTAGCAATGCTGCGACAACACAACGATTTATTAATCCAGAATCAACAAGTTATAGGCTTCTCTCAAGTCACTACGTTCAATTTTTAATCAATTTAACATATGTTTGTCTTTGTTAATATCAATATTACAATTGCAAGCACAGTTCCTACAAAATTATGCACGATAACAATATATGTCTATACCATTACAAATTTAACATCAAAGAAATTAAACATGCACCATTCAAGTTTTATGTTCATTAATCACAACCCTTTTAGATTTAGCAATTAACTCAATTACCCACTAATGTTGATCAAACAATAGCAAGCATTAAACATGAAAATCACTTGAATGAATAAACACGAAATTGCATCAAGTACCCTTAACAAAGTATCAATAATCCCATATTAGGGTTCCATAATCATTCTAACTAATAAGCTTTCACTTATAATCATCAAACTAAAAACACTCGAGACAAATTTCGCCATGGTTTCAAACAACGAACAAAAACGAAATAACGGTAAATAGAAAGGCAAAGAGATGTGAGTCGAATGTCGGCAGTTCTTCGCAATTGTTCATGTCTCGTTCTTCCTCCTTTCTCTACTTCTTTTCCGACGCTCTTGCTCGAAAGTTTCATTACATTTGTTCAACCCCGACAACCGCCTCCTATTTTCTAAAAATATTATATTTATATCCTCCCCAAAGAAGATAGACTAGGTCAACCTCCTTTCCTATTTTAATTTTGTCTTGGGAAGTGTTTGGCCTTTATAGTTTTGCCTAGCCTATTCTTTCTAGTTCTTAATTATTATCAGACTTGATTAAGAGAAGAGTTAAGCCCAAAAGCTGATGTGATGCTCTTTAAGTATGAAGTTTGCAATTTGTTCCTATCGGGTTCGATTCTATGACATGTCGTAGTATTGGGGCTTCAGTTGGTGAAATTCATGTTTTATTTTCTTCACATTTTCAATGTTCTACTAGCCACCTTCAAGGATAAAATTCACATTTTCATTACCTAAATTGACGAGAATACATGATTAAGAATAAAAGCTTCAAAAATTAACTACTTAACATAAACAAAATTAAAATAACTACTAAAACACTCTCAACCACTCTTAACTTGAATGAAATATAAACTTAAACGTAATAACTCTATATCCTTGAGTTATCACTAACCCTTGGCATTATATATAAACATTGAGGGCATAACCGATTATTATATCAATCAAAATTATGTACAATTGATAGAAAACGGTAATTGTCATGATTTATTATTCTTAGTTGCTCACTTTCAAATTGACATGAATTAAATTGCTTCTATTTTTGAGGACCAATTTACTCAATAACAAACATAATTGCAATTATTGATAATAAATTTAAATGATTATAACTGAAGTCCAATCCATTATAAAGCATGATAAGTAGTGACAAGATTAGAAATTCTTTTAGAGATTAAAATTGAATTATAATTTTTTTAAAAATCAAAGTATAATTTTATCGTTGTATTAATTTATAATTTTATAATTTCTAAAAGAATCTAAATGTAGTTGTATTATTTTGGGGCTCAAGGCCACTATTTAAATTGAGTAAAACTCAAACCTAAAATCTTAAAATTTTCAAAACTTCAATCTTACGATTTATTATTTATATTATATATTAAGTCTTTAAGCGAGTTGGAACTCGACACCAACTCAACATAAAAATGATTAAAATATTATATATATATATATATATATATATATATATAAAGTAAGTTACATTATTATGAGTGTATTATTATAATTTTAAGATATTTTATGTACAATCTATAAAAATTTAAGCGTAATGAGATCCGAACTTTGAAGACAATGAATTTATAACTTTTAATTTTACCATTTTCAATCAAAACTTGATTTGATTTTATATAAACTTTTAATAAATATATGGCTTAATGAAATATTTGGTCACTAACGTTTACATGTTTTGTCAAAATGACCATAATTGTAATTTTTGAGCTTTTTTTGACCATTAACCTTTGATTTTTTTTTCAAACTGTTTTTTTAACAGATTTAGTGGATAAATTCAAGGTTTCAATCTTTCTTTCTTTTTGGAATCAAAATTCGGATTGGGCTTATTATTACTTAAAACCAACTTACAAAAATGTCACATAAGAAAAGGCCCAATTAAAACTAAAAAAAAAAACACAAAATAGAATAATAAGTACTGCCCTAACAATTGAAAGACTGAAAAAACCACATAAACTTAAACTTATCTCAGGCCCGAAAAATCAAAAATATCTTCTAAAAAAGAACACTCTAGAGTCATATTAATGGCTTAGCTGTCATCTGCCCAATCTGAACTGCTTGGTCACTGAATAGTCCCATCACCCATTTCATTTCCAATTTCTTTCGGTTCCCCATGAGGTTTTCCGTCTGCCACTCAATTTCCTGTTTGCCAGCCTTTCGGTTACTTCCCTCCTCCATCAATCCATCAGAAATCAAAATGACAACTCTCCTTTTTCCTCCGCATGCTACCCTTATCTTCAAAAATCACCTTCCCCCAAATCAAACTGGTAATCCCTTCAAACCCAAACTATTCCTTTCCTCTTCCCCTCCCGCGCGCTGCTCTTCATTAGCTATCAATCTGGCTCCCGGATCCATCCCAGCAAGCATCTTCCTTCATCGAAATCAGAGGTTGTGTGCTCCAGGTAGAACTCTTTTTTCTTTCTCAAACTGTTTGTTGCAATTTTGTGGGCAAGAACGTTTTTATTTCTTGAGATGTGCTTGAAATCGAAATGCTTCCGTTTACCACCTGATTGACTGCATATCATTTGTTGTATATCAAAAATATAAACTCCTATTTTTGACTTATCTCGTGAGTTGCTGTTGCATTTCTTAAGCACCGTGGAGGGCATCACCTTCAACAGTAACTTTCGGCCAACTATTTTCCCTCCATAAGCGGACTGCTTTTCGGCATACCAGAGCTTCAACTTCAAAAGCCCAAAAAACATCCTTATGTAGTTCCGAACAGGAGATCAAGATAAGCCCTTTATCATTCCTTGCCACGATCCCCGATGCTGATGTGTTAGAATGTGTGTCGAAAGCACCATCAAAGTTAACCTTGACTGTATCACGAGGTGGGCATCTCCATATTTTTGTTTCCTCTTTATGCCCTTTATGATTCCTGTAGTTAAAGCCATCGAGCTCTGCGATATAACTATTAATAAATTTCTCTACCTCTCTACCTGTACTAACCTTTTTCTTATGTATTCTTGCATTCCTATCACCCCATATTGCCCAAAGTGTGCAGCTGAAGAGGCGACGTTTCTAGGGACTAAGCAATCCAAACACCCAGATAAGCCACTGATTAAAATCCTGATTTTCTTCTGAAAGAACCTCCGTAATGCAACAATTCGACCATATCTCTTTGTAACAAGACACTCTCAAACACATGATTCATAGTTTCAACTCACTCTCCACATCGAGATGACTTGTATCATTTCCGACTTCGCATCTTTGCAGGTTGACTTTCGTAGGCAGATAATTCCAAGATATTCTCTAAATTATAATTTTCAGTTTCGTTGGTAGGTTCAATAGCCATAATGTTTTGTAAAATTTCCTATAGACGGCCTGTAAAGCATAAGATCTAGGATTTTCTTCGGCTATTTGTAATAGTTTATAGGTGTTCCTTACCGAGTACTCCCCTGAAGCTTCTTCTCCCCAGACCACGAAATTATCATGCTGTGTATCTGCCAAGGGAATACGAAGGATTCGAGCAGAATCTTCTTCTGGAAAGGTATACTCTATCAACTCCTTCTATTTCCTGCCTACAGTATCAATTAGCTCTTCAACTTTAAGATCTTGCATTGAATTGACTACTGCTGATAATCTGAAATTGGTTGCATTTGGAACCCAGCCATCACTATTAATGAATATATTCTGACCTGTTCCAACTCGCCAAAGAAAACCTTTTTTCAAAACATCTTTTGCAGCCCAAATGCTTTTTCACGTATAAGAAACAGAATTTCCCAAATCAACATTTAAGAAATCGATATTTGGAAAATATTTGGCTTTAAGTACTTGCGTGACAAGAGAATTTTCGTTATTAATAATCCTCCATCCTTATTTTGCTAGGAGGGAGAGATTAAACTGAGACATATTTCGGAACACCATACCCCCATCTTCTTTAGAATGACACATAAGTTTCCATTGACACCAATGAATCCTCTCTTGTTTTTCTTGTTTCCACCGAATTTTGCAAAGATGCCTTCTAATTAGTCACATAACGATCTAGGTAGTAGAAAACATGACATAGCATAATTCGAATTGCTTGAAATCTTGACTTAATAAAACTTCCTTCCTCATTGTGATAAAACCGTGTACTCCAACGCCCAATCCTCGATTGATCTTATCTTTAATGTTTTAGAAAGATTCTTTCTTCTTTGCCTACAATATTAGGGAGGCCCAAGTATTTTTCTATGTTTGATGCACTCCTTACACCCAAAACTCCTACTATTCCATTTTTCACCTTAGCTGATGTATTGGTGCTGAAGAATATTGTTGATTTACATAAGTTCACACACTGTCCCGAACATTGCTCATACTTTTTCAAAATGTCTTTCAAAACTTTTGGTCGTTCTCTTGTTGCTTCTCCAAATAAGATCAATCATCAGCAAACATGAGGTACGATATTTTCGGCCCTCTTCTACTCGCCTTTATTCCTTTTATAGCCCTCTCATTGACTACAAGACGAATCAAAGTTGAAAGCCCCTCCCCACACATCAAAAAAAGATATGGACTCAATGGATCCCCTTGTCACAACCCTCTGGATGGTTTAAAATTCCTTCCTCTACTACCATTAATATTTACTGCATAGGAAACTATTGAGACGCACTTCATGATTAGTGTTACCCATTCTTCTGCAAACCCCATTCTCAACATAACTTCTTTTAAAAACCCCCATTCCACTCGATCATATGCCTTGCTCATATCTAGCTTAACTGCCATAAAACCTTTTTTCCCATAACATTTTTAACGCAAGGTATGAAGAATTTCGTATGCGATTAGCACATAATCGGAGATTAATCTGCCTGGGACAAACGTGCTTTGGGCACTATCGATGCATCTCCTGATATAACTCTGAAGTCTGTTTGCAATAGCTTTAACCACTATTTTGTAAATAATTGTGCATAGACTAATAGGTCTAAAATTAATGATATTTGTAGGATTAGGGGTTTTTGGAATCAGCACTATGTCTGTATGATTAGATAACTCAAAATCTTTACCTCATTTAGAATCCCAAGGCGAAATTTTCAACATCTTTTCCCACAATATGCCGAACTTTTGAAAAATAATCTTTGGAAAGCCATCCCATCTTGGTGCTTTAGTTGCCTTATCCCTTGTAACGCTTTATAGACATCTTCCACCGTGTGGTGATAGTAAAGCGTATTAACTTCATCTCAGAATCGAGTTTTAATACTGCTAATAATTGTGACGAATCCCTCATTTGTTTGACGAAAATAAATTGAAGAAGTAATTGGAGGCTTATCGAAGATTTCAGACTCTTCTGTAATGTCGCTTCCCTCCATTGACTCCAACCGACTGATTGTGTTTATTTTCCTCCGTGTTGTTGCATATCGGTGGAAGAAAGTGGTGTTTTTGTCTCCCAATCAAAGCCAATTGGCCCTTGCTCTATGCTCTCAGTAAATCTCATCTTTATCAATCTCCATGTTCAATCTGATCTTGGTATCTATTAATTTTGCCAAATTATCATCAGTCCTTTCACTTTCCATCAGAGTCTCCAATTCTTTGTTGAGCTTCTTTTTGCATTCATTTCTGCTTTGTTTGACTATTTTTGCCCACCTTGTTAAACTGTTCTGCAATTTGACTAATTTTTCATAAATCAATACGTTGACAATTCCCATGATTTTTTAACTTCCTGCTCAAAAGAATCTTCTAGCATCCACCATGCCTCCAATTTAAATCGTGGGCTTCTTTTAACTTGTTTTTCGCTATCTGTATAAATTAGGAGCGAATAGTGGTCTGGCATTGAGTGAGATAAATGACGAACCAGCGCCTTTGGAATAAATGCATCCATCTTTCATTTGCTACACTTCTATCCAATCGTTCCCTTATATTTGTTTCCGATAAATTACCCCTTTTCCATGTGAACCATGGTCCTTGATAACCCAAATCCAATAATTGACATTCATCCAAAACATCGCGGAAGGCTACCATCTTCTTCTCATCCCTTGGTTAGTCCCCTTGTTTCTCATTAGAATACATAATTTCATTGAAGTCACCACTAACGAGCCATGGATACTCTTGTCCCAAAGTCCTTAACAAATTCCATGAAGCATTCTGATTGCTAGCATAAGGCGACCCATAAAACCCTGTATATCTCCATACTCCATTCGCGCTATCTTCATCTATTAATACATCAATATGGTTCTTTGAATATGTTTTAAGAATTACCAAGAATCCTTCCCTCCAAGCAAGACAAAGACCACCACGTGTACCTTCTACTCCTATCTCAATACCATTCGCAAAACCGCATCTTTTTCTTATCCCTTCCATATGTTTTTCATCAACTTTGGTTTTCATAAGAAAAACCAAATCGGGGATATGTTGATTCCCCAAACTGCGAACATTCCAATATACGATTTTCATTGCTCCTGGTCGGTTTGCCTGCTGGCAGCCGCCGATCTTTTAAAAATAAAATACCCATGTTTTCCCCCTCTTCATCAGGGAGGTTTAATTCCCCCCTCTTCTAATGCTTTATCTGCAGATTTCATTTTTTTTACTGAACACTTCCAGGACATTATCCTCAGTGCAATCACCAACTTGAAGCTCAGGCAGTTTCCGTTTATGCACAATACTCATTTCCTTATACAAATCCCTCCCTTGCCCAAAATTAATTCTTTTCCAGTTGGCCTTTTTCTCTACTTTAAAATTGCACTCCTGTACTGCATCCACCTTTTTTTCCTCTTTAGTTGTGTTCGTCCCTACTTCTCTACTATTCGGTCTTGTCTCACCGCTAATAAATCAGTATCTTCAATTTGTAGCACGGTACATTATTTTCCTCTATTGCTCCAGTATACACACACTGACTCTCTTTCTTCCTCAAAATAGCATTTAATTTTAAAGTTTTTTTACCAATTAAATTGCTTTCTGCTTTAAGTGCTGACGTGGAGGGTGGGTCTTCCCTGATTTTGTCTTTATCTGCAGATTTAATCATCTCACATCTTTGGAGAGCGTGCCCAATTCTACCATAGCCAAAACAGAAAGTTGGTAGCTTTTCATATTTGAAGGGGAGCCAAACTCTATTCTGCTCATCAGTGGACACAAAAATACCCTTGCGAAGTGGCTTTTCTACGTCTAGCATGACTCTAATTCGGCAGAAGTCCCCATTAATTTCAGATCTAGTAATTCCCCTAAAAGTAGTACCAACAGCATGCATTAGATCTTTTTTATCAAATTCAGGTAAGCAAGGCCCAATCTTAATCCAGAACAAGGATGAAGTGAGTTTGATTCTATTCCTTTCTATTGGTTTAATCAATCTATCAAAAAATAAAATTTGTTTCACGAATAGCTATGGTTGTCCTTCTAATATTGTTTCTAGATCATCTTCTAAATCAAAACAAATCATAAATAAATTCTGACCTGCTAGTTGGATCTCAAATTTTCCTTGTGTTTTCCAGAGGCTTTTCATCTGCGCCCTAAAGCTATCTGGGTTGTAAGTTTTCTTCGACCATACAATACAGATCAGCGTAGGATTATCACTTGGCGACACCATCGAGCTCTTTACCGATAGATGAATGATCTCATCTGCCAAGAGAGAAACCTCCTCCTCATTAAACCCTTCGTTGCCACCACTTTCCTCCATCCCAAGCCATAGCAGATGCTGATTTCTCTAGGAAACTAAGCAAAGCACTCTTGACTCCTAGGGTTTTGGTAATCTTTCTTTCTTTTTTTTTTTCAAAATATTTCAATTTTTCATACATTTATTTCTTGAGAGATTTTTATATTGAGTTAATCTTTTAGATAATTACGTTTATTTTCTTTAAATTACGAGTTATTTTTTAATTTCATGCATTATTTATTTTATTATTTTCCACATATAATTATCTTATACGGTTATTTAAATAATAAATTACATCTCATTAAAAATATTTCACATATGAAATTTACATTTCCATTAACTTTTTAACGATACTTTCATTAAATTTATTAGAAAAACAGTTTAAAAAAGAAAGAACAAAAGTTGATGATAAAAAAAACTCAAAAATACAATTGGGTCATTTTGGTATGTAAACATTAGTTGGCCAAATTTGTCATTAAACTTAAATATATTTATTATATAAAATTTTAACTCATATCATGAGTATTCGATAATCTAATATATATAAATAGATTAACTGAATTAGAGTCACAAATTAATCAAATGGTAACTCACTTAGAAAAAGTATAACTTTTTTAAAGATAATAAGAAAACATTAAAATCTTTTAATATTCTTTATAAGCTTATTAAAAATTATTTTAAAATATAATATTAAAATTTAAACCTTAATCCTTCATGGCATTAATCAATATCTTGGGAAATGTTTACTCTTATAAATTTATAGATAAATATATTTTGAAACTTATGTGTTGACTTGATGATTAGAATATTTATTATTTTAGACATAATCTAGATTCAAGTCGTCTAATTACGTTATTGTTAGAGTTTTATTCTCCTTTTATAATTCGTAAAAATAAATAAATATATTTTCATTTCATATTTTTTTTCTTTTATCCACGAAGTGTGAGATAATCTAGTAGATTTTTAATGTGTCTAAAATCTAAAATGGTGTGAATTAATTAATTAAGAAATTGAATTTCACAAGCAAAACGTGAATTAGAGTTTCAGTTCAACACCCCCCCAAAAATTCTCGTCTAGCGATACGTCGAGGATATGTCCAAAGATCGAGCCAGCTGGCAAGCCAAGGCGCGCTAGATCCAAGCGGGAGAGGATTGGGCCCCACTTCACGTGCGATCCCGCTCGTTACCTTTCACTAAATGGCTGTAAGCCACGTGTTAATAGTGGGCTACTTTTACACGTGTCGAAATCCTATTTCATTTAGGAAAGGGGACCACTCCCTTGTCCTCCTTCCTCGAACCAGAACGCCCCCCACTCTAAAACAATTTTTCACGTCACGACAAAACCAAGTAAGAGACAAAATTCGTTTTCCCAATTTTGCCCCTCACCCTCGCTTGCTAACCTTCGACGTGGCGTCCATCTGTGGTTGTCGTATATCCACGTGTCATTATCATTCGGGTCAAGTTAAAAACTCCGGGTGTTAGGGAAATAGTCTAGTTGTAGAGTTAATTTGGATAAAAGCAACTCGGTGAGAAAAAAGTCAAATACTTGAACGAATCACGCAAAGTTTATCCACTTTCAACGGTCCAATTAGAAGGATATTTTTGAAGTCGTGGAAGTTGAAACACTGGATCATAACTTCCGCAACCATATTTTGCTTGATGTTTAAGTTACATCTTGAGTTTTATAAATGATTAAAAATTGATTATTTGTATTTTTTATTATTAAATTTGAATTTTCGACAAACAATTTAATTAATTCGAAAAAAATACTCAAATCTAGCAAAATAAAAAAATGGATTCAGATTTCAAGGTAATTTTGTGAATTTATATAATAAATTGATGACCTTCCCTGAAAATGACGGGGTGTTTCTGTAATTTTATGAGCTGTATTTATTTATTTTATTTTAAATTTTAAATTGAGCGAGCCACCCTTATCCATTATGGAAGCCAACCTTTATAAAAGCAGATCGAAATGATCGAAAACCAAAGAGGAAACTCAAAACCAAATAATTATTTTTGAAAAAAAACCCGCAAGAGAATTAAACAGAGGGAATACTAACAAGAGAAGAGGGAGTTTGGGAGATTTCTTTTTTCTTTTTGAATTTTTGATGGCGAGCAGCAGAGGCTATTACTCGAGACCGAACTACCGGTTTCTGTCCAGCGATCAACAACTGCAATCGACGTTGAGTCACGACTCGGCGTCGGCATTTGAGTTAGACGAGTCAGATATCTATAACAACGGTGTCTCGACTCGCTCCGACTCGCCTGAGTTCAGGTCCACCAGTCGAGTGGCGAAGAAGCAGTCCAACAAGCGCGGCGGTGGAGTGAATTCCGTTGTCGGAGGGCGCCGGCCTCCTGCCGGTCAACATACCAGACTGGTCGAAGATCTTGAGGAAGAGTACCGAGATAATCGGAGGAGATCGGAGAGCGACGATAATGACGTGGAAGCCGATGATTGGTCGGAAGGAGGTGTCAGGATTCCGCCTCACGAGTTTTGGCGAAGCAAATGGCGAGGACGAGGATCGCGTCGTTCTCGGTTCACGAAGGGTAGGGAGGACTTTGAAAGGAAGAGATCTGAGGAGGGTCAGAAACTCAATTTTTGAAAAAACAGGGTTCCAGGATTAAATATAGTATAAAGAGTGAGAAATTTATTTCTTTTCCCCCATATAAGGTTTTTTTTTTTTTGCCACTGTGATATGATCAAGAGGATCATTTCCAAATTTCCAATCGTGTAATCTAACTTGGAGATTTTTATGAAATTTTCCAGAGAAAATTTCGATTTTTTTTTTTTCAATTTCAATTTAAGAATTCAAAAAAAAAAAAAATGTGGTTGGAGGCTTTGAGGGTATCTTGGGTAAGAAAGGAAAATTGGGCCGCCGGAATTAAATAATTGGTGAGGTTGGGTGAAGAAAAATAAGAGGCTACAAATACAACCGCTAGGCAACATCAAATGATAGTTGAAAATTATTGTTGTTGAAATTTAGATTGTCCAATCTACCCTTTAACTAGTTTCAACTTCATTCATTAATTGTTTTCTTTTATGTTAATAAGTCGAGAATTATATATATTTTAGAGTAAAAATTCTATATATATTTGATCATTAAAATTATATATTTTTTAAATGTAATATAATGATTATTATCATATAAAGCTTTTCAATTTTACAAACTAAACTTAAAATAAATATGTATTTATTTTTTTACTTTTAGACCTCAAAAATTCAATTTTTTATATAAAAGTCCAAGAGATAATAATTCATAATATAATTATGGTATTTTAATCTTCACAAACAAAAAAATAGTTTAAATAAAAATTTTGAAAAAGAAAATGTAATGTAATGTAAAATTTAATTTTTATTATTTATTATTAGGGTATGTTTGATAAATCATTAAAATGAAAGTTTTAACATTTAATTTTTTAAGAGTGATTATTTGATATATCATCTATGGAGTTTTTAGATCCCACGGGTAAGTTGAGAGTGTGCTAAGTGCTATATTTAATTATTTAATTATTTATTATTTTTACTATACCCTATAATACAATTGTTAGATCCTCATTTAATTTAATCTTTAATATTTTTAAAATTATTCAAAATTAAAATTTATAAAATAATGAATTCTCAAGAATTGTCAAATAAAATAATTACATTCAACACTTGATTTTTTATTAATATAAAAATAGTTTTATAATATAAATTTAGTGCTTATAAATTAAAATTCTTATAAAAATTGTTTTCATCAATTTAAAAGACTTTGGCATTTAAAAATAAATTATTTCCATCAATTTAAAAACGATTTCATCAATTATTCTTATAACTTAGCCTAAACTTCATTGGTCCTTAGGTTCTATAGATGAGTCTAAGTAGGCTAGTTTTTGGGCGTTATGTAATGCATGCAAATTATTGTAATTGAATTGTCTTGTTAATATGACATAAGAGCACTTATTTCAAGTCTTCTTTGCATGACCCTACTTACTTATATTCATCACATTCAATTTATATTTTATAATAACTAATTAAGTTTGTGTCTATTTAACTCATGACATCAGCTCAAATTAATTTGTTTAATTACTAACAAATGTTGGATATAATGATAAAATATATTATGCTTTTAAAGGAAAATTTAGATTCAAATATTAGAGATGACACTATTAAATAAAGCAACCTAAGCTCCAAAAGATTAATTTATATGAAAAGTAAAATAGATATAAACTTATTTGCTAACTAGCAATGAATGATTCAAAAACGGAAACTCAGAAAGGAGGAAAAGGGAACGAGAACAGAGACAAATTGAGAGGAGACAACCCTATTACTTAATAGGGTAAACATAATTGGTTCCATTTAAAATTACTTGCTTTTTCTTTTTTTTATCGACGAAAATTGTTGGGATAATTTTTGACATCACGTGAACTTTTTTACTTTGCCATAGGAGAGACATTCCAAGCCACTAAAAACCCAACAATTCTTTTAAATTAAAAAATAAAAGAAAAAGGTAATGCAAGTCTTTGTCGAGAAAAGTTAAACATGTAGCGACGTTTTTCTTGGCCAATTGGGGAAACTAGGAACCGTTGGATTAAACTTTTTGTGGGAACAAAAATAGCGACGGTGAGTTGACCATTTTGATCTGGTATAAATTAACTGATGGCGTTTTGGTTACGCTTGCCCCATCGTTTTCGTCGAGTATTTTATTTCCCTTTAATGGCGACATGGGAATATGAAACTGTTTTTTCCTTCTGTTGCCTTTGTCACTGGTAATTTTGTCACCAATAATGTGACAGTCTTTTTTGTGCTTTAATGATGACATGTGGGTAAAGTTTGTGGATGGTGTCTTGGACTAGCTTTGGTTTTATTTATTTATTTACTTGTTTATCTTTTTAAATCATGATGGATAACACCTGGAGTACTAAGAAAAAAAATCTAATTCTGTTTTTAATGTTTGTATTATGTAAAATTTACCGATTTAGTTTATATATTTTAATTTTATCATCTTTGTTTTTTGAATTTTTAAATTTTAGCTGTGACCCAAATAATAGTTTTAGATTTGTTACTTTCAAAATTTTATATGAAAATATATAATTATGTATAATGTTATATCATTTTATTTTCACGTGATACCCACAAAATGACACATTATTTTAGTTTATGGATTTAACGGGTAACGGTTTGAGTAATGATTGGGATTTTGAAGTTCAAAAGTATAATAATTAGGAGAAAATAGACTAATAGTAAAATTTGACCTAACAAATTTAATTATTACTATTTGAATCATGATTGAAATTTTAGAATTTTAAAATATAGAGAATAAAATGGACCAGATTAGAGTATAGAAACCAAAATCATAACTTATGTATAGTATAAAGACTAATAGCAGAATTTGACCAAAATTTGAATCATGTTCCTAGGGTGAAAATCATTAACCAGTCAATTTAATCAAAATTTGAATCATGTTGTATAGAGACAGTGACATATGATGTGCTATGTAGACTCTTGTTGATATCAAAACCAAATTTTAACAAAGAAAAGTGAATGAAATTTTAACAGAATGACCATTTTGCTTTTGATCAAACGTACATGACTAATTTGCCCATTCTTTTGAATAAATGAGACAACATACAATCCGACTCTTAATACAAAGGTCTTCATTATACTTTTACATTATATTTATCAAATATATATAGAAAATATTTCATAGTTATTAAAAAATTTAAATTTCACAAGAAGATTTAAAGAGTGACACAATTTTTAGGTTTAATAAAAATTAAATATTAGAAAATTATATGATAATATTTAAATTTATGATACTAATATTTATGTTGGAATCCACTTCACTATAAGATATTTTGGTGGAACAAATCTAAATATTTTATTTTGATTTGTTAAATAAATAGGAATCTTGAACTAAAAAAAAAAAATTAAGAAACATATTGTAGAAAGTGAAGAACAAGCAAATTAGATAAAAAAAATCAATAATAATGATATTAAAATGAGAACATTATAAAAAAGTGTCACTAAAATTGGGATAAACTTGGATGGCTTTTCTTGCAGCATAATGTTTGGCAACTTAAAATAAACATAATTTATACATGCACACATCATATGTATACATATGATCTCAAGGGAGGTGGCTCTTAGTTTCCTCAAAAGGCTAGTTTAAGAATATTGTCTTATATTTAGAATTATTGATATATATATTTTAAAATAACCCAAAGATGTAAATTACAATATAATATAAATATAATAATATTTTAATATAGACATGAACCTCAAATATGGACATGAAAAATACAAAAGATTAGGTAAAAATCTTATTATTTACTTAGGTGAGAATTTGATACACTGGTAGTGTATTTTTTAATTTCACAAGTAATTTTAAAAATTAACATGTGTCTTTTATTTAAATATCTATGTTTAAATATTTTATTATATTTATGTAGGGCACTTGTCAACCATCTAACCCTACTTGTGGAGTCTAAAAACTCCCTTAGCGATTATAACAAATATTTGCTCTATTTACTTTAGAAAATTTTAATAATGTAATATAATTATTATTATTTAATTTAAATTTTATTTGATCAATAGTTTATTTATTTCATCAAAATAAATTTAAATATTCAACTAGAAAAGAGTAAATATTCGCTGCAAATAGACACATCCATAGCCAGGCCACGCGGCATGACCCGAAAAGTGAGAGAGTTTGAGTAAAAATATAGGCCCGAAAAATAGACTTGGGCAAAAATTAAGGCATGTTAAGAAAATGGGCCAAGCCTCGAGTAATTTTTTTTTTTTGCTTGAGCCCTACTGAATATACAAAAAATTGCTATTTTTTTCTATTTTATTGTTTTTTTTCACTATTTTGCTACCATTTCACTATTATATTGTTACTATTTTGTTGTTATTATTTAGATATTGTATAACTTTTGTTTTATTGTTAATTTTGTTACTATTTTAGAGGCATTTGATTTTTAAGTTGCACTTATCTTAGTGTTATTTAAGTGTATATATATTTTTAATTTATTTTTAATTTGTTGGGAAACATTTAATTTAATGTTTTTAATATTTTTGATGTATTATATATTTTTAAATATATATAATAATATAAAAAAATTAATACGGGCCGGGCTAGGGTTTCAACCTTTTTATCTGGCCCGACCCATGGACACCTCTACCCATGAAAATTTGAGTTTCATTTTATTTGATTATTCAATTTTTTTCGATCTGAATCTGATATGAATATGATAAATAAAATAAAATAAAGATTCGTTATAACATATTATATATATCCAAACAAGATATACAAATTTCTACCAGATCAAATAAAATATCAAAGCAAAGAATCCCAAGATTCAATTATTCATTAACTACATGTATATTTTAAAATTAAGAATAAAATAATTTTTAGTCTTTTTTTTTTCGTGAGGAGTTGGATGAAAAAAACTCTCATGTCCAGTTTTGTAGTAGAAATGAAATTCATAAACAACCATCAACTATAACCCCCAAAAAACCTGATTTTATAAACAACATAGAGGAAGACAAAAGGAGACATCTTATCGAGGTAATTGGATTAATTTTGGTAGATATACTCTTCAAGCACTTGAATTAGAAGTTGATAACAACATCTTGAAAAGCTATAATAATGATTTTTATAATACACTCAAATTTATTTTTAAATAATATTTTTAAAAGCAATATAAATAGATAATATAACACTTTAATAATATTTACGTAACAGAAAAGATTAAAAAAAAAAAGCCTAAACATAAAACTTAAAAAACGAGGAAAGACCTAGAAGTGAAATAATCCAAAATTTATAATATGTTAGATACTTAGATTCTAGCACAAGTGATCTTTAAAAAATTAAAATTTTGTGTAAAAATTAAATTAAACTTTAGTTGAAGTATTAAAATTGAATATTAAGATTTTAGCAAATCAAGTGGCTCAATTTAAAATAATTAAGTTATTTACTTTAATATGATATTAGTTCGTATTTGTTTATTTAATTATTTGATGGATGTAACAGATTAAAAGTTGATTATATATAAATTGATTCTCCCTTTACCTAACAGACATAAACAAATAGAAATAATACGCTCCAACCTCAACATTTGTGTGAGAAAAAGGAAGAGACAAGAGAGAGAAATCAAATCCTCGTAATGTTCTTTTTCGTCGAATCCAATGGTCAACTCCAATTTTGTATCAAGTAATTTTATATATTTGTGAAAATAGTATTATTCTAAAGATACTAAAATTATTTTTTTTCGACATAAAAGAAATTTATTTCCTCTGATTGTATAAAGAAGACAACAACCAAGACAAAATGGTTTCAAGTACCCATGTCCCCAAAAGAAGCAACTTTCCCATCTAAATGCAAAAATGGGGAAGGGATCATCTCCATTTAATAAGTGCGTAATTTTATATTTATTTGTGATATTTCTCGCCTTAAATTATGATTTTTATGTTCTTAAATATATTATTTATACTTATATTTTATTATTGATTTAGTGAATAATTGGAGAAAAAGACCTTAAAGTTTATTTTAGCAAGTTTTGCGATTTGAACATCAATTTTAGTGCAATTTTAGTATTTTGGTCATAACTTGAGCTACAAATGTCATTTTGAGCCCATACTATGCCAACTCGAAAGGAATTGAAAGATTATCTAAAATTATTTCATATATGAAGCCCCAAAGCGTCGGGAACATGTCCAAAAGCGGCTTGGCGTTTGACACGAAAATAGTCAAAAACCTAAAAAAACTCTACTTTATTTAATTAAGGGCACTTTTGTATTTTCTTTGTAACAACCTGCTTTTAGTAGTGTCAAAATAGTGGTTTCGAACTACGATTTCAACGAGTGAGTTATTATTTTATATTTATTTTATGTCTACGAGATTATTTTAAGGTTGTATTAAAGTTTGGTTAAGAAAATTTAAAGTTTAAATGGTTAATTAGGAGAAAAGGACTAAATCGTAAAATATGTAAAAGTGACTATCTATTAGTTTAAAGGGCTTAATGGCAATGGAAATGAAATATAAAGGATCTAGATAGTAATTATACCATTCTTAAAGTTAGTGGACAATTATGGGTAGGATTTTGTTAATTTATAAGTTAATAACTAAGGGTAAAGTGGTAATTTAATAAATAATATTAAAGTAAAACAAAACAAAATGGATACCATCTTCTCTAATTTCCTTCACCATCAAAAATTGAAGAGAAAAACACCATTAGAATAGGGTTGAGCATTCGATCAAGCTTCTACCTTGCATGTAAGTGAATTGAAGCCTCGTTTTTAATGATTTTTATGTTTTTGAGTTCATTTTAGCTTAATCTAGCTAGCTCGAGGGTTAATTTTCAAAATTGTTAAAGGTTGAGGGACTTAACATGGTTGATTTTGAGTAAATTTTGAATTTATTTGATAGATTATTAATCTTAGTTGTTAAACAAACTTGTTTTGTTAAGTGATTTTTGATGAATTTTAAAATAAGGATTAAATTGTCGAAAGTGTAAATCCATGGGTTTTATTGTGAATTATTGATAATTATGGGTTGTTCCAAGGTCCCTTGTAGCTTTGGGTTAATATATATTTAGGTTAAAATGGTTAAATTTTAAGTTATGAGCTTAAGGACTAAATTGTAAAAAGTTAAAATATTAGGGTAATTTTGCAATTTTACATAGATATGAATTATGGATGGGATTGAATACTTGAAGTACTTATTTGAGTGAAATTATCTATTTAGGTTAAGATAAACCATAATCGGACTTAAATCGAGGAAAGGCTAAAGCTTTAGATTGGTGTGCAACTCTACTTTTATGACCCTATTTATCGAGGTAAGTTCATATGAATTATGATCGTATTAATGTTAGTTAAATTTATTGTTTTCTATGTTACGTTAATATAAACGGGCTTGAAATTGTATATGTATCAATGTATGAATAATTAACGTGTAACGAGTCCTATTTGAGCATTAAGAATTCTTAGGATACGAATAACATGTCATTAGGGATTTCATGTTTCAGGTGCCGGTCTTGAATGTTCTACCGACGGCTGAGGTTCTACATTTGTTGCGAATTTTCAGAGCTACTCGAAAGCGATGTCGTGTAGCTTACATTCTGACCCACTGCTTGTGTGAATAGGCCCATTTCACAGCTCGTGTGAGCACTATTAAAAAGGAAATGTTACGATTATATGGAAAGGCACATGTGTGTGAGCATTTTCGAGTATCTGATGTAATTTTAGATGGGTCAACGGGTAAGTAAAGGAAATTGAATGGTTCATGGTCTTATGAAAAGGTTATGAGTAAATAATGTATCTTATGAAATCTACTTATGTTATAATTGAACTCAAATGTATTATGGATGAACCTACTAACTTGTGAGTTTAATGGTGTTTCAGTAGGGTTTTACTAAGCTATTGGTCTTGGTAATGATATTATGCTCATTCTATAAATTGTGCTAATGAAATGGTAAGTTGTGTTTGAATTTATACAAACTTTGTAACACCCCTAACCCGTAACCATCGCCGGAATAGGGTTAAGAGGCATTATCAGACATATTGGAACTTTTACGATCATTTCATGTAACACCCCTAACCCATATCCGTCACCGGATTAGGGTTACGAGGCATTACCACATTAAATACAACTTCCAAACATTCACTTATTCACATAGATCATATTAGCATAAATAAAGCATATGGTGATTAAAATTAAATATACATTATTAATCATAAAACAAAAGACAATTCTCTTGCATATAATCTTATTTAAATGTTAAATAAACTTGCCTCAAAACCATACAAAATTTGCTTTAAAATGTACACCTAAATTATATCCTCATCACATCATGACATATATGTTCAAATCCAATGTAATTATTAAAAACTTAATTATTCAATAATTTACTTGCACTTAATAGACCAAACAAATCACATCACAAAGCTTAATATCCGAATCATATATGATATAAACAATTAAACCAATTTATTGGCACATTTTCCACATTAAATTTGAACCATTCAAGCTTAAAATATATAAACACATTACCAATCATCTTGCCTTTAATTCACTAATCAAATTTATCTATTAAAATCTAAACCCAAAACATACACATCTCATATAACCCACTTTAACCGATTTTATGAGAACATTATTTACTAACTATAAGTCTATTTAAAAGACAACAATGTATCTTTTTAAAAGACCATAAACATGCATAGTTTCCTATTACCAGCTTTCGCATATGTGCACACCAAATGAGTCATTTTGAAAATCCATACAAATCATATCATTGTACAATTAATAAACCGAATCAATCTTACTCACATATGTGCGAATCAAACATTTATCGTATATCCCTCAAACTCATATAACATACTTATTACCTAACTAACATTCATTACTTAGCTTATTGCCGAAATACATAACCATATGCCTCATATTCATAAAAACATGGTATTTCTTCTTGATTTGCTAAACCATGATCAAATCCAAAGATTAACAAAACATATCAACTTTTACTCATTAAAGCATGCCATTCAAATCAATACAAAACCACATTTCCTAATCAAATTTTCATAGCCAAATTATATATAACCTCAAACCATCACATACATATTTCATTTCAAAATCAAATACATACTTACTTTATAAACAATAGTCAAACCGGTTCATATTACAATTTAGACATCTCAATATTAAATCATTAACTTTGCATAACCTAAATTTATTCATCAACCTCATATTTCAAGACTTTAATACCTAACATAACCAAATTTATCACATACCTTTAACATGAATATCTCATTCAATGCAAGCTCAAATCATGATCAAATGTAGTCAAAATAAAGCATAAAATTAAACACATCAAGCACTCATTCAAAAGCACATAAAATCCAACTTAAACAAAACGATCATGGACAAGCCATTTTAAACCAACCCGAACTCAAGCATGGAAATTAAGCCATTTTCGCATGGCTATAATAATTCTGATTTCAAAACCAACCAAACTAATACTAGACTATACATGACATAGATTCGAATTCAAACTTAGTAAATACCAAAACAGTCGATAGTGTGATAGACTCCTCCGACGATCCCCGAGCTCATAACCCATATTTCAAAATCTATAAAACGAAGAGTAAACATACACACAGTTATCTTTTGCAGCTTAGTAAGTCATAAGCAAACAATAATCATATGAACATTAACACTAAATCAATTAGCCAAGTCAATCCAAACCTTAATTAAATATACATATATCACACTCACAAGTTTATATGTTTTCAAATATACATTAGAATTTAACATCATATAGCTAAATGCACAAATACTCATAAACATATATAATTATCACTTTTAAATATCACAATTATATCAATAGGCGAATCACTTATATTATCGTAAATACATAATAGGCCTAATCACTTATATGTTTAAATATGCTAACACATAATTCATATTTCACATAACTTTAAATCATCAATTCAAGTATACAATTTACCTTAATTTCATAACATAGTATGAGTACATACCTGAGCCTTTTAATTCATTTTCACATTCGGTCTTTAATTCACATTGCCCTTTGAACCGTTCGGAATTAAAAAGGATACGCGGATAATTGGAAAGATCGTACAACGCCAACGTCCCAGACGTGGTCTTACATGTAATCACATATCGATGCCACTATCCCAGACAGGGTCTTACACGAATCAAATACGATGCCAATGTTCCAGACATGGTCTTACACGTAAACACAAGTCGATGCCAACGTCCCAGACGAGGTCTTACATGAAAACACATATAGGTCGAATCGAACTCGTAATTTATCTTCTAAGCTTAATCACAATCAACCAATGCACATATATATTCTTAAAATTCAATTCAACACATAACAAATATATATTTTCAATTTGACAACATTTATATGCTTATAGACTTACCTCGGATATCGATGGACGAAATAAATGGATATTCGATTATTTTTGTTTATCCCCGATCCAAACCCGTTTTCTTCGATTCTTGATCTAAAATATTCAAATTAAACTTTTTTAATCATAACTCCATTCAATTTAATCCAAAACACATAAATAGATAAATTACCATTTTGCCCTAATATTTTACACTTTTGCAATTCGGTCTCTATACATAAATATGCAAAATACACCAAATTTCCATATACCCATTCATAGCGAATATTCATGTATATTATACAAGCCCATATTTTCAATTATTTCACATTTCTAACCACAAATTTTATCTTTTCAATTTAATCCCTAATTCATATTTTTTTTTTGTCAAAAATCACTTTATAAAACTTGTATATCTTTAAACAACCATCAATAATCTTGTAAGAAATATCAAAATAAACACGTATTCAACAACGGCACATTTCAAAAACATTACCAATTTCAGAAATTGAGGTATGGGCTAGCTATATCGAACTGCAACGAGCTCAAAAACATAGATATAATTAAAAACCGAGTAAAAATCGTACCTTAATTAGAAATTAAAGCTTAGCCGAATGTTAAAACCATCAATGGCTTTCTAAGTCTTCAAATCCGACTGGTGAAAAGGAATGAAAAGATGACACTTTGTTTCTTTTATTTATTATTTGTTTTGTCATTATTAACTAACTTACAAAAATAACCTTTATACAACTTATTTATTGCACCAAATGCCAAGCCATCATATTCCACTATCTCTTTTAATGGTCCAATTACTAATTAAGGACCTTTCCTTTAATATTATCTAGCTATTTGGCATTTTAGCTAATAGAACACAAGTTTTACGCTTACGCGATTTAGTCCTTCTTCTTGAATTAACCACTCAAAAGGTAAAATTTCTTTACGAAATTTTCACACGAACATTCTATCATACTTTAAATACTAATAAAATAATAAAATAAATATTTTGACTTGGTTAAGTGGTCCCAAAACCACCCGTTCTGATCAGACTCAAAAATGGGCTGTTACAACTCTCCCCCTCTTTTAGGGATTTTCGTCCCCGAAAATCTTACCGGTGAATAAGTTTAGGTAACGTTGTGAATAGGTTTAGGTAACGTTCTCTCATAGCATTCTTTTAACTAATGGAGTTTTCTTATTCCACAATTCTTTAACCTTGCAAGCCAGAATGTGAATCGATTCTTCTTCATATGTCATATCGGGCTTAATCTCAATCTTTGTCGAACTAATTACATCTGAGGGATCAGATCGATATCTACGAAGCATCGAAACATGAAATACATTGTGGATCTTTTCTAGCTCAGGTAGCAACAATAGTCTATAAGCAACCAGCCCGATAGGCTCTATAATCTCATATAATCCAATATACTTCGGACTCAACTTGCCTTTACAACCAAAATTTGAGTATTTTCTTCCATGGTGAGACTTTCAAAAACACTTTATTTTCAATCTGAAACTCTATATCATTTTGTTTCAAGTCTGCATGCGATTTCTAACAATTCAATGCGATTTTCAGACTATCGCGAATCACTTTCACATCATATATTTCAAATTCACACATAGCTTCGAATTTCAAATATTTTTTTCATCTCACAACTAAAATTCTGATCTGACTTTCACTGTACATTATCCCTAGCTAAAGCGCTTATATCGTATTAAATCGTTTCTATTTTCTACTCACATTCTCGACGATTTTAATCCTACGAATCATTTTCTCACAAAACTCGATCCTCAAATAACGAAGTTCGATAGCGCTTATAATAGCAATCTTTCTTAGTTACTTTGTAATTCTAAAACATAGTGACAAATAAATATTTGAGAATTTGGTTTGCGTTTCACGATTTCAATGCAATTTCATACTCACAGATTCTTGTAATCTCTCTTAGAATTACCATATAAATTTGGATCTCAATCCAAAACAATGATAATTGACACCATAGAGATTTACCAACAAAAAAAAGAATAGCTTAACTTTTTATCAAGAGAAAATCTATACTTACAGAGAGATTTCTTCAGATAGTTAACCATATTTTATATAACTCCATCTTTTTGAATGATAAAGATAATCCCGATACAAAATTCATCAACCCTCAATTTCTATAACCTACAAAGTCAGAAATATCACATTTCACACTCATCATCTATATCATATCTCAGATTGTTGTGTATATTGTTAATCACATATGAACACCACTGAGAGTTTCTTGTAGCAGTTGTTATATATTCGTAGAAATTTTTCAGTATGCACACTCTATCTCGAAATAACAAATAATCATCGCTACCACATCTGAGGTTCTGAATCAGAAATCAATTTATGTTGAACTCCTTTTTAACTAATAATTCGTTGACACATTTCTGAATTTCACAACTTCACTATATAAACATTTATTTAGCCTCTAATTCAACTAACAACTGTTCATTTCCTGATAAGATCAATCACGTATTCATCGCCCAATCAAAACATTCAAAACTATAATCATTTTCCTCGGATAAAAATCACTTACAGACTTAAAAGTTTTTTTCAACGATTTAAACTAGCCTTGCTGTGCCAAGTTCAGATCTTTTTCTGACATTAAACATTTTAAACTCTTATAATCATCAAATATTTCACCTAACTCTTTTATGCAGCTTTAACTGTATAGAATCTTAAGATATCTTTGCACATTCTTGTATTAGAATACATTTCAAACTATTCATCAACATAAGGACGAAAATCGTAATCTCTTTATTGAACTCAAATTGAACCGGAGGCGATATTTGATTGAAATTATCTTTGTGCAAAAAAAACTTCAACAATCAACTAACTTTAATTTATGACAATATTTCCGGGTAGAATCATTTCGATGGATATAGTTCGGTATCAAGTCTTCAAGAATACGAGTTTTTCTTCCAGACTTCCCCTTAATTCACACATGTACATTCAAAGTTGATTTCCAGTCAGGTGGACAGACTCAGACACATATAACCCAATTATATTTTCAATCAAATAATTCAAATCAAACTAAATTATTGAATCAGTCTTTTCGAAGAAATCTTTTCTTCTCGTTAAAAAGGATAACCCAGACATATTGTTTCACAAATTTGGTATTATTCTTCTATCATTTTGATAACCCAGACATATTGTTTCACAAATTTGGTATTATTCTTCTATCATTTTCACTTTTATCAATGTTGGACCCTCACGAGAACTAGAAAAGAGTTTATAATGAAGCTATCTCATATATTAATCATCAAAAATCTAAATTATACTGAAATCACCTTAACCAAATAGAAATCATTAGACCTTAATAAGAACGATGTCTCAACCCTATAAACAGATATTAACCTGACTGTTGATGAAGCATTTGAACACAGAGAAGTATCAAATATGATTTAAATAGCAACCATTTTAGAAGCAAAACTTTTATAACTTTGAGGACAGTACTACTGTACTCTCACATTTCAAGCCGAAATTAAAATCACAATAGAAATAGTCATCTCTGTCAAATAGAGATCTCTTACGAGATAATCACATGGAATCATAAGAAAACCGAATAGAAAAATTTCAAATATATGGAGTCACACGGGATATCTAAAATTACAACCCATATATAATGATATAAAATTTTGAGAATATCCTGAAAATGTCCAAAAGAACAATGTCATCCTTAAATACTGAAATCCACAGTAACAGAAGCATTATAATCTTTATATATATATTCAACAGAATAATAACCAGTAGAAACAGAATATTACTCTCATACAGATTTTACCGTCGACTTTCGTATCCACACAATTAAACAAATTATCGGAGAAAGACATAAAAATGTCGAACATAATCCAAACAGATTTCAATGCTTTCTTCTATTATTATGTTTAGCTAACGTTCTTATACGATAAGAATTTCATCTTAACATAATCAGCTACATATACCTCTAAAAGTAAATGAACACATTGCATACTCAGAAATGATCGTCGTAATTAACTCAACTACAACCACTGTACTCAACCATTAATACAATTCAAACATTAATCTTTTGTTTAATTTTGTCATAAAAATTTTTCACATTATCCCATCTTTAACAAAAATCAATTCAGAAAAGCTTTTAGTTAATACTTTCTTTAGATAACATACCTGAATAAGTCATTTAATCGGAGTTAACTTCTTCTTTAACAGTGACTTTGCATAATCTGAATAGTCCCTAGAACTGTCCAATATCTCTTTTAGTACTATCTTTATTTGCTGATTCATTCTCTTTTCTGACCACATTACTAATCTTTCAAACACGAATTTCTATAACTCCACACTCGTGAGCTTATTCATTCCAACTCTTATAATAAAATTGTAACATTTTACTGATAAGGGGGTGAGGGTAGTAAAGCCTCAAATTTAACTCTCACATAACTGCAAATAATACATACTATCACAAATAGTCAGTTCATTACTAATTTCATATTCTCAAATCATTTAATAAACTTTTGCTTTTAATCACTTTTATTCTGAACACATTGTTCATATGCCAACTCAAATCACTGTTTCACAATCAGAGCATTTTAGATAGTAATCATAACTCAAATATCTTATCTCATATGCTCATATAATTACAACATTTATCAATACCAACATGTCATACAATTTGATTCTTACCTTTATGAGTCTCAACTCATCATCAACACATTTCCACTCAAATAATTGAGTATTTACTTTTGTATTATCAGAATTAGCTCAGTTAGAGAACTTATCTATCTCATCAAAATAATCTTGATCAGAGTCGGGAGATATCACACTATCGTAGATTAAATATGACATGTATAGCTAGACTCACATACGCTATGGTAGTCCTAGAACGACTAAACCTGGCTCTGATACCAATAAAATGTAACATCCCTAACCCATATCCGTCGCTGGATTAGGGTTACGAGGCATTACTACACTAAATACAACTTCCAAACATTCACTTATTCACACAGATCATATTCGCATAAATAAAGCATATAGTTGATTAAAATTAAATATACATTATTAATCATAAAACAAAAGACAATTCTCTTGCATATAATCTTATTTAAATGTTAAATAAACTTACCTCAAAACCATACAAAATTTGCTTCAAAATGTACACCTAAATTATATCCTCATCACATCATGACATATATGTTCAAATCCAATATAATTATTAAAAACTTAATTATTCAATAATTTACTTGCACTTAATAGACCAAACAAATCACATCACAAAGCTTAATATCCAAAATCATATATGATATAAACAATTAAACCAATTTATTGGCACATTTTTCCACATTAAATTTGAACCATTCAAGCTTAAAATATATAAACACATTACCAATCATCTTGCCTTTAATTCGACTAATCAAATTTATCTATTAAAATCTAAACCCAAAACATACACATCTCATATAACCCACTTTAACCGATTTTATGAGAACATTATTTACTAACTATAAGTCTATTTAAAAGACAACAATGTATCTTTTTAAAAGACCATAAACATGCATAGTTTCCTATTACCAGCTTTCGCATATGTGCACACCAAATGAGTCATTTTTGAAAATCCATACAAATCATATCATTGTACAATTAATAAACCGAATCAATCTTACTCACATATGTGCGAATCAAACATTTATCGTATATCCCTCAAACTCATATAACATACTTATTACCTAACTAACATTCATTACTTAGCTTATTGCCGAAATACACAACCATATGCCTCATATTCATAAAAACATGGTATTTCTTCTCGATTTGCTAAACCATGATCAAATCCAAAGATTAACAAAACATATCAACTTTTACTCATTAAAGCATGCCATTCAAATCAATACAAAACCACATTTCCTAAACAAATTTTCATAGCCAAATTATATATAACCTCAAACCATCACATACATATTTCATTTCAAAATCAAATACATACTTACTTTATAAACAATATTCAAACCGGTTCATATTACAATTTAGACATCTCAATATTAAATCATTAACTATGCATAACCTAAATTGATTCATCAACCTCATATTTCAAGACTTTAATACCTAACATAACCAAATTTATCACATACCTTTAACATGAATATCTCATTCGAATGCAAGCTCAAATCATGATCAAATATAGTCAAAATAAAGCATAAAAATTAAACACATCAAGCACTCAATCAAAAGCACATAAAATCCAACTTAAACAAAACGATCATGGACAAGACATTTTTAAACCAACCCGGACTCAAGCATGGAAATTAAGCCATTTAGCATGGCTATAATAATTCTGATTTCAAAACCAACCAAACTAATACTAGACTATACATGACATAGATTCGAATTCAAACTTAGTAAATACCAAAAGCGATCGATAGTGTGATAGACTCCTCAAGCGATCCCAGAGCTCATAACCCATCTTTCAAAATCTATAAAGCGAAGAGTAAACATACACACAGTTAGCTTTTGCAGCTTAGTAAGTCATAAGCAAAGAATAATCATATGAACATTAACACTAAATCAATTAGCCAAGTCAATCCAAACCTTAATTAAATATACATATATCACACTCACAAGTTTATATGTTTTCAAATATACATTAACATTTAACATCATATAGATAAATGCATAAATACTCATAAACATATATAATTATCACTTTTAAATATCACAATTATATCAATAGGCGAATCACTTATATTATCGAAATACATAATAGGCCTAATCACTTTTATGTTCAAATATGCTAACACATAATTCATATTTCACATAACTTTAAATCATCAATTCAAGGATACAATTTACCTTAATTTCATAACATAGTATGAGTACATACCGAACCTTTTAATTCATTTTCACATTCCGTCTTTAATTCACATTGCCCGTTGAACCGTTGAATTAAAAGGATCGTGGATAATCGGAAAGATCGTACAATGCCAGCGTCCCAGGGCGTGGTCTTAAATGTAATCACATATCGATGCCTTTGTCCCAGACGGTCTTACGAATCAAATACGATGCCAATGTCCGGACATGGTCTTAAGCGTAAACACAAGTCGATGCCAACGTCCCAGATGAGGTCTTACACGAAAACACATATCGATCGAATCGAACTCGTAACTTATCTTCTAAGCTTAATCACAATCGACCAATGCACATATATATTCTTAAAATTCAATTCAACACATAACAAATATATATATTTTCAATTTGACAACATTTATATGCTTATAGACTTACTTCGGATATCGACGGACGAAATAAATGGATATTCGATTATTTTTGTTTATCCCCGATCCAAACCCGTTTTCTTTGATTCTTGATCTAAAAATATTCAAATTAAACTTATTTAATCATAAATCCATTCAATTTAATCCAAAAACACATAAATGGACAAATTACCATTTTGCCCCTGACATTTTACACTTTTTGCAATTCAGTCTCTATACATAAATATGCAAAATACACCAAATTTTCATATACCCATTCATAGCCGAATATTCATGTATATTATACGAGCCCATATTTTCAATTATTTCACATTTCTAACCACAAAAATTCTATCTTTTTCAATTTAATTCCTAATTCATATTTTTTTATCAAAAATCACTTTATAAAACTTGTATATCTTTAAACAACCATCAATAATCTTGCAAGAAATATCAAAATAAACACGTATTCAACAACGGCACATTTCAAAAACATTACCAATTTTAGAAATTGAGGTACGAGCTAGCTATATCGAGTTGCAACAAGCTCAAAAACATAGATATCATTAGAAATTGGAGTAAAAATCGTACCTTAATTAGAAATTAAAGCTTGGCCGAATGTTAAAGCCATCAATGGCTTTCAAAGTCTTCAAATTCGGCTGGTGAAAAAGGAATGAAAAAGATGACACTTTATTTCTTTTATTTATTATTTGTTTTGTTATTATTAACTAACTTACAAAAATAACCTTTATACAACTTATTTATTACACCAAATGCCAAGCCATCATATTCCACTATCTCTTTTAATGGTCCAATTACTAATTAAGGACCTTTCCTTTAATGTTCTCTAGCTATTTGACATTTTTAACTAATAGAACACAAGTTTTACCTTTACGCGATTTAGTCCTTCTTACCGAATTAACCACTCAAACGGTAAAATTTTTTTACGAAACTTTCACACGAACATTCTATCATACTGTAAATATTAATAAAATAAGAAAATAAATATTTTGACTTGGTTAAGTGGTCCCGAAACCACCCATTTCGATCAGACTCAAAAAGTATCATTACATTTCACAAACATACAATACACCATCATCATATCATAGCAAATCATATACATAGAGTCCCTTTTAAAGGTCTATGAAACCTTAAACATGCATTGGAAAGGGGTCAGGACTAAACCGAGCACATACAAAACTTTTTTGAAAAAATTAAACATTTTTCAAAGTTACAAAAGTCCTGCCTGGTAGTGTAGGCGAGCCATGTGCCTCACACGGCATTAGACACACCCGTGTGTCTAAGCCCTAGAAAAATAGAGCATACATATTGAGTCGTCCACACGGCCACAAGACACGCCCGTGTGCCAGGCCGTGTGAAAATTAGGGAGACTACTGACTTGCTCACACGGCTAGTTACATGCCCGTGTGGCTTACTGACTTTCTTCGAAATGCAACCTTAAGAGATACGATTGAGACACACGCATGGTATGCTTGACGTGATGGGAAAATATAGGCCATTTACAAGGCCAATTTGCCACCCAAATTTTGGGTTAAACCTACAAGCATCAAATCAATCTAAATTCATACCCCAAAGGCATCCAAAACATACCAAAACACGCACAATTTAACTCTTAACAACATCATTCATTTCATATGCAAACCCAACTCAAACATACCAATTCAAAACATAGATTTCACATTAAAACATATTATTAATACTCTATTTAAAACTATTTCAAATCCTAGCATTTCGAATCATATAAATTTTCTCAAATCAACCATAAACTTACCAATATAGACCATTTCATTTGGCCATTCCTGAGCACATCAAAACATTCCAACTTATGCATAATAAAGCAAGAACAAAACTCATCTATAAACACATTCATTAACAAGCCATATCACATGGCAATTTTTACACATCTCAAAACATATTCAAATACTTCTAGCCTATACATGCCATACTTAAATATGTGCATATTCAAAAGGTACCAAAATATAGTTCAATAGTGTGGTGATGATCCTCAACGATCTCCGAGCTTCACGTAGCTTTAATAATCTATAAAACAATGATCAAACACATAGAGAGAGTAAGCTTTTATAGCTTATTAAGTCATAAGAAAATAATAATTAAATGAACACTAGCATTACATCAGTTAGGCTAAATGAAGAAATCCTTAATCAAATACACATTTTCATGCTTGTAACTCATATACCATTCATTGAACAATATCAAAATATATTAACTTGGCGAATACACATATGTTCATAAACATATATATTTCTTACTTTCATAATGCATATTTCATATATTCATCTTAAGTATATACTTACCTTACTTTTCCAAGCATTCAACTTAGCACATATATGATTCTTTAGCTCAATTTCACATTCGATCTTAGCTGGATATTGCCTCTTGAACCATTCGAATTAATAAGGATACTCGGATAATCGAAATCTCGTACAATGCCAAGCGTCCCAGGCGTGGTCTTACATGTAATCACATATCAATGCCATTGTCCTAGACCGGGTCTTACGAAATCAAATCGATGCCAATGTCCTGGCATGGTCTTACACGTAAACATAAGTTGATACCAATGTAACAGTCCGATTCAGAACCCAGTTGGAATAATATTTTAATGTTTTTTTTGGAGTTGATTATATGTGATATAGCCTGTGTGAAAATTCTATGTGGTAATTTTATTGACTGTGTGCCGAATTATGAAAAAGGACTTAATCGTGTAAAGTGTAAAATGCTGTGTGTTGATTTTTGAGTGTTCAATTGTTGATGTCTTCATAATATGAAGCCCTTAAAAGGATATTAATCCATTATATGGTAGTGGGGTGGTTGATGGACAAATATGTCCATATTTTAAATGATATCATAAGCATTTCATTAAGGGCAAAGATGGTATTTGATAATTAAGTTATTTTATTACAAAAAAAACATTGAAATGGCCATTTTCTATCCATATTTCCACTAAAAAATAGAGAGGAGAATAGCCATTGAAGCTTTTGAAATTTTGGCACTAGTTAAACTTAATTCAAGGTATGTTTGAGCTCAGTTTTTGATAATTTCTACGTTTTTGTAATCATTGCTTTGTGCTCTAGCTAAACCATGTCTTGATTTTGTGAATTGATAATGTTTTTGAAATATAACATTGATGAACATGTGAGTTCTTGAATGTTTGATAGAGGAAAATGAAAGATATGTGTTTGATTAAGATAGTTTGTCTTTGGAGTTTTGATGAAATTGTGTGTTTTGGGCTAAATTGAGAAAAGTGTAAATTGAGGGATTAAAATGTGAAATAAATGAAATGTTTGGGCTTTTATGAACACAAGGAAAATTCGGCTAGGCTTATGTAAAGAGAAATTTATGTGAATTTAATGATTTTGTGAAATAGGGACTAAAGTGTCAAAATGTGAAAATGTAAGGGCTATTTTATAAAATGCCCTAAATAAGTGTGTGTGGACTAAATATAATGAATTGGTGATTGAATGGATTAAATTTGAATGTATATAGACCAAGAAAGGAGAGGTTCAGATCGAGATCGAGACAAAGATAAAGTGCTTGATTAATCGACCGTTTTGATAATTCGACGTCCGACGTAAGTTCAGACATAATACGTGTATTTAGTTATGTTTAATGCTATGAAATGAATGATATGAATATATTGAAATGTGAATGCTATGTGAGGACTTGAGTTATGTGGAACTAAGTGTGCGTATTCAGAAAGGTGGCCGAGATGGTTAGCACTGTGTGTGCGAAATAATATAAGCTTCGGCTTTGTAGATGGCACTGTGTTTGTAATACCGATTTAAGATCGATTTTATATGGATGCACTAAGTGTGCGATGTTAATTAAGTTTTGGCTAATAATTTGGGCACTAAGTGTGCGATTGAATTGAAAAAGAGACAAAAGTTGAGCCTGAGGAAATAGTGAGTATTGAGTAGCAAATGTAATTGACAACTAAGTGTTGGTTAAGGTACGTTCGGAACCTATGTGGTTGATCAATCTATAAATGAGATCATGAAATGTTAAATGAGCATATTAGCTTTGGAGGGTATGATATACACATATATAGATGTGAAATAAATCTATGTGATGGTTTGTTTTGGTTTAATGTATTATGTTTCAAACTTACTAAGCTTTGGAAAGATTACTGTGTGATTTGTTTCTTTGCTTTGCAGTGTCAGTAAAGCTAGCTCGGATCCGGGGATCGTCAGCATCTCTATCACACTATCGACAATCTATTTTGGTATTTTTGGAAAGATGTATATAGTTGAAATATGGCATGTATAGGTTAGAAGTTAAGATATGCTTTGAAATATTTAATCCTTGCCATGTGATTTGGCTTGGAAGTTGAATGATGTAGAATTTATGAATGAGCTATGAATGTGGTATATTTTATGACTTTGTGGTTGATGAAAGATGTGGTTTGAAGATGAATTACAGCATGAGTTACCAAATGCTTGATATATATATATTGAGATATACATTTGTTATTTTGAATGAACTTAGTGTGATGATATTAGGCATAGAAGTAAATGGTAATGTTGATGATTATTCGAAAGCATGAATTGGTATTGTATTGAAGCTTGTTGATTAACCCTTGTGTGGGTGGCAAATTGGCCTTGCAAATGGCCTATTTTGCATACATGGATAAGAGACACGCGCGATACTTTTACGCTGTGTGGTTTAAGGATCACTTTTAGGTGTGTGCGGACAAGGTACATTCGAGGCCCACGGGCATACATATTGGCCGTGCGATCAAGTCAGTAACTATCCTAGTAATACACGACCATGACACACGGGCGTGCCTAGTGACCGTGGGAATAAGTCAGTATGCTTGCTCTGTTTTGACACGGCCTGGATACATGGGTGTGACCTCAACAGTATTGAAGAATATTTAAAAATTTGGAAAATTTTTCTAAGTGCTCGGTTTAGTCCTGACCTCTTTCTATCATGTGTTTAAGGTCTCGTAGACCTAGATAAGGGACTATATATTTGTATTTGAGTATGTATGATTGATGATAGACTTTTTGTCGTGAAGTAATTGTGAAATGTTTCGATGATTCGATAATGCCTCTTAACCCTATTCACGCATTCGGTTTGAGGTTAAGGGTGTTCTGACTTATTGGTATCAGAACTACGATTTAGTTGATTCTCAGACTAACGTAGCGCGTGTGAGTCTAGCTATACATGCCATAAATGAAATTGCGATAATGTGATGAATCCTGACAATTATAAATATGTTTTTGTATAGTAATGGATCTCGATCAAGCATTTGGTGACGATGTTGAAAGTAATGCGCCTGCTCCGCTCAAGGGACAGCACCGACCACATCTAGTCTGAATGATAGTAGCGAGGGAGGAGAGGCTAAGCAAGCCTTCTTCTGAATGATAAGTGAATGGTTTTCAGAGTTCATTCGAACGAATCCACTATTCCACAACCTCCACCCCTACAAGTACCTGTTGTGCCACAAGTTGTAGATCCGATTCGACTGAGTAAGCCTCCTGTGGATAAAATTTGAAAGTATGGGGCTGAAGAGTGAGCCACAGCTGATGATGATGCTGAGCAAGCTGAGTTTTGGCTCAAGAATATAATTTGGGTATTCGATGAGATGTCGTTGACCCCTGATGAATGCATTAAGTGTGCTGTTTCATTGTTGAGAGATACGACTTACAACTGGTGGAAAATGATGATTTCTATGGTTCCAAGAGAGAGAATCACCTGGGATTTCTTTCAAGTTGAGTTTAGAAAGAAATATATTAGTCAACGATTCATTGATCAGAAACGTAAAGAGTTTCTTGAGCTGGAATAAGGTCTTTTGTCAGTTACTAAGTACGAGTAAAAATTTGTGAGATTGAACCAGTATGCACGAGAATGTGTTTCGACCGAAGCTACTATGTGTAAATGCTTCATAGAAGGATTGAATGAGGACATTAAGTTGTTGGTTGGAGTACTTGACATAAACGAATTTGTTGTGTTAGTTAAAATAGCATGCAATGCTGAGGAGCTTAGTAAAGAAAAGAAGAAAGTTGATTCTGAAGCTCGTGATGAAAGAAAAAGATTGATGAGTAAGTTTTCTCAACCTTCAACAAAGAGATTTAGAGATACAAGCAACCGATCAAATACTTCATTTGAACATCCGAATAGAGACCGCGCAAGACTAAGTGTTGGTCCGATAACTCAATCTCCAATAGAATAAGGTGTTGATAGTGCCAAAAGTAACAAACCCGAGTGTAGAAGGTGTGGAAGATGACATGCGGGAGAATGCTGGGGCAAGTACAATAATAGAGTTTGTTATAAATGTGGATCACGAGATCACTTCATTCGAGATGTCCAAAGATGGTCAAGGAAGAAAATGTTAGAATGTAAGATCAAGTAATGTGATTGCTGGGGTAGACCACCTAGAAACAAGGAATATGAGTGGAAGTCAAGAGGGATTCTTGATATCGCTATGAGATTAGGCGAGAGCATCTGCTCGAGCCTATGCTATCGTCTGGGGAGAAAGCATCATATCCAGGACGTCATCATTGGTACTTTTACTTTATTTGATGCTAATGTAATTGCATTAATAGATCCGAGTTCTACTCATTCCTATGTGTGTGTAAATTTAGTATAAAGTAAGACTCTACCTGTTGAGTCTACTGAAATTGTGATAAGAGTGACAAGCCCCTTAGGCAAGTGTGCCCTGGTGGATAAAGTGTGCAAGAATTGCCCATCGATGTTTCGGGATATATGTTTTTCGGCTAATTTGATGTTGTTACCATTAGATGAGTTCGATATAATTACAGGTATGGATTGGCTCACTTTGCATAATGCCATTGTGAATTGTAAATGAAAAGTATTGAATTGAGAAGTCGAGCGATGAAATAGTTGAATTTAATCGATGATATGAAAGGGTTACCACCGTTGTATCTTCTATGAAAGCTCGAACTATGTGAGAAAGGGTTGCGAAGCCTATCTGGCATATGTGATTGATACAAAAGTGTCCGAAAAGAAAGTTGAATCTGTGCCTGTGGTTAATAAGTTTTTAGATGTGTTTCTGAAGAGTTCTGGGATTACCTCTAATCGAAAAGTTGAATTTGGAATTGAATTAATGCAGGAACTACTCCAATCTCAATAGCTCCGTATAGAATGGCAAGCGATGAATTGAAAGAGTTAAAGTCTCGATTGCAAGAGTTGATTGATAGAGGATTTGCGTGACCAAGTTTCTCTCCTTGGGGTCTTTGTTGTCTTTGTTTGTGAAAAAGAAAGATGGTATTATGAGGATGTGCATCGACTATCGACAATTGAATAAAGTGACGATAAAGAATAAGTATCCGTTGCCACGTATTGATGATTTGTTTGATCAACTGAAAGGAGCTACAGTGTTTTCTAAGATAGATTTGAGATCGGGCTACTATCAATTGAGAGTTAAAGAATTTGATGTACCGAAAACTGCTTTCAGAACGAGGTACAGACATTATGAATTCTTAGTGATGCCTTTTGGACTAACAAATGCTCCTGCAGTATTTATGGATCTGATGAATCGGATATTCAGACCATATTTAGATTGTTTTGTTATGGTGTTTATTGATGATATTTTGCTTTATTCATGTGATGAGACTCAACATGTCGAACATTTGAGAATTGTACTACAGACTCTGCGTGAGAAATAATTATATGCTAAGTTTAGGAAATGTGAATTTTGGTTGCGTGAGGTTGGTTTTCTGGGGCATATTGTATCAACCGTTGGGATACGAGTTGATCCGAGTAAAATCTCTGTTATTTTAGAATGGAAACCTCCGAGAAATGTGTCTGAAGTCCGTAGTTTTTTGGGACTAGCGGGATATTATAGACAGTTTGTGAAAGGCTTCTCGATGATTGCGACTCTATTGGCGAAGCTGCTACAAAAAGATGTTAAATTCGAGTGGTCAAAAAAGTGCCATCAGAGTTTTGAGCGGTTGAAGGTATTGTTGACAAAGGCACCAGTGTTAGTTTAGCTTTGAATCAAGCAAAGAATTCATTATTTGTAGTGATGCATCATTGAATGGTTTTAATGTGTCTTTGATGTAAGAAGGTAAAGTCATTGCTTATGCTTCAAGGCGATTAAAGCGCATGAAAAGAACTATCCGACGCATAACCTTGAATTAGCCGCGATTGTGTTTGCATTGAAGATTTGGCGTCACTACCTATTTGGTTAGAAATGTCACATCTATACTGATCACAAGAGTTTGTAGTTTTTAATGACTCAGAATGAATCAGAGAAGATGGTTAGAATTGTTGAAAGACTATAAACTTATGATTGATTATCATCCGGGTAAAGCTAATTTGTAGCTGATGCCTTGAGCCAAAAGTCTATATGTGCTTTGTGAGCAATGAATGTTTAGAAAGATTTGTGTGATGATAGTGTGGTTTTGTCCGAGTTGAAAGTAAAGCCGATGTTTATACGTCAGATTTGTGATGCCCAGAAAAGTGATGTTGAAATGATGTCTAAACGAACTAAGTGTGAATTGAATGTTGATTCAGAATTTTGAGTTGATAGTGATGGTATCTAAGATTTAGAGATCGGTTTGTTTTCTGAAAAATTCAGATTTAATTCAGATGATTTTGAATGAAGCTCACAATAGTCGTTTAACTGTTCACCCGGGGAGCACAAAAATGTATAATGATCTGAAACAGTTTTAGTGGTGGCATGGTATGAAACCGGGCATCTCTGACTTTGTGTCGAAATGTTTAATTTTTCACAAAGTTAAGGCTGAACATCAGATTCCGTCCGGTTTATTACAGCCGATCATGATTCCTGAGTGGAAATGAAAGAGAATTACGATGGACTTTGTGTCGGGACTGCCTTTATCTCCGGGAAAGAAAGATACAATCTGGGTGATAGTTGATAGATTAACGAAATCAGCTCATTTCATTCCGATGAGAACAGATTATTCACTCGATAGATTAGATGGATTGTATATTGCTGAGATTATGAGATTGCACGGGGTGCCACTATCTATTGTATCTAAAAGAGATCCAAGATTTGCCTCGCAATTTTGGAAGAAATTACAGGAAGCTTTAGTCACAAAATTACATTTCAGTACTACTTTTCATTCGCAAACGGATGGCCAGTCCAAGTGGATCATTCAGGTTCTCGAAGATATGTTAAGATGCTGTATACTTGACTGTAAAAGTACGTGGGAAAGACATCTACCATTTATTGAATTCGCATATAATAACACTTTTCAATCTAGTATCAAAATGGCACCATATGAGGCTCTTTATGGACGAAAATGTCGAACTCCATTGTATTGGGCTAAACTGAGTGAGAATAAGATTCACGGAGTTGATCTTATTAAAGAAACTGAACAGAAAGTAAAAGTGATTCATGATAATTTGAAAGCAGCCTCAGATCGTCAGAAGTCTTATGCAGACTTGAAACGAAAGGATATTTAATTCGAAGTTGGTGATAAAGTGTATTTGAAAGTGTCTTCGTGGAAGAAAATATTTCTATTTGGTAGAAAAGGCAAATTGAGTCCGAGGTTCATCGGGTCGTATGAGATCGTTGAACGAGTTGGGCCGGTTGCTTATAGATTGCAGTTGCTACCTGAATTAGAGAAAATTCATAATGTGTTTTATGTGTCGATGCTTTGACAAGATCAGATCGATCCGTCTCACGTGATTGCCCTCCGAGGTTGAGATTGATCGGACTTGTCATATAGTGAGGAACCGATTCAATTTTGCACGAGAGACCAAAGAGTTGAGAAACAAAAGAATTTCCTTAGTGAAAGTGTTGTGGCACAAACACGAAATTGAAGAGGCAACGTGGGAGCCTAAGAATGTTATGATAGAGCAATATCCACATTTATTCACTGGTAAGATTTTCAGGGACGAAAATCCCTAGGGGGAGAGTTGTAACGGCCTGGTTTAGACCATAGTCAGAATAGTGGTTTCGAGACCACAAATCCAAAGTCGAAATAATACTTTAATGTTATTTTTGGAGTTGATTATATGTGATATAGCCTGTGTGAAAATTCTGTATGGTAATTTTATCGACTGTGTGCCGAATTATGAAAAAGAACTTAATCGCGTAATGTGTCAAATGCTATGTGTTGATTTCTGAGTGTTCATTTGTTGATGTCTTTATATTGTGAAGCCCTTAAAAGGAAATTAATCCATTATTTGGTAGTGGGGTGGTTGATGGACAAATATGTCCATAGTTTAAATGATATCATAAGCATTTCATTAAGGGCAAAGATGGTATATGATAATTAAGTTATTTTATAACAAATCAAAACATTAAAATGGCCATTTTCTATCCATCTTTCCACTGAAAAATAGAGAAGAGAATAGCCATTGAAGCTTTTTAAATTTCGGCACTTGTTAAGCTCAATTCAAGGTATGTTTGAGCTCGATTTTTGATAATTTCTACGTTTTCGTAATCGTTACTTCGTGTTCTAGCTAACCCATGTTTGATTTTGTGAATTGATAATGTTTTTGAAATATACCATTGATGAATATGTGGGTTCTTGAATGTTTGATGGAGGAAAATGAAAGATATGTGTTTGATTAAGATAGTTTGTCTTTGGAGTTTTGATGAAATTGTGTGTTCTGGGCTAAATTGAGAAAAGTGTAAATTGAGGGATTAAAATGTGAAATAAATGAAATGTGTGGGCTTGTATGAACACAAGGAAAATTCGGCTAGGCTTATGTGAAGAGAAATTTATGTGAATTTGATAATTTTGTGAAATGGGGACTAAAGTGTCGAAATGTGAAAATGTGAGGGCTATTTTGTAAAATACCCTAAATAAGTGTGTGTGGAATAAATTGAATGAATTGGTGATTGAATGGATTAAATTTGAATGTGTATAGACCAGGAAAGGAGAGGTTCAGATCGAGGTCGAGGCAAAGATAAAGTGCTCGATTAATCGACCGTTTTGATAATTCAACGTCCGAGGTAAGTTCGGACATGATACGTGTATTTTGTTATGTTTAATGCTATGAAATGAATGGTATGAATATATTGAAATGTGAATGCTATGTGAGGACTTGAGTCATGTGGCAGTAATTGTGCGTACTCGAAAAGGTGACCGAGATGGTTAGCACTGTGTGTGCGAAATAATATAAGCTTCGGCTTTGTGGATGGCACTGTGTGTGCGATACCGATTTAAGATCTGTTTGATATGGATGCACTAAGTGTGAGATGTTAATTAAGTTTCGGCTAACAATTTGGGCACTAAGTGTGCTATTCCATTGAAGAAGAGACAAAAGTTGAGCCTGTGGAAATAGTGAGTATTGATTAGCAAATGTAATTGGCAACTAAGTGTTGGTAAAGGTACGTTCGGAACCTATGTGGTTGATCAATTTATAAATAAGATCATGAAATGTTAAATGAGCATATTAGCTTTGGATGGTATGATATATATACATTTTTAGATGTGAAATAAATCTATGTGATGGTTTGTTTTGGTTTAATGTGTTATGTTACGAACTTACTAAGCTTTGGAAAGCTTACTGTGTGATTTGTTTCTCTGCTTTGTAGTGTCAGTAAAGCTAGCTCGGATCTGGGGATCGTTAGTATCTCTATCACACTATCGACAATCTATTTTGGTATTTTTGGAAAGATGTATATAGTTGAAATATGGCATGTATAGGCTAGAAGTTAAGATATGCTTTGAAGTATTTAATCCTTGCCATGTGATTTGGCTTGGAAGTTGAATGATGTAGAATTTATGAATGAGCTATGAATGTGGTATATTTCATGACTTTGTGGTTGATGAAAGATGTGGTTTGAAGATGAATTATGGCATGAGTTACCAAATGCTTGATATATATATTTTGAGATATACATTTGTTATTTTGAATGAACTTAGTGTGATGATATTAGGCATGGTGGTAAATGGTAATGTTCTTGATTATTTGAAAGCATGAATTGGTATTGTATTAAAGCTTGTTGATTAACCCTTGTGTGGGTGGCAAATTAGCCTTGCAAATGGCCTATTTTGCATACATGGCTAAGAGACAGGCGTGTGTCTCTGTAGTGTGGTTTAATGTTAACTTTTAGGTATGTCTAGACAAGGTACATGGTCGAGGCCCATGGGCGTGCATGGTGGCCGTGCGATGAAGTCGATAGCTAGCCTAGTAATACACGGCCATGGCACATGGGCGTGTCTAGTGACCGTGGGAATAAGTCAGTATGCTTGCTCTATTTTGACACGGCCTGGTTGTTGCAGGCGTGTGACCTCAACGAAGATTGAAGAATATTTAAAATTTTATAAAAATTTTCTAAGTCTTTGAGTTTAGTCCCGACCTCTTTCTATCATGTGTTTAAGGTCTCGTAGACCTAGATAAGGGACTATATGTTCGTATTTGAGTATGTATGATTGATGATAGACTTTGTGTCGTAAAGTAAATGTGAAATGTTCCAATGATTCGGTAATGCCTCTGAACCCTTATTCCTGCGACAGTTTCAGGTTAGGGGTGTTACAGCCAACGTCCCAGACGTGGTCTTACACGAAATCACATGTCGGAATTCTATGTCATTACATATGTATCATAACTATTCCTAAGGTTCGTATGGGGCTTTCGGACGTAGTATCTCAATCGATTAAAGCTCGGCACAAGTCATTCCAATCTTATATCAATTCGGCAATACATGTATATATTATACAATTCAATTTGATATTATAAAACATATTCACATAAGTTTTAAACACATTTATTTACTTATGAACTTACCTCGTACAGAAACGAACGGATGGAATCCACTACTCGACCACTTTCGACTTCCCCCGATCAAATTCCGTTTTGTTTTGTTCTTGATCTATATAAATTCAAATTTTAACTATTTAATAATACATTTCATTCAATTCAAACCACAAACACATAATTAGGGCATTTTGCACTTAAGCCTCTAAAATTCATATTTTAACATTTTAGTCCTATTTAATAAAATCACAAAATAAACAAAATTTCATATTTCCCATGCTTGGTCGAATGTTCATGTAGTTCATATAAGTTCATATATTTCATTTATTCCACATTTTAGTCCCTCAAAATATTATTTTACAATTTAACCCAAAAACTTAAATTCATCAAATATTCAAATACAAAACATTTTAATCTAACACATATCTTCATTTTCATCAACTATCATCATAAAGCTCACAATTTCATCAATGGCACAACTCAAACTCTTCATTAATTTCACAAATTGAAGCATGGGCTAAGTAGTATACTAAGCAACAATCTCAAAAATGTAGAAATCATCAAAATGGATTAAAACACATACCTTAATTATGCTTATAAATGGCCGAACCCTAGCTATCTTTTTCTTTTTCTTTGTATTTTCATTAGATGAACACATCATGGCTTAATTTTTATACCTTCGTTTTATTTAGTAACATATATTACTAATTTACAAAACTAACCTTTATAATTTAATAAGAAAACCATATATTATAAAACCAAAATTGTCCACTCAATTAACTAAAGGTCAAATAACCACTTAAGAGCTTCCTTATTAACTAATCATATCAAATAAACACTTAAACAATTAGTATGCCACTTTTACATTTTGCGTGATTTTGTCCTTTTATTAAATTAAGCATACAAGCGGTGAAATTAGATCATGAAATTTTCACACATATTAATTCACACATTATAAACACGAAAATAATAATTAAATATTTTTCTAACTCGAATTTGTGGTCCCAAAACTACTATTCCGACTAGGGTCTAAACCGGACTGTTACAAACTTACTAAGCTCTAGTTGCTTACGTAGTTACTTTCCTTTGTTTTATGGGTAATCGAAAGCTCGATCAGTTGGAAGCTCGTCGGAGACCTATCACATTATCTAGCAACCATTTCGGTAGTTTTTGAGTAATTTGGCCAATGTTATATATGGCATGTATAGGATCTTTTGTAATGGTAGTTCATGAATGTGTAAATGGTTGATTCAGTATGTTTATGTTTTTTAAGTTTATGTTTGGTTTGATGAACTTTTAATACTTGTTCAAGTTAGGTCATTTTGGCCATTCTTAAGTGCTTGTATATAAAACTATTTTGGTATGTTTGTGATAGCTTAGAAGTGGTCATTTGTGATATCATGTGGTAGTTAAATGAGTTAGGTTTTGTGCTTGAAATATGGTCAAATTGATTTGTTGGTTAATGATGTTTTGATATACATATGTGATGCTTTTGAATGGCATATTAGTTAGATGAATTAGGATGTTTTAAATGGTACATTTAAGTGTGTTTAAATGATGTTTAAGTCTCTTAAATGTGTGCACAAATGGAATGGTTGGTTAGGTATGGTTTGGCCTTGAAATGGTTTCAATTTAGGGTTAATTTATGGATCAAACGACCTGGGACATGGGATGTCACGTGGCTTAGAGACACAACCTTGTGAGTTACATGGCCTAGCACACGGCCTGCGACACTACCGTGTGACCCTACTCAGTGATTTACACGGGTAAAGACATGGATTGGGACGATCATGTGTCTCTTATTCGATTGTTACATGGCTTGGGCTAATTCACACTACCATGTGACCCTGTTTTCTAATTTTTGCAACTTTTTCTTAAATCTTTTGCTTTTTTTCAAATTAGTCCTGTATTGCTTCTAAGCTATTTTTAGGGCCTCGAAGTGTAACAGTTCGGTTTATACCCTAGTCAGAACAGTGGTTTCTGGACCACAAATCTGAGCCCGTATAATATTTTAATTTTATTTTCTGTGTCGTTGATATGTGACTAAGCATGTGGTAAATTTTCGTGAGTTAATTTGTAAAATACATGTCTTTAATTTGACAAAAGGATTAAGTCGCATAAAGTTTAAAATGGCTCTTCATTTGATTAAGCGGTTTAATTGATGTGGCTTTAGATTGTAAGGGTTTTATGTTGCAATTTGGCCAGAATATGGCTAGTGGATGGCAACATGGTTTTATAATATGTTTTATATGATATTTTATAAGTTAAAATTTATATTATATTTATTCATTAAGTTATTATTGTAAAACAAAGCATTAAAAGAAAAAGAATGCCATATTGAATTATCTTTGGCGAATATCAAAAGAAAAAGAAAAGAAGAAGAAAACAAGGTTTCAGCTAGGTTTGAGCTTAATTAAGGTAAGTTTTGAATTTGGTTTTTGATAATTTCTATGTTTTTGAAATCATTGCTTTGATAGCTACAAAACCCATGTATTAAATTTGTGAATTGATGATTTTTGTGTGAGATGCCATTGTTGATATGTTGAGTTTTGAGATGAGTTTAGTTGTTAAATGAAAGATTTGAGCTAGATGAACATGTTATGTTCTTGAAGTTTTGATGAATTTAGCTAATTAGGGCTAAATTGAGAAAATAGTAATTTGAGGGACTAAATTGCAAATTTAATGGAAAATATAGACTTGTATGGTCCATAGGGAGATTCAGCTATGCATGTGTTTGAACAAATTTTGTATATTTGATGTTTTGAGAAAAATAGACTAAATTGATAAATTATGCAAGTATGAGGGTTAATTTACAAATAACCCTAAATGTGTGTCTATGGATTGAATTGAATGAATTAGTGAATAAAAGGGTTAATTCTAAATATGTTTAGATTAAGAAACGAGGAAAGCGGACTTAGAACGCGGGAAAGCGAAAATGTGAGCGGTAGTTTTCATTGATTAAACCGAATCCGAGGTAAGTCACTATGCAAATAAACGTACTTGTTGAAATTGTGGTTGCTCATGTGACTAATGTATATAATGAATGCTTATGAGAGGTTATGCATACGAATTTCGAGATAAGTTCGATATAGTGACAACGTCTGAGAAGTCCAGTACAAACCTAGGAATAGATAGGATTAGCTATGTCATGACATAAGTATCTATTCTGTTTTATCATGTAAGACCACGTCAGGGACGTTTGCGTTGAATTGAGATTTCGTGTAAGACTATATCTGGGATGTTGGCATCGCTACGAGCTTTACGAGTAAGACCATGTCTGGGATGTTGGCATCGATATGAGTTTTACGTGTAAGACCATGTCTGGGACATCGACATCACATTAATTCGTATAAGACCCTGTCTGGGACAATGGCATCGATATCTGAATGCATGTAAGACCTCGTCTGGGATGTTGGCATTGTACGACTATTCTGATCTTTTTGAGCATCCTACTAGGTTCCTAAAGGTTCAACGGGCAAGTCTATACTACGGATTATAAATCTGAGCTATGATCACATAAGTGAACGAATATCTGTTTCAGGTACGTTGAATGTACATTAAGTGTGTATAAAAAGGTAAGTACCTATATGACTTGAAGTTGAAGAAATGTATGTTTAAATGTGAGAATGTGAATCTTGAATTGATGAATGTGGCAAATGTGGCCACAAGTATGAATCAAGGTATATATGTGATGATTTGCTAAGTGATTGGAATGTGCCAATGTATTTACTTGCTCAAAATGCATTTTATGCTAAGTTTGTTTGTATATTGACTTACTAAGCTTTTGGAAAGCTTACTCTGTGTGTCTATTTTCTCTGTATTATAGGTTGTCAAAGCTACTAAAGGCTCGGGACCGTCAAGGATCGTCATCACACTCCTAAACTCTTTTTGGTACTCTTTAAAAAATGTATATAGCTAGATATGGCATGTATAGGCTAGATATGTGTATATGTTTATGAAGTGGACTTAGCCATGGTTTTGGCTAGTTTTGAATTGATAAAATGCTTGAATGAATGAGTTATATGATACATATTTTTGGTATTGTTTGGAGCACAAGAAATGGTCAAGTTTTTTAGTAAGTTTTGGCTGAATTATACTTGTGATGATATGGGTTTTAGTTTTGTAATTTTGGCATGAATGAAATTGGTATTGAATGTATAGATTGATTGGTCAATTTGGTATGTTTTGGGTTGCCATATATGCATGATATGATTTGGTAAATGTTGCTTGTAGGTATGACCCAATTGGGTGGCATTTTGGTCTTGCAAATGGCCTATAATGTCACACGGCCATGGCATACGAGTGTGCCTAGTGACCAAGGGGTAAAGTCAGTAGCTATCTTAAGAGTACACGACCATGGCATTTGGACGTGCCTAGAGGCCGTGTGAGAAAGTTAGTATATGGCCTAGTAGTTCACGGCCTTAGCACATGGGGGTGCATAATATCATGGATTATGGCTTATGCATTTTTGCTGAATAATATGAAATAGCATGCCTTGTGTGTTAAGAATGTGTTGTATGAATTTTGTGAACTTTAGAAAATAAGGGAGTGCCTTAGGAAATATTAGATTTTTAAATCTAAAAAGGGGAAGCTAGGCTGAGGAGGCCTTAAGGAAAATTGTAGGAGTTTTTGGACATGAAATTGGGCTTGGTAGAGTGGCTTGGAGGAGCCACTTAGGGCCTTGGTATGTGACGCCTCAGGCAAGGGAGAAGGGAGGAGGTTCGAATCATGTTGGCAGCATAAAGTGTGGTTTTATTTTTGCACGTTGGCGTCAAGGAGAGGGGAGTATTGGATGCAATTGGACTTTCAAATGGATGAGGATTAAGCTTGTTTTCCTTTTAAATTCAGCAAGGATGAGGGATAAATTGTTGTTTTATTTTATTGATTTTGAATAAGTGTGGATTAATTCAATTTATTTTGAATGAGCTGATAAGAGATAAATTAGGAGAAGAGAGTGGGATATGATAAGGGACATGGTGGTGGCCGAATGAGGAGCTCCTTGGGTTGATGTATTCGGTCATGTATTGGAGGTTAAGTTCTGAATTTCACTTAGTGTAAGCATTCATCTCTTTGCCGAAATTCCTCTACTCTTCTCCTCTTCTTCTTTATTTTCTTTCAACCTCAAATCCTTTCTATTTCTTTGGAAGCGAATGCCCTTGTCATTAAGAGTGATAGCGAAACTTTGCTACCATTGTTCACCATTGCCAAAATCAACTAAGCCCCAAACTCCTCCATCTTTTGATAAAGGCGGAACCTCAAGGCTAGTCTTTCTTCTTTTCCTTTGAAGCCGAATCTCTAAGGAGGGGCTATCGACTACTCTTTCTGATCTTTTCAACGTGTGGTGGTAAGTAATCTCCACTTTAAGTAATCGGTTTTGGGATCTCTTTTTATTGGTGTGCGAAACCAAGTGTTTGGTCTTGGTTTTTATAGCATGGCGAATGTTCATAAGTGCTATTAAGTGTGTTCTTTGTATATAGCCGACATAAGGGAGCACTAAAGGAGTCTTGCGAGATTCAATTACCCAAGCTTCTAAGGCGAGAGGTGGTTTTGGGATTAGATCCGTAAGGTAAGGTAGTAGTGGTATTTACCATAGGCCATTTTGGTATACAATGTTAGCGAATCTAACTATGGATATTTAAGCGGTCGACGAGTGGTATACAAGGATTTGGGATTTCAAATGCAAGGTAAGCACTTATGTACAATCGGCCAAGGCCATATTTGGTGATTTAAGATCTATTCATTATTTGTTCAAAAGCGGAACTAACCAAGTTAAGTGATTTAGCATTGGCCGATTGGAGGGTAGGAAGATCACAAAGTTTTCGGGATTTGAGGAGTACTCAAATCGGGAAGCAAGGTAAGCTTTCGGTTATGGATTTGGATAGTTAGCTGAATAGGCTTATGCTAACATGTTGAGGGTGGCCGAATATAGGAACTAAGGATCTAGGACGCTAGACCGGGTTTTTGGGATTTTCAATAAAGCGATAAGTATATCAGGTGTGTAACCCCACACTAAGCTTCAATTAATTTATGGTTATGCGTTAATATATGTGTTAATAAAGATTATGTGTGAAGTGGCTAAAAGTACCATGCAATGGTACAGGCGAAATCTCGGTATGTTTACCCTCCTACTATGAGTAGGTTATGATCTATTATGGCACATATGTTAATAGTGATAAGAATGTGAAATAAAGCATGTTATTGCATGATATGTTTGACATGGGGCATATGGGTGATATGTAAAGGGGAAGTGAATTGGTGGTTTAATACCCCAATATCTGAATGTGGTGACTTATGTCACAATATTCGAATGTGGTGACTTATGTCATAATATATGAATGTGGTGACTTACGTCACAAAGTAATTATCTGGTGGCTATGCCACGAATTATATAAGGGCGATGAGCATGTCGACTACAGCGACTGCCTTCGATGGTGTGTAGCGGATGGAGGGTTAACTTAGTAGTCCCCACGGTGTGATGGTTGGTACGGGTGATGTGTAGCGGATGGTATCAACGTTTGGGTTCGGGATTGCATCATTTTATTTAAATGCTATATGAATATGTATGATTTGATATGCCATAACTGTTGGGACTTAGTGTTGATTGTACACATTGAGTCTGTTTGACTCACCCCGTTGTGGGAATATTTTTCAGGTGACGCTCAGTAATGGACCGGGTTGGCAGGAGCTTAGTGGTGACCATGCTCAGCACGAATTTTATTAGTTGGACATTTTAATTTATTTTAGTACTTTAAATTCTATTTTGGGTTTTATTTTGATGTAACGAGGCTATAGTATGAACTGTTTATGCATGCATTTAAACTATTTTATTATGGCACGATACTTATCAAATTAAAGTTAATTGTTCATAAATATAAATAACAAATTGTTCTTAACACCTAATAAACCACAGTTTTAAAAATTCAAGCCCACCCAAATCAACTATTTTTAAAAACACGCAAACTTTTTGCAAAGTTTCAAATAAGAATCGACTAGTTTTCCTAGAAGCATATCAGATCCGGTCAGGGCTTGTAGGCCGGGTTTGGGGTGTTTTAGCTTGGTATTAGAGCCCGGTTCAAAACTTGGCCTTGAGGGCTTTTTAGGCCCAAAATTTTTCTTTCTTTTGAAATCGGATTTTATAAGAAATTGAGCGGGTTTTTCTAGCATGGCTTTGAGTCTCGGCAGAAGTCCACCGGTAAGTACCCTATCTATTGTGTGAATTATTGTATGATTTGTAGAAGGGTAGAAATGGGCGTAGATTAGTAAGATAAGTACTTGAACTATAGGACTAGTTTACCCCAACAATTACATAAAACTTTAATGCACAATTAAACAAACACATGCCTAAGTCATTGAGTTAAGGTGTGGCAACCGTTGTGCATGTCTAGGATTGGTTTCGATGGGAGCTTGGTATTTAAGCGGTCCTAGTGACTCACCTCCTACCCACTTGAATCCTACAGTGCGTAGTGATGGTTCACCTAACCAAGAGGACTCGACCACAGTGAACCCGATAACTAAAACCCGAGAGGACTAGCCATATTTTTATAAAACCCTAGTCTTAAAATCACCAAATTATCCCTTTAAGGTGTAGGAAAACTATTTTGAAAAATTTTCCAAAATATTCTCGATTTACTAAAATGACCCAAATACCCCTGGTTGGAAAAAATTACTAAAATGCCCTTGGATTATAAAATTTCCATACCACTCAGTTTTTTTAATCAAGAATCTCTTACCTTACAAATATCCAAAAACTTTACAAATTATCAAGACAACCTGATTTGGAAAATTTATGAAATTTACCCCTGATTTACAAAATGACCAAATTACCCCTAACCTGTACAAATGACCAAAATACCCTCAGTAAGGAAAATTACCGAAATGACCCTGGCTTGTAAAATTACAAAAATACCCCTAGTAAATAAAATTATCATTTCACCCTTGAAATTTTTCCAACAAGGATTTTAATTTTGTAAAATATCAACAATTTCTATTTTGCAACATTTTCAAATACCCTAATTTGGAAAATTACCAAAATACCCCTATAGGATAAAATTACGGAAATACCCTTAGGTAGTGGAAAACAACAAACAACGATAACTACAACATTTCTCTGTAATGAACGCGAGTTCATAAATGTGATTGAATAGTGAATTGGGCTGTATGTGTATGAAATCGAAAGAATTCTTACTTAAAATTAGTAAACATAAAGACCATTCGTGATAAATCGGTGGAACAAAACTAATTCATAAAATTCTTTAATCAGATAAACACAATTTGAAAGTATGAATTCAAGGGGCGTGGTCGTAGCGTGCGAGGGCGTGGTAGAGGCCGAATATCGTATCGAACAGATTAGATCGGGTCAAGGATCGAGAATGAAATGCCACCACCACCACCACCGTGATGTGGAATATCGAGGATCGACGGGGATGACGCATGTCATAAGCGATCCTGCGAGTTTTGGAAAGGGTGGCTGGAGTGGGTGGATGCATGGGAGCTCCAAAGTCGATACGAGCGACTTGAGCCAATGTACTGAAGTGTTCCGTGGTATATCGGTGTGGCACCGATCTTCTTGAGTATTGGTGGGGCGCGTGGCGGATTATGGATGAGCTCGATTTAAGCGGCGAGAAAAAGCCGAAAGGATTGGTGTAAACTTCTCGCGATGAGTCATATCAATGGTGGAGTTACGGTCGGGATGGTGCTACAATTGAGGAACTCACTTGGGATTATGCTAAGCGACATACCGGAAAAGTATGTTGGCACTCATTATATCGATCTTGTGAGAAAGGCATTTTGAAATTTGGTTCAAGGGAACAAGTCCGTAGTGAGTATGAAGTTGAATTCTAAAATTTGTTGTTATGCTCGAGGCATAGTATCAACCGAGCATGGCGTGTGTCCGGTTTGAAGACGGACTAAGGGATAACTTGAGACTGTTGATAGCTCCACAGCAAAAGCAGGAGTTTGATATGTTGGTGGAGAAGGCTAAGGTAGCCGAGGGTATCAAGGATTTTGTAAGGCAGAACACTGATCGGAATAGACAGAAAAGAGGTTTTGGGTCATCTGGATCGTCAGGGAATGTGCAAAAGAGGTCTAGAGTTGATGGGTCAGCGAGGTCGGTGAGTCGCGTTGGAAGGCGATGCGTACATGTGATCAGTGTGGAAAGAAGCATCTAGGAGAGTGTTGGAAGAAGACAGAAGGATGCTTTAAGTGTGGGTCCAAGGACCACATGATTAAGGATTGTCCTGTGAGAATTGAAGGGGGACGGCCAGTAAGTCAAGGTTCTAACCAAGCTGGAAGAAGAGGACAGTAGCCACCGCGAGGTCGTGGTTCAGGCAGAGATAATGGTTTTGGTAGAGGACGAGGAACACCGGTCGAGGTGTTGGTAACACGGAGGCAGCGGTAGGGTTTGGTTTATGCGGTTCATGAGGAGGCGGAGACGCACCGGACGTCATAACCGGTACGTTCCTTATATCTGGCAAACATTATGTTGCTTTGATTGATGTAGGCTCTACCCATTCCTATGTTGCATGTAGAGTAGTTGAAACTCTAGGGATAGCCTCTGAACTATCTGATAGGGAGATGACTGTGGTAAGCCCGTTAGGCCAAACTGTAGTGGTGAATAAGATGTTTCGGAGATTACCTTCGGGGAATTTGATCTCATACTTGGAATGGACTGGCTAGTGGAGCATCGAGCTGTATTGGATTGTGCAGCTAAGCGAATGGAGTTAAGGACTCCCAAGGATAAGGAAGTAGTTATGATAGGAGAAAGAAGAAACTATCTGTCTAATGTAGTTTCTGCTTTAAAGGCGGATAAGATGGTTCGGAAGGGGTGCAAGGCATTTTTGGCCTTCATTAATGCTTTGGATACGGAAGAAGGGGGAGTTAGTGGAGTTAGAATTGTAAGGGAGTTTGTGAATGTATTTCCGGAGGAATTACCAGGAATACCCCCGGACAGGGAGGTGGAGTTTGGAATCGATTTGCTCCCGTGTACAGCTCCTGTGTCCATTGCCCCATATAGAATGGCACCAAAAGAGTTGGTTGAGCTCAAGGCTCAAATTCAAGAGTTGCTAGACCGTGGGTTTATTCGACCCAGTGTGTCTCCATGGGGAGCATCAGTCTTATTTGTGAAGAAGAAGGATGGAACTATGCGCATGTGCATAGATTATCGTCAGTTGAACAAGTTGACCATCAAGAACAAGTACCCTTTGCCAAGGATTGACGACTTGTTCGATCAGCTTAAGGGGGCCGCGGTTTTCTCAAAGATAGATCTGATGTCTGGATACCATCAGCTTAAGGTGAAAGAAGTGGATATCCATAAGACGGCTTTCCGGATAAGGTATGGGCATTTCGAGTTCGTAGTAATGCCGTTTGGATTGACGAACGCTTGATCCGTTTATGGACATGATGAACCGGGTTTTCCAACCCTATCCGGTGGTTTTTGTTGTGTTCATAGAGCGATATTCGGTGTATTCTCATCGAAGAGGAGCATGATGAGCATCTCCGGGTAGTGTTGCAAGTTTTGAGGGAGAAGAAGCTCTATGCCAAATTTAGCAAGTGTGAATTTTGGCTCAAGGAGGTTGCATTTTTAGGACACGTGGTACCTGCTGAAGGAATAAGGGTCGATCCTCGAAAGATTGAGGCAGTGTTGGATTGGAAACCCCCTAAGTCTATGGCAGATGTTCGGAGTTTCTTAGGATTGGAAGGCTATTATAGAAGGTTTGTAGAAGGGTTCTCGTCGATAGCCGCGCCTCTGACAAAGTTGTTAAGGAAGGAAGTGCTTTTCGTATGGACCGATAAGCAATAGGAGAGCTTTGAGAAGCTTAAGAAGGTCTTGATCGAAGCTCCAGTTTTGATTCAGCCGGAGGCAGGAAAGGATTTTGTGGTGTATTGTGATGCTTCCCATACAGGATTGGGAGGTGTTCTTATGCAAGATGGGAAAGTAGTCGCTTATGCGGCTCGACAACTAAGGCCACATGAGGTTAACTACCTGACGTATGATTTAGATCTAGCGGCAGTGGTCTTTGCTCTTAAGGTATAGAGGATTATCTTTATGGAGAAAAGTCAGTGATTTACACAGACCACAAAAGCCTTAAGTATCTGCTGACTCAGAAGGAGTTAAATCTGAGACAGCGAAGGTGGGTGGAACTATTGAAGGACTGTGATTGTTCAATAGAGTATCACTCGGGCAAGGCAAATATAGTGGCGGATGCCCTAAGTAGGAAGGTAGTGTCGGATCTGAGGGCGATGTTTGCACATCTGAGCTTGTATGATGATGGAAGTCTGCTGGCAGAGCTGCAAGTTAAGCCGTCGTGGTTGAATGAAGTGAAAGAGGGACAGTTGGTGGATGAGGATCTGAGTGCTAAGTTGAGATGAGTGCAGAATGGAGAGTTGGAAAATTATGGTATTAACGATGAAGGAGTATTGTGTTTCAAGGGAAAAGTCTGTATGCCGAAGGACGAGGAGCTTAGGCAAAGAATTCTTCGGGAATCGCATAGTAGCCCTTATGCTATGCATCCGGAGGTAGTAAAATGTCTGAGATCTAAGGAACAATTTTGGTGGCACGGTCTTAAGAGGAAGTTATCGAATTTGTAGGAAATGCTTGGCGTGTCGATAAGTTAAAGTCGAACACGAGTTCCGTCGAGATTGCTTCAACCGATAATGATTCCATGATGGAAGTGGGAGAATTACCATGGACTTCGTTAGTGGGCTTCCCTTACGCCTACTAAGAAGGACTCGGTATGGGTGATAGTGGATCGGCTGACAAAGTCCGCGCATTTCATTCCAGTGCGGGTGGACTATTCCCTACAAAAGTTAGCAAAGTTGTATGTGGCGGAGATTGTAAGGTTGCACGGAGTATCGATGTCAATTATCTTGGGTAGGGATCCGAGGTTCACGTCTCGATTTTGGAAAGCCCTACATCAGGCTTTAGGCACCACAGTCGGACGGTCAATCTGAGCGAGTAATACAAGTGTTGGAGGACATGCTAAGAGGCTGTGTGATAGACTTTAGGGGAAGTTGGGAAGAATATTTACCTCTAGCGGAATTTGCATACAATAACAGCTATTAGGCAAGTATACGGATGGCACCGTATGAAGCGCTGTATGGTCGGAAGTGTCGCACTCCTACGTGTTGGACGAAATTAGGGGAACGTCAAATTTTGGGTCCAAAAATTGTGGCTGAATCTGAAGAGAAGGTTAGTGTAATTTGAGCTCGATTGAAGGAAGCATCTGATAGGCAGAAGTCGTACGCGGATCTCAAACGAAAGGAAATAGAATTTGATGTGGGAGATCAAGTGTTCCTTAAAGTTTCGCCTTGGAAGAAGGTGATGAGATTTGGTCGAAAAGGGAAGCTAAGTCCAAGGTTTATAGGGCCTTATCGAGTAATGATGCGAGTTAGACCAGTGGCATACTAGTTGGAGTTGCCACCAGACTTGAAGCAGATGCACGACGTATTTTATGTCTCCATGCTACGTCGATATCGATCGGATCCATCTCATGTAGTTTCGGTTGAGGAGGTGGGTGAGACGATCTCTTATGAGGAAGAGCCAATCCAGATTCGAGCGAGATGTGAAGGTGCTTGAGGAATCGGTCCCTCTGGTCAAAGTGCTGTGGTGCAACCATGGATCGGAAGAAGCTTCTTGGGAGCCAGAAGAAGCAATGTGACAACAATACCCCCACCTATTTCGGCCAGGTAATTTCGAGGTCGAAATTATTTTAAGGGGGTAGAACTGTAATATCCTGGATTATGGCTTATGCATTTTTGCTGAATAATATGAAATAGCATGCCTTGTGTGTTAAGAATATGTTGTATGAATTTTGTGAACTTTAGAAAATAAGAGAGTGCCTTAGGAAATATTAGATTTTAAATCTAAAAGGGAAGCTAAGTGAGGAGGCCTTAAGGAAAATTGTAGGAGTTTTGGACATGAAATTGGGCTTGGTAGAGTGGCTTGGAGGCGCCACTTAGGGCCTTGGTATGTGACGCCTCGTGCAAGGGAGAAGGGAGGAGGTTGAATCATGTTGGCGACATAAAGTGTGGTTTATTTTTGCATGTTGGCGTCAAGGAGAGAGGGAGTGTTGGATGGCAATTGGACTTTCAAATGGATGAGGATTAAGCTTGTTTTTCCTTTTAAATTTGGCTAGGATGAGGGATAAATTGTTGTTTAATTTTATTGATTTTGAATAAGTGTGGATTAATTCAATTTATTTTGAATGAGTGATAAGAGATAAATTAGGAGAAGAGTGGGATATGATAAGGGGCATGGTGGTGGCGAATGAGGGCTCCTTGGGTTGATGTATTCGGTCATGTATTGGGGGTTAAGTCGAATTTCACTTAGTGTAAGCATTCATCTCTTTACCGAAACTCCTCTACTCTTCTCCTCTTCTTCTTTATTTTCTTTCAACCTCAAATCCCTTTCTATTTCTTTGGAAGCGAATGCCCTTGTCATTAAGAGTGATAGTCGAAACTTTGCTGCCATTGTTCACCATTGCCAAAATCAACTAAGCCCCAAACTCCCTCCATCTTTTTGATAAAGTTCGGACCTCAAGGCTAGTCTTTCTTCTTTTCCTTTGAAGTGAATCTCTAAGGAGGTCATCGACTACTCTTTCTGATCTTTTCAACGTGTGTGGTGGTAAGTAATCTCCACTTTAAGTAATCGATTTTGGGATATCTTTTTATTGATGTGCCGAAACCAAGTGTTTGGTCTTGGTTTTTATAGCATGGTAGAATGTTCATAAGTGCTATTAAGTGTGTTCTTTGTATATAGCCTGACATAAAGGGAGCACTAAAGGAGTCTTGCAAGATTCAATTACCCAAGCTTCTAAGGTGTGGTGGTTTTAGGATTAGATCCGTAAGGTAAGGTAGTAGTGGTATTCGGCCATAGGCCATTTTATCAAAAAACATTGAAATTTATCTTTGCATTAACAATCTAACCATTGAATCAAATGGAAAATTTATTTTGACTAGAGTTTTTCCTCATGGTTTTCTTTCCTTATTTCTTTTTACTTTGTTTTACTTGTACTTTTTGTTTTTAGTTCTAAACCCATTTATTTATTTTTATTTTACTTGTTTGAGAAATAAAATTATCACTTGGTGTTTGTAGATACCACCACCCTATTTGTTGTTTTCTACTAATTCATCTTTTTCAAGTAGGTTTTATTTTTGCGTTAGCCATTAATATAAGAATATTCTATGATCCTATTATTGAACGACCTCCATTTTCACTAGTAATCCTTGCTTACAAGAAAGGTAGAAAAAAAATGAAGCTCATCATGAAAGAAATTGAGCATCACCAACCACTTTCCAAGAGACGCCGAATGGAGCCTAAAACTCAAAGCCACTCCAATAAGCAAAAGAGAAGCCATTAACCGCACCGAGCCTAGTTCAACAATCATACAATGTGTAACACCCAATTTTGGCAGGTCCTAAGCTCTAACAAGTAGACTGGGAGTAATCTATGAGACGCAGCTATATCTGCCCAATTGTTGTTCTTAGTGTATAGGTCGGACGCATAGCAGACGTTAGAATATTATGTAAGGATTGAACTCAGAATACGTTAAGTTGTACAAAAAAAGAGATTGATAAGAGTATTGAGGATTTTTGGTAAATTGGGTTATCACCGAAGGTATTGTACACCAAGTTCATTAAGTATTTGTGCTAGTTACGTTATAAACAATTTGGTTAGAAATTAATAGAACAGATGAACAAAGTGTATAAATTTATTGGAATTTCATTTAGGTTCTTTTACAACTGTAAACCATTTATAAAGGAAGATTTGAAATTTTGTGACACGTGTCAAGTTCTAATAGGGGCTTAAGTTATATTTATATATATTTAGGCTGAAGAAAAGTGTGAGTTTTTCTTCTTTCTTCTTCAAAAGTCTTCTATTTGAATCTTATGGAACCAAAAGTATTTCTTTCTCCTTACATTGGAGTTGTAAATCTGGATGTTTTTCAGTAATTACTCCATGTTAAGGTAAGTATTGCGATAATCGCATGTTAAAGTTATGAAAGAGTAAGTCTGTTAGAGCTACATGAAATGTAAGATGAAGAAATAAGGTTTTGTATGATGGTTATTTGTGTTTGAGATTATGATAAGTAGTATGAGAATAAGTTTTAATGGTGTTCTTATGACTTGTAAGCAATGGTTGCTGTCATTTTTGTGTTGGATGTTTGGATCTAGAGCTTTGAACTACAATAGGTGAGAATCAGGTGATTTCTTTACTAACTCCTGCATGTGTATTGTTCATATTATGAACCATCTATATAAAATTGATTGAACTATGAATTCGAAGTCATGAAAAGTATAGTATGTGAAGATGGTGTATGAGTATTGAAATATTGAAGTATGGTTGAGTATGTATATGTTTGAAATGTATGCTATGAGATGTGTGTCCTATTTGGGTGTATGCTAGTGAAGTAAAATGTTGAATTTAGGTTATGCTAATGCATGAAGAGTCTATCAAGTGAATTTGTGTCTGTTCTCCGCGGAGTTGTCTAAAAGGGTTTCGTTAGGACTTTAAACACAAACTTCAAAATAAAACTTTGAAGGAAAAGTCTATGGACATAATACCCTTTAAAGGAATTAAATGATAGTGATTATGCAATATGGTTCCCTGCGTGTCTTAGGACAATGATGGGCAAACCTCATGTATTGTGATTTTAGGAAAATTCATACCGTAAACACGTCAAGAAACAATAACCTTTATGAAAAATTATGAATGGATCGCCTAAGTGGCGTATTCTATCTAAATGTTTGTTTGGTGTTCTGCTAAGCCTATGTGGTGTGAACTAATAGGAATATCTGGTAAGCTATGACTCTGAATGTTTGTCTCTATGAAAGGTTATTGAGATGCTTTGAAATAAGAGTTGAATAAAATCGTAAAGGTTTCGTGAAAAAGAAATGTATATCTGTTGGTCGAGAAGGGTATCTGCCATAATGAAATGTAAATATGGAAAGTGAGAAGTATGTCATCATTGTCTAAAATTATCCTGAACCGGCAAAAATGCTATTTTGAAATGCGAGATTCTATTATAGCATGATATAGAGTTCATTTGAACGTTATACACCGTGAATTATTAGTATAGATGTGTGTACATAACTGGATCAGGGTATGTCTGAGTTTGAACCAATAATGTGAGATTCTGAGTATGTATCTACCAAGACAATGTCAGTAAGCAATTGTTTGAGAGAAGATTATGAGATGAAGTATAGATTATTGGAAGTGGTTTCTAAGGGTAAATTTTGTTATGAAAGTATTATAGGATAAGAGAATTATAAAACGATGGAAAGAATTGTCTAGTTAATTAAATATGAAAGATTAAGTATAAAAGGGGTATGATAATTGGCGTATATGGAAGTGCTAAGATTGTATGGTATTAGCCGCAGTAAATGATGCAGAGTAGAAGTAGGCTCATAAAGATTCCTACAACATTACAAAACATCCATCAAGGTATGGTTCATGAGCTCACTAAGTACTCTTGTACTTACAAGTTTGTTATTTCTTTTCGTGTATGATGATAAGAGGTTTAGCCTAGAGGACAATGCCAAGAGTACACCAAGATGGTGGCGAAGTGGGATATTATGCATATAGTGGATTGTGGCACAACTGAATAATTGTTCTATCTTGCAAAGAGTCGTAACAAAGTCGATGTAATAAGTTATTTATCATGCATTTTATTATAAATCCCCAATTGTTAAGTTTTCCTTTTAAACTTCCAATAAAAGTTAAAATAAATGAGAAAAAGTAAATTATTTTTATAAATTTTTTGTAATCGTTTTGTAACACCCAAGATCCAAAAATTGAATCGAATCGGGTTAAGGGTGTTACATCAATGACCAAAATTCCTATCTCGGTTTGTAATGATATTGAACATCTTACGTATGAAAGATATCACTTGTGAGTAGGAAGGATTGCTACAAACCTCAAGCGTATGGGGGCTAGGTATTCTAAGATTACAAGACCAAAACAATTTTTTTCTCGTGAAGTTTGGATTTAAACTAGTTACTAGTGCGAGAAGATATGTGAGTTCAGGTATTAAGAAAGAAGTACAAAGTGCATGGATTACTGCCAATGGAGTGAGGTGAAATTTGGTATATATTGGGTTGTTGGTGATAGTATGCTAGTGAATTTTTGGAATGACGATTGATACGGGACTTGGGTATTCTACGACATTATTACATTGGTCATGAGGCCCTTCAAGACTCACTCTGTGTTTGTGGTGTAGTGTTAGAAGGGACATTGAATGTTCATTAGCTAGTTGTGGTTCTTCCACAAGTTATTGTTGAGCGTATTTTGACTTATATACCTCCATTGACAAATGCAAGCATGTATTACATAATTTGGAAATGGATGTTAGTGGGTAAGTTCTCCGTTTCAAAATCCTATAAACATTTATTTGTTGATAACGTGTCGCTTAGTGTTATCAATGATGAAATGACATGGAAAGTTAGGGCACCGCAAGGGTTTGAACCTTTCTCTGGCTATTGGCTCGTGGTAGACTTCTAACAAATGAGGAACAAACTAGGTGAGGTATGTCAACTTTTCCTTTCTATGATCTTTTTGGTTTGGACATTGAATCTATAATGCATGTAGTTAGGGATTATGTCTTCTTTAAAGTAATTTGGCAATCTATCGTACTTAAATAGCTCTGGAATGATTTCTTTAGTTTACCTGTTGTCCAATGGATTATTTGAAACATTAGGAATGAAGGTAAAATATTGTTAAAAGATGATGAATGGCCTACCTTTTTTCCATTGTGTGTTGGTTTCCTTGGAAGAACCGAAATGATTTTATTTTCACATAGACTACTAGTAGTAGGCAGTCACTGCTAGCATCTACGGAAGCTTGGACAAGATCTTTATTTGGTACAGGTGGGCCTCAGAATTGGACTTGTACTTTGATGATTAAAGGTTGGTGACAGTTTCCACCTCATGGATGGATAAAGGTGAATGTGAATGGTTCTATGTTAGGTACTAGACCAAAGGCAGCCATAAGGAGAGTAGTGAGAAGACTGAATGAAGGATGGATGGGGGTTTTCAGATGGTAATAATATTGTCCGATATTTTTCAGGTTGAAGCTCAAGCAGTAGTTGAGGGTTTAAAGTTAGCTTGGGCAAAAGGATACTACCAAGTGGAGATCGAAAGTGATAATTCTATATTAATTTCCATCGTACAGAATAGGTTAGCAAAGAACAACATTTTCAATGAAGTTCAACTTATACATGATTGGTGCTTTAAAGATTGGAATATGACTTTCCGTCATATTGTGAAGGACAACAATAGGGTGGCAGACTGTCTTACTAGAAAAGCTCAATGCGGCATGGAGGAATTATTTATTTATGCGAATCCACCAATATATGTGAGGAACTTACTTGAAGACGACATCTATCATGTGATGAGAATTCTACCTCTTGAAGATTAAGTTTAGTGTAGTTAGTATTGGTTAATTTTTCATATTTTCTCGAAAAATTGATAATTTAATATACAATTAAATTAGGAAAGGTTGTAGTGTTTTTAGGAAAAGGACAATTAACTTATTACATAATATGCTTTATAAAATAAAAGTTGATTATAAAACACAAAATATCCAAGATTAAAAATAATACATTCAAAAGATTTTAAATAGTTTCAATTGTGTAAAATAATTAAGTTTAAACAAAATTCCCCACCAATTAATTGAAAATAATATATATTATATATTTTATATAAATTATATTATGTATTTTTTATAATAAAAGAAGGCACCTAGTGCCTTTATTATGTATTTTATTCTAGAATAAAATATTTTAAAAATATGATAATTTTAGAATCTCAAAATAAGTTAAAAGAAACAAAAATAAATTTAAAAGAAAGTTGAAAAAAATAATATTAGAATCATTATATATAACAATTTCTTCCCAATAAAATAAATATAAAATAAAAAAGTAAAGTTAGAATATTTTTAATACTCCATTCACAAATCATTTTCTTTTTACATGATTGATATATAAAAGGATAAATCTCTTATCTGCAGCAGGACTAGACATCCTAATTGGTTCAGGACAAAATGTTTCATTAGTGGTAATGGCATGGCATTCCACCAACATACAACTCAATCCCTTCCGATATACCTATTAGAAGCTAATGAACAACTTTGAAGCGCCTACACACAAAAGTTGTCTAGTTCAAGATTCCTTGGCGGTTCACTTACGAATGTCAAATTTCATGATATTCGCTACTGGATAGTTGATTGGATTGCCAACTATAACCGAGCAAAGGGATCATTATGCTCGGAGCATATGGAAACGCCAGTAACATTGTTACATTTGCGGTGAAAGTCTTTACCCTCATATGGTTTTGCATAAGACCATATGTAACAACCTGTTCAAAGTGAAATCGAAATAGTGGTTTTGGGACCACAAATTTGATTTTAAAAAATTTATTTTATTATTATTTTAAGGTTAGCAGCATGATAGTAGCATCATATACAAATTTTGTTAAGAAATTTTACCGCTTGCATGCTTAATTTGATAAAAGGACTAAATCGCATAAGGTGCAAAATTTGAGTTCTATAAGTTAAAAGTATCAAATGACTATGAAATTAATTACAAAAGGGATTTATGGGATAAATAGACCATTTTTTTTAGTGGACAAAAATGGACAATGAATAGGTGAATTTTTTAATGTTATAAATAAAGGTTAATTTGGTAATTTCATAAATACATATTAAATCAAAATAATGAAAAGATTGTATCATCTTCTCACTTTAGCTATATGATTGTTGTTTTGTCGAGTCTTAAAATTTATATAAAGAATGATCGAACCTGGAAACTAACTAAGACAACGATGGAGGCAAGCGCACCTATTGAACAGTAGTATAGTTTAGGTAAGACCAGAATGTCGAATCCCAAAGGAACCAAAAGTACTAATACTAACTCTCTTTTTATTATCTAGCCTAAGAATTAAGGGAATTTGTTGTTTAATCTAATTTAACTAACTACTAAACTAAAAACTCTAAGACAAAGAAGAATGAAATTTGGAAAATAACTTGAGGAAAAACCAATTGATTGAGACGACACCCAAGGAAGAATCCATTTAGACTTCACTTGTTACCTAACTCTGAACCAGACGATTTATTCATTTGACTTGATCTATAAGATTCCCTAACATATATTAATCCCTCTCTCGAGGCGACTAACATCTAACCCTAGGTTGACTAATTGAAATCTCTTTCTAATTAAAACCCCTAGAATTGCACTAACTCGATCCATGGACTCCCATATTAGCTTTCACCCTAATCTGGAAAAATCTCGTCACCCTATCTTTAGGCGCGCGATCAACTCCGCTTAATTATGCTAAATCTACTCTTAGGTAGGGACTTTTGCTCCTCCACCTAAGCACATCATACTTGAATTAATATACCGAAAATATCAACACAATAATTAAGAACACATAATTAAGAACAAGTCAAATATTTATCATACAGTTCAAATAACGATAACAAGATTCATCTTAGGTTTTATCCCCTCGGTATTTGAGGGTTTAGTTCATAATAATAAAAGAAAACATCTCAAAAGAAAAGATAAAACAAAACATAAGAAATCCCTAAAACCCCTTGAAGGAATTGAAGGAGAGATCCTCCGTCTTGAGTATAGTTTCAGCTTCTTGAGATGAATCAACTAGCTATCTTCGAGTAAATTTCCACAAATCTACCCGCTTTAGCCTATTGGGCGCCTACGACTAAAGCCCCAGGTTCCCTCCTTTTGGTTATACTTTGGGTGTTTATATAGGCTTCGGAATATGTTTCTTCGCCCCTAAATATCCTAATTCGAGTGAAACTTCTCTTTGTCACGACAGGGACACGCCCATGGCATACGCCAGTGTGAATCGATTTCAAGTCGTGGTTGAGTCTCTTTGAAGAGACACGCCTGTGTTTTGGGGTCCAGCCGTGTTAGAGTAAATTAGGGAGGCATGGCCGTAGTGCAGGCCAGTCGTGTCGATTTCATTTTGACTCAATTTGGTCCGTTTTAGGCCCGTTTCTCGTTCTTTTCATCCTCCGATGCTCTCTTGAGTATAAAACATGAAAACAAAGGATTAAGAGCACCAAATTACACAATTCAAGGCTTAAATAGTCCAAAAGCATGCTAAATGTGGGCCTAAAATATGTTACTTTTACGGTTTATCAAATACCCCCAGACTTAAGCTTTTGCTTGTCCTCAAGAAAAAATCTCAATTTACAATTAAAAAGAACTTTTCACAATTCATAATTCTCATCAATAATGTCTCATCATAATTCATAGATAATTCATACATGGATAATTTAACTCAAAGACTTCCAAAGATTCAAACAATTCTAAGTCATATATTTGTAGCACGAAAACATAGGTGTCTCCCCTTATCTAAATAATTACCTTTGATTCAAAACTGACAAGGATTGACATCCCTACTAAAGATTCACTCAAAGCACTCAAGTGTTTAAGGTTCAAGAATAAGCACTCATAAGTCGAACATGAAAAGTTAATCCCATAAGCTTGCCTGAAAATCAAATCTCCACCAATCGTAATATGAGATGATACACAAATCAAAAGGTCTTTAACGAGGTTGTAATGCAGGGCTTGGGTTAAAGGTGTGGATAAAGGCTAAATTAGAAGGGTTAGAATCGAGATTGAATTGACAAATTACCTAACTAGAAAAATGAACTAATAACCTGAATAATTATATCACATGAAAATTTAAAATACTAATAAAACGAGCTTCTTCTTCAAGATGTTGAATTTAAACTGTACAAGCTCTTAGAACATAGAACTAATAATTAATATACTTCGTTTTTTTAATTAAAAACAAGTCAAATGATGAATTTACTCATAAAATAATTAGGCAACTGATCAAATCAAATCTCGATATAAGGGTAGTAAAAAAGAGTGGTGATAACAAATAAAAAGGGTTTTGGGGGAATATTAGTGGATAAGTAAATGAAAAGGATTGTTCAGATCAACGGGGTCCACTATGGGTTAATTATGGATGTAGGATTTTTAGTGGAGTGTGTGGGTTAAAACCTAGGTGCCTTTATCATCTCAGTATATCAAATAAAAAATATGGTCTTAACATGTATAATCGCGGCAAGTTTTAGAACAACAATTCAGTGTTGACACACTCATAATCAATAAAGTGAGCATGAAAAGGAATATATGCTCTATAAGGCTCAAAATCTCACAAAAATTATGGGTTTTTGATATCAATCCCTGTAAATTTCAAACTTTAAGGTAATATTCAAATTTAGTTCAACAACCTAGAAAATTTTTATTCTTGTAAAATGGACTTATCATGCTTGATTCTCTAGTATCTTAAAGTTTAAATCATCAATGTACAATTAACTATGACTTAATCTAAGACATATCAATAAAAATCATAAATCAACAGAAATTTCATCCTAATTAGTAATATGAGAAAATTACTCAAGACAAGATACCATTCAGAGATTTGAAAATAATGCAAAAAGTTAGGCATAAACTTTCACCCCCCACACTTAAGATGTACATTGCCCTCAATGTTCAAAGACAGATAGTATTCATATAATAAGAAAATCAAAAGAGATGGGAGAAGTGAAACTTCCTGAATTTTAGATGAGATCCTTGGATTGGAAGTGTGGGAACTGGATTTAGAGGTGAAAGATAGGTTGGAGGGGGTGCTTCGAATTCCTGCGCTAGATGAAGAAATTTGGGATCTCGTGAAGAGTTAGCCAGGAAATAATAATAAAGATTCAAAATATACTAAATAAAATATTTAAAGAAAAGCAACCTAAAGTGAAGGAAAATAAAAAGTAAAATAAACTTATAGGAAAAGGTAAATGGACTGAAAAGTCCTTATTGTAAGATGGTTTGTGACGTAGGTGTGATTTCTAAGGCCATGGTGCGTGATTCCCTAGTAGCCTTAAGAACTTAAAACCAAGAAACTAAAAGTAGATAAAATGAATTAAGCAGAAGAGAAGTATAAATAAGGAAAATAAAGGAAAATATTAAAGAAAATAGGACCGAAAAGGTCTCAAAGACCCTTGGCTTGTCGATTATATGAAGCGGCCGACATGAACTTATGTAGGTTGATCTCCCACGGGGAGACTGTGCTTTGATCCTTCTGCTTCTTCGGCATCGATGTGGTGGTCAAGGGTTGTGAAAAATGAATGTGAAAGAAAGTGAGAGCCAAACAGGTGTAGAAAGAGGGGTTTGGGCGTAAATGGAGAGGGGAGGAGGGGGTGGTGGTTTAAATAGATTTTCAAATCTAACGCCTTCCCACTCCCGTGAAAAGTGGGCGTGTTGAGTCACACGGCCGCCTCGCACGCTGGTGTTGTAGGTCGTATCATTTCTCCTATACTTGTATTCGATTTTCCATGCTAGTGCTTGGTAAGTCAGTATCGACCACGGTCGCCTCGCACGCCCATGTTTAGTTTGCCCCGCCCGTGTATTAACTCACAATGTCGGCCACGGCCGCATCGCACGGCCGTGGCGTGGTGGTTGAGTCCGTGACTTGAACATTGATTCGTTCTGACTCATACCATCTCTGCTATATTAGTACGGAGATTCGATGCATTCACATGGCCACGGCCACGGCCACAACCACGGTCATGTGCAAGGCCGTGTATTACAAAAATTTGCCAAAGAAGAAGAAAAGAAAAAAAATTGTAACAATAAATAGGGTTAGTGCTCGGGTTGCCTCCTGAGAAGTGCTTGTTTAAAGCCTTAAGCTCGACTTTCCTCTCATTTGCATATTCAAGGAGTTTTGAAGAGTTGAAAATCCTTTCTCGTGCTAGCAGTTCCATTATCATGATAGAGTTTAAGACGAGTAGCGTTTATTTTCAAAGTGCCAAACATGGGATTACTTACCTCGACTATTCCGTATGGGAAGACATTAATTACCTTAAAAGGGATTTCCTTACTTGTGTTAGGATTAGGTGGAGATATTCGTGGGTCTGCTTTGTCTAATAGTACATGATCTCTGATTTTGAACTTGTTTGCCTCATGAAGTGGCTTTGGCTCTTCTTCGTGTATCCCTAGTTATTCTTTAAGATGCGTCTTCTCCTCTTCTAGTTCATCAATCTGAATCCCTTGTTCCTTGTGAGTTATTTCATTGTTGGCACAGGGTTTAGGATCGGACTCAGTTGCGTTCTTTTGTGGTGATTCCTGAAAAGAAGGGTTAATTGAATGGTTATCAATAGAATTTACTTTCTCACCTTGGTTATTCAATGTTCTAACTGAATCGAGGGCTTGAAGAGTAACTATCTTGTCACCTATACATAGTATGAGTTCACCTGCGTTGACATCGATTTTAGTCTTGGAAGTTGCTAAGAATGGTCTTCCTAAAATTAGGGGTTTCGTGTTGTCCTCATCCATGTCTAAAACGACAAAGTCTACAGGGAATACGGATTTATCAATCTTTACAAGTACATTTTCAATTATACCCCTAGGAATTCTGATAGTTTTATCACTAATTGAATGCTCATCCTAGTTTGTTTGGGCTTCCCTAGACCTAGTTGTTTAAACAATTTATAAGGCATGACATTTATGCTTGCGTAAATCGCCTAATGCATTATCAATAGATAATATTCCAATTAAGCATGGAATTGTAAAACTCCCTGGATCTTTTAATTTCCATGGTAGTTTATTTTGTAACATTGCTGAGCATACTGCGTTCAGTTCTACATGTGATTCCTCGTCTATCTTCCTCTTATTTGACAATAGCTTCTTTAAAAATTTTCTCGAATCTGGCATCTGCGAAAGAGCTTCAAGAAACGGTAAGTTAATATGTAATTTCTTTAAAAGTTTAAGAAACTTACGGAATTGTTCTTCTGTGTCATCTTTCGTTATTGCTTCGGGATATGGTATGCACGGTTTGTATTCTTTGATTACCGGTTTTGGATTTACTTCAACCTTACCTTCTTCTACCGCATTCTTTTGTTTTGAATTAGGCGCGTCTAACCCTTCACTATCTTGAGCTGTTATGGCTTGAACTTGCTCCCTTGGGTCAGTCTCGGTGTTGCTCGGTAGTCTTCCCTATAGTCTCTCAGAAATCTGCTTAGCAAGTTGCCCGATTTGATCCTTGAACTCTTGTGTCAATGTTTCAAGTTTTGCTTCTATCTTTTGGAAATGTGTTTCTGTATTTTGGGAACGTATTTCTGAGGCTGTTATGAAGTTTGTTAGCATCTCCTCAAGGTTAGGCTTCTTTTCCTGTGGGTAGGACTGTTGTTGGAAGTTTTGGGATGGTTGTTGCCTTTGATTTCTTTGACCGCCCCATGAGAAATTGGGGTGGTTCTTCCAACCTGGATTATAAGTATTACTATAAGGGTTATTGTTAGATCGAAAATTATTACCCATATAGTTCATTTGTTCGCTCTCTATGCCCTGTCCGTAGGGTGGATACTCAGGATTCACCACGCCTTCACTTGCGTCGCACTGCATAACTGGATGTGCCTGCGAAGAACCATATAAACCATCAAATTTTTTATGTAGCAACTCTACCTGATTTAATAGCGCAGTTACTGCGTCGAGGTTGAAAATCTCGGTTGCTTTGGCTGGCCTTATCCCTGTAACTTGCCATTAATAGTTATTCAGTGACATCTCTTCTATAAACTCGTAGACTGCTTTAGGAGTTTTTTTATTCAGAGTTCTGCTGGCAGCTGAATCGATTAGTTGCCTTGTTGAGGGGTTCACACCATTGTAGAAAGTCTACACCTGTAGCCATAAGGGTAGTCCATGGTGTGGACACCTTTTCAACAAATCCTTGTATCTCTCCCATGCGTCGTAAAATGTTTCTAAACCCATCAGCACAAAAGAAGAGATATCATTCATTAACTTGGCCGTTTTGGCCGGTGGAAAATATTTTAATAAAAATTTCTCGGTCATTTGATCCCATGTAGTGATTGATTCTCGGGGAAGAGAATGTAACCACTGTTTGGCTTTATTTCTCAAAGAAAAGGGAAATAACCGAAGACGGATGGCATCATCAGAAACGCCATTTATTTTGAAGGTATCACAGAATTCTAGAAAATTCGCTAAATGTGTGTTAGGATCCTCATCCTGCAAACCATCAAACTGAACAAACTGTTGTATCATCGTATAGTGTTAGGTTTCAGTTCAAAATTATTTGCAGCAATAGTGGACCTAACAATACTTGACTCAGTTCCTATTAAACTAGGTTTAGCATAATCATACATAGTACATGGAGCATGATGTTCTGCCACCTCTGGAGGTAGCGGATTATTCTCAGCCATCCTTTCAGTAGGATTAGTTTCGCCTTCATGCTCTCCTTCTAAGTAGTTTAGGCTTCGCCTTATCTCTCTGCGATTTCTGCGAATGGTACCTTCGATATCACTGTCGTAAAAGTAGGGGTCCTATTGGGTTCCTTCTAGTCCTAAACTAGAGGTATCTGAAAGGAATGAAAGAAAAAAAATTTAGAAAAGCAAAAATAAAATCTAATTGCAAAAATAAAATATGGCTAAAGTAATAAAAATTAAGCGTTCTTAATATTTTAGTTCCCTAGCATCGGTGCCAAAAACTTGATCGTTGTTTTGCCGAATCTTAAAATTTATATAAAGAATGATCGAACACGAAACTAACTAAGACAATGATGGAGGCAAGCGCACCTATCGAGCAAAGAGTATAGTTTAGGCAAGACCAGAATGTCGAATTCTAAAGGAACCAAAAGTACTAATACTAACTCTCTTTTATTATCCAAACCTAAAATTAAGGGAATTTGTTGTTTAATCTAACTTAACTAACTACTAAACTAAAACTCTAAGACAAAGAAGAATGAAATTTGGAAAATAACTTGAGGAAATACCAATTGATTGAGACAACACCCAAGGAAGAATCCACTTAGACTTCACTTGTTATCTAACTCTGAACCAGACGATTTATTCATTTGACTTGATCCGTAGGATTCCCTAACATATATTAATCCCTCTCTCGAGGTGACTAACGTCTAACCCTAGGTTGATTAATTGAAATTTCTTTCTAATTAAAACCCCTAGAATTGCACTAACTCGATCTATAGACTCCCATACTTGTTTTCACCCTAATCCGGCAAAATCTCGTCACCCTATCTCTAGGCGCGCGACCAACTCTGCTTAATTATGCTAAATCTACTCTTAGGCCGGGACTTTTGCTCCTCCACTTAAGCACATCATACTTGAATTAATATCCCAGAAATATCAACACAAGAATTAATAACACATAATTAAGAATAAGTTAAATATTTATCATATAGTTCAAATAAACGATAATAAGATTTATCTTAGGTTTCATCCCCCTCAAGTATCTGAGGGTTTAGTTCATAACAATAAAAGAAAACATCTCAAACATAAGAAATTCTTAAAACCCTCTGAAGGAATTAAAGGAGAGTTCCTCCGTCTTGAGTATAATTCCGGCTTCTTGAGGTGAATCAACTGGCTATCTTCGAGTAAATCTCCACAAATATGCCCTCTTTGGCCTTGCTGGACACCCCCTGACTAAAGCCCTGGGTTCCCCTCTTTTTTGGTTATACTTAGGGTGTTTATGTAGGCTTCGAAATATGTTTCTTCGCCCCTAAATATCTTAATCCGAGTGAAACTTCTCTTTGTCATGACAGGGACACGCACATGGCATACGCCCGTGTGAATCGATTTCAAGCCGTGGTCGAGTCTGCTGAAGAGACACGCCCGTGTGTTTCGTGGTCCAGGCCATGTTAGAGTAAATTAGGGAGGCACAGTCGTATAGTCTGGGCCCAGGCCGTGTCAATTTCTATTTTGACTCAATTTGGTCCGTTTTAGGCCTGTTTCTCGTTCTTTTCATCCTTCGATGCTCTCTTAAGTATAAAACATGAAAACAAAGGATTAAAAGCACCAAATTACACAATTCAAGGCTTAAATCATCCAAAAGCATGCTAAATTTGGGCCTAAAATATGTTACTTTCACAGGTTATCACTATACCACCGAAAATTTGAAGGAGAATAGCCATTTTTAAAGCTTAAGTGATTTTTCATCTCTTTTATATTAATTTCTATGTTTTTGAAGTCGTTGTAGCTTAATCTAGCTAGCCCAATGACTAATTTGCAAAATTGTTAAAAGGCTAAGATTTTGCCATGAATTAATTCATGTTGTTTCTGATGTTTGATAGTAGAAAATGAATCCTTGTTGTTTGATAAACAACTTTTGTTAAGTGATTTTTGATGAAATTATCAATTAGGGATATAATTGAAAAATATGAAATATTCATTATGTAAATTGTTAAATAATGAAATGTGTGGGCTGCCATGTGCTTGTATGAAATTTGGCTAGGCTTGGGTAGGGGTGAAATTGCATGAATTTCATTTTACGAGCCTAAGGACTAAATTGTAAATAAATTAAAAGTATAGGGGTAAAATCATAATTTTGCTAAAACTTGAGTTTTTGTTAAATTGAATAGAATGATTATTGAATTGAGCTGAATTTATTCATTTAGATCAAGATAAACCACGTATGGCTCTAGATCAAGGCAAATAAAAAGCTTCGAATTAGTCGACTTCATTTCCTCCATTTATTGTTGAGGTAAGCTTGCACGTTTAAATAGAGTGTTCGATTATGATTTAAATGCTATTATTGCATAATATTAAATTGTGTGTTGACGAAAAAACTTAATGACGTAACGACTATCATTGACGAATGAAAAGGGATAGCTTTGGCTATCAATTATGAAAAGGGATGGTGATGACCATTAAATTATGAAAAGAGATGGCTTTGGGTATCGTATTATGAAAAGGGATGGCTTCGGGTATTAAATTATGAAAAGGGATGGTGATAACCATTGAACAATGAAAATGGATAGTTTCAGCTTTCGAACTTTTGAAAGGGATAACTTCAGTTATCGAAATACGAAAAGGAATGTGTCAACCATCGTAATAATAACTCGTGTGAGCTTCGGTAAGAGCTTTTAATGTAAATTTAATTTGTTTGATGAGAGGTAGGTAATGTGTACCTTGTGAAAAATTAAGAGTATGACTGTACCTATATAAGTGATAAACCGTAAAAGTAACACATTTTAACCCCATATTTGGTATGCTTTTGGATGATTTAGCCCTCAATTTATGTAAAAGATGCTCTTAATCCTTTCTTTTCATGTCTTATACTCGGAGAACACCTAAGGATAAAAAGAACATAAAAGCGGCTTAATCTGGACCAAATTGGGCCAACCCAAGAAGTCGACACGGCCTGGACTTCATGCCACATGGCCGTGCCCCAATACTTAGATTGCACACGGTCACACCCTGATTTACACGACCGCGCCTCATCGACAAAAAGCCCAACACGGCCTGACCTCGATGTACACGGTCGTGCCCCATTTGGCAGACCCAAAGCACGGCCTCTATCCATATATTACACGGGCGTGTCATAGCCGTGCCTAAATCGACAGGATGGAGACACAGGTTGGACCACGACTTACACGGGCGTGCCTTAGCCGTGCCCCTATCGTGGGAAAGGGCAATTTCACTCGGAATTGGATGCTTGGAGCCCAAGAAACGCAATCCTAAGTCCACTCAAACACTTAGGACGAATTTCACTTGAATTACGAGTACTTAGGAGCCAAGTAAAGCATTCCAAACGTCTATATAAACAATCGAAGGCAGCAATTTAAGGGCGTGAGGTTTTAGCAGAGTTTTCTGCCAGAGCTTTACTCGTTTAGGGAATTACTCGAACATAGCCAATTGATCCATCTCAAAGAGTCAAAATTCTATTCAAGACGGAGGATCTCCTCTTCAATTCCTTCAAGGGGTTTTTAAAGATTTCTTATGTTTTGTTTTATCTTTTCTCTTGAGATGTTTTCTTGTTTAATTATGAACTAAACCCCTCAGATACCAGAAGGCGATGAAACCTATGATGGATTTTGTTATTTAATTCTTTCAGTTTATATGATATATACTTAGTTTATTCTTAATTATGTTGCTTAAATTTATCTGATGTGCTTCGATGGAGGAGGAATAGACCCTGCCTAAGAGTAGATCTAGCATAATTAAGCGGAGTTGATCGAGCGCCTAGAGATAGGGTTACGAGATTTTGCGGATTAGGGTAAAACCTAATATGGGAGTCCATTGATCGATTTTTCGCTTCCTTAGGGGGTTATTATAAGAGAACGAGAGTTCCACTAATTAACCTAAGGTTAGACGTTATTCGCTTCGAGAGAATGTTTAATATAGGTTAGGGAGTCTCACGGATCAAGCTAAGTAAAGAAATCATATGAATTGAAAAGGTAGATAATAAGTGAAGTCATAGGTGGATTCTTCCCGAAGGTATCATCTTTATCAATTGAGTTTTCTTCAACGTCTTTTCCAAAAGTTTCGTTTCTTTTGTCATTGCATTTAGTTTAAATATTTCATTTGTTTTAGTTTAATAAACCAATCACTCTATATTTTAGGCTAAATAATAGAAAGAAAGTGAGTAGTAGTACTTTTAGGTTCCTTGGGTTCGATAAGATATTCTTGCACGAGCTATGCTCTTTGTTCGATAGGTGCACTTGCCTCTATCGTTGTCGATCGATCTCTGAGTTCGATCACTCTTTATAAATATTGAAACTAGACATTTTGCAATGATCAAGTTTTTAGGCGCTGTTCTTGGAACTTTCTAAAATATTATGAAAGCTCTATGTTTATTACTTTAGCCATTATTTCTAATTTTATTAATTTTACTAATCCTCTTTCTTTACTAAACTTGCAAGGTACCTCTAGTTTAAGACTAAAAGATCCAGGGAGTTTTACGGTTCCACGCTCAATTGGTAGTTTGACTATTGATAATGCGTTAGTTGATTTAGGGGCAAGTATAAATGTTATGCCTTATGCATTGTTTAAGCGTCTAGGTCTAGGGAAGCCCAAACAAACTAGGATGAGTATTCAACTAGCTGATAAAACTGTTAGAATCCCTAGGGGCATTATATAAGATGTTTTAGTCAAAATCAATAAATTTGTTTTCTCAGTAGATTTTGTTGCTTTAGACATGAATGAAGAAAATTAAATCCCTTTAATTTTAGGAAGACCTTTTCTTGCAACTGCCAAGACTAAAATTGATGTTGCCACAAGAGAACTCATATTTCGTGTAGAAGATGAATTAGTCAATCTTCAAGCTCTCGACTCAGCCAGAACCACAGAAGATGAAGGTAAGAAAGTCGTTTCAATAGATAATCAAATTATTCAACCTCTATCGCAGGAAACATCACGAAGCATCAAAACCGAGCCAACACGAAGCATACGATCAACAATTTAGAAGAAGCGGAAGATATACACCAAAGAAAAGTCGGATCCACAAGTAAAACCTAAGGAACCACCGTAAGAGCTCATAAGAACATCCAATCACTTTAAAATAGGAGACCGGTCTTTGTTAGACAAAGCCGATCTTCACATCACTTCAACACACTTGAGGACAAAGGGAGAAATTCTTCCCAAGGTACACGAAATCTTCCCCTACAACACAGTCGAGGTAAGTAACCCAAAATTCGATAAATTCAAGGTAAATGCTTCTCGACTCCAACTTTGTCATGAAAATAAAATTGCATGCATGAGAGAAGATATTCAAACCTTTAAACCTCCCTAAAATTTTCAAACATGAGGACAATCTAGCTTAATACTATAAACGAGCTCTTCTCAAGAGGCAACCCGAACATTAACACTATTTATTTTCAAATTTTTTTCAGTTCCTTTTCTGTCCATCTTTCTTTCCTAAGTATTTAGTTGGAAACTAACAAAAAAGTGCAGATTTCCAAACCACACGGCCTTACACACGGCCGTGATCGTGGCCGTGTGGACCACCAGAACCACCACACTGACAGGAGCAGTGCCGTGCAAGTCAGTCGAACCACTCCTCGACATTACGAGCCCAACAACCCTAAAACACGGGTATCGACAAGAACAGCACGGGCATGCCTATGAATCGTGTGAAGCTACTGACTTTCTCAAAATGGGTGTGGCTGACTAAGAAACGGGCGTGTAAGAAGCAACACGCCATTAGCCACGGCCGTGCTAGGCAGCCGTGTCAATCAACACACCTTTTGCAGGCGTGGGAACATGCAGTTGAAATCCTATTTAAACACCCACGCCCTCTCTTTTCCCATCTTCTTCTTATTCCTTCTTCCTCTTTTCTTTCAAATTTTCTTCCTACTCATAGAAAAGATCCAAGACACTTGAGCAACACAAAGACCATGCCAAGAAGCGTAAGCATCATATCCTCAAAGGAACCACCACAATGACATATCTTCTTTCGTGCGAGAATGGCAGAAACATTATATAATGCATGGGAAAGATACAAGGATCTCTAAGGAGATGCCCACACCACGGATTGCATTTGTGGCTTTAAGTCCAAACTTTCTACAATGGTGTGAATTCTTCAACAAGGCAAATGATTGATTTATCGGTAGGGTGGAACTCGAACAACAAAACTCACAGCGGCCTACGATTTTATTGAGGAGATGTCATTGAACACTTATCAATGGCAAATCACAAGGGCAAAGCGAGAAAAAATCAATAGGAGTTTTCAACATAGGCGCAGGATGACAATCTGTCAACACAGTAGAGTTAATGAATAAAAAGCTTGATAATCTATGTTCTTGGCGGGTACATCCAATAAGGCAATGCGAAGCAAGTGGGAATGTGGCGAATCTTTGAGTACCCACACTACCAACCAGAGCGAGAAAATGAGCGGACAAACTATATAGGTAGCAGTTTGAGATCAATAATAATCCTATAGTAATACTTATGACCCAGTTGGAGGAACCACCCAAATTTTTGTGGGAGGACAAGGAAATCAAGGAATTCAAAGGCAACAACCTCCTCCAAATTATCAAAATCAGCCCTACCCGGGAAAAAAATCAAGCCTTGAAGAGATCTTGACAAAATTCATGGTAGCCACGAATCTAAATCTTCAAAAGACCGATACAAACCTCGATGAACAACGAAGTCAATGAAAGGACTCGAGAATCAAGTTGAGAACATACTAGGTCGATGGGACACGACAAAGCTAATTCTGAACGCCAATAAGGACGTCTACCAAGTAACACGAAATAAACCCAAAGGAGCAAATCCAAGTCATTACAACTCAAGAGGGTATGTATAGATAGACCCACATCGGTAAGAAAAGAAGGATAAGACCGAGGTAGCTCAAGAAAAGCCAAAACTGGTAATCAAGGAATACCAACCTCGCATACCTTATCCCGAAGCATTGAAAAAAGATGATTTAGAGGAACAATTCGGTAAGTTTCTAAAACTCTTGAAGAAATTACATATTAACTTACCTCTTCTTGAAGCTCTTTTTCAGATGCCCGATGCAAGGAAATTCTTAAGCATGCTCTTGACGAACAAGCATAAAATAGATGAAGAGCAATATGTGGAATTAAACGCAACATGCTCAGCTATGCTACAGAACAGGCTGCAACAAAAACTAAAAGATCCAGAGAGTTTTACGATTCCATGCTTAATTGGTAGTTTGGCTATTGATAATGCATTAGCTGATTTAGGGGCAAGTATAAATGTTATGCCTTATGCACTGTTTAAACGACCAGGTCTAGGGAAGCCCAAACAAACTAGGATGAGTATTCAACTAGCTGATAAAACTGTCAGAATCCCTAGGGGCATTATTGAAGATGTTTTAGTCAAAATCGATAAATTTATTTTCCTAGTAGATTTTTTTGTTTTAGACATGGATGAGGAAAATTCAATCCATTTAATTTTAGGAAGACCTTTTCTTGCAACTGCCAAGACTAAAATTGATGTTGCCACAGGAGAACTCATATCTTGTGTAGGAGATGAATTAGTCAATCTTCAAGCTCTCGACTCAGCCAGAACCACAGAAGATGAAGGTAAGAAAGTCGTTTCAATAGATAATCAAATTATTCAACCTCCATCGCAGAAACATCACGAAGCATCAAAACCGAGCCAACATGTAAGCATACGATCAATAATTTAGAAGAGCGAAGATATACACCAAAGAAAAGCGGATCCACACGAAGTAAAACCTAAGGAACCACCAGAAGAGCTCATAAGAACATCCAATCACTTTAAAATAGGAGACCAGTCTTTGTTAGACAAAGCCGATCTTCACATCAGTTCAACAGACTTGAGGACAAAGGGAGAAATTCTTCCCAAGGTACACGAAATCTTCCGCACAACACAGTCGAGGTAAGTAACCCAAAATTCAATAAATTCAAGGTAAATGCTTCTCGACTCCAACTTTGTCATGAAAATAAAATCGCAAGCATGAGGGAAGATATTCAAACCCTTAAACCTCCCTGAAATTTTCAAACATGAGGACAGTTTAGCTTAAGACTATAAACGAGCGCTTCTCGAGAGGCAACCCCAACATTAACACTATTTATTTTTAAATTTTTTCGGTTCCTTTTCTGTCCATCTTTCTTTCCTAAGTATTTAGTTGGAAACTAACACAAAAGTGCAGATTTCCAAAACACACGGCCTTACACACATCCGTGTCCGTAGCCGTGTGGACCACCAGAACCACCACACTGACTGGAGCAGGGCCGTTCAAGTCAGCCCAACCACTCTCCGATGTCATGAGCCCAACAACCCTAAAGCACGGGTATCGATAAGAACAGCACGGACGTGCCTATGAACCGTGTGAAGCTATTGACTTTCTCAAAACGAGCGTGGCTGACTAAGAAACGAGCGTGTAAGAAGCAACATGTCATTAGCCACGGCCGTGCTAGGCAGTCGTGTCAATCAACACATCCTCGGTACACGGGCATGGGAACATTCCAGATTTGAAATCCTATTTAAAACCCCACAGCCCTTCCTCTTTTTCCCATCTTCTTTCTTATTCCTTCTTCCTCTTTTCTTTCAAATTTTTCTTCCTGCTCATAAAAAAGATCCAAGACACTTGAGCAACACAAAGACCATGCCGAAGAAACGTAAGCATCGTATCCTCAAAGGAAACCTCAACATGAGTTCATGCTGGAAGCTTCACTTAATTGACACGCCAAGGGTCTCAGAAACGTTTTCGGTTCTATTTTTCTTTTCTCGTCTCCTTTATTTTCCTTATCTATACTTCTTTGATGCTTAATGTAATTTATTTCATATTAGTTTCTTGGTTTTAGGTTCTAAAAGCTGCTAGGGAATCACACAACACAGCCTTCAAAGTCATACCCACTTCACAAACCATCCAACAATAAGGACTCCTTAGTCTATTAGTCTATTCTTTCAATTTCAGTTCTCTTCTTAGTCTCTTTCTTTTTACTTTCTTAATCTTTAAATTTATTATTAGTAAATCATTATTATTTCTCTAGATCTATTGGCTATATCTTCACAGGCTACCCAATATCTTCATCTAGCAAATTGCTTCTCGGTAGCCACTTCACCGAGCCCATAGAAAACACCATCACCGCCACCAAAGACGCATGAGGATCATCCAGTTTTGTGGAGTATTATTTTCCCACTTATCTTTTTGATTTGGCACATAAATTTCATTATCTATCTTTGTACATTGAGGCAATGTACATCTTAAGTGTGGGGTAATAGTGCCTAACTTTTGCATAATTCTCAAAACCACGAAATTAGTCTTAGTCTTAAGTATTTTCTCATATTATTAATTAGGATGAAATTTCTAATGATTTATGATCTTTATTGATATGTCTCTAATTAAATCTTAGTTAATTATGCATTGATGATTAAATTTGAAGGATACTAGGGAATCGAGCATGATAAGTCTACTTTCTAAAAAAAAATAAATAAAAAAATTTGACAGGTTGTTGAACCTAATTTGAGTATCACCTTGAAGTTCAAAATTTATAAGGATTGATGTCAAAACACTCATAATTTTTTGTGAGATTTTGAGCCTTATAGAGCATATACCCTTTTTTTTTATGGTCACTTTAATTGATTATGAATGTGTCAACTTTGAACTGTTATTCTAGAACTTGCCTCGTTTATACATGTCGAGACCACATTAATGATTTGATACACTGAGATGATAAAGGCACCTAGGTTTAACCCATTCACTCCACTACAAAGCCTACCTTCACAAATTAACCCCTAGTGAACCCCGTTGAATCCTAATAACCTTTTTATTCACTCACCCATTAATATCAACCCAAAATCCTTTTATATTTGTTATCACCATTCTTTTGACTACCCTTTAATCGAGGTTTGATTTGATTAAATTACGAATTATATTAGTTCAAGAGTTGCATTTATCATTTATGATGTAATATTTTAGTTTGTTCTTAAAAATAATAATAACAATAATAGTAATTCAAACAAAGTTTAGAGCTCATGTATCTAAATTCCAATTGATTGAAGAAGAGCTCGTATTGAAGTATTATAGTATTCTTATTAGCTTTTAATTAATGTAAGTACTTATATTAGTTCATTGTTTCTAGTTAGGTAATTGGTTAATTCAATCTCGATTCTAACCTTCTAATTTAGCCTTTATCCACACCTTTAACCTCGGCCTGTTACAACCCTAATAAAGACCTTTTGATCATTTATCATCTCATATCTGATGGTGGAGATTTTATTTTCGAGCAAGCTTATGGGATTAACTTTTAATGTTCGACTTTGAGTGCTTATTCTTGAACCTTAAACACTTTTGAGTGATTTGAGTGAATCTTTAGTGAGGATGTCGGTCCTTGTCGGTTTTGAATCAAAGGTAATTACTTAGATAAGGGAGACACCTACGGTTTCAAACTATAAGGGAATGACTTATCGTAATTGAATCTTTAGGGCACTTGAGTTAAATCATCCATGTATAAATTATCTATGAATTATGATGAGGCATTGTCAATGGGGATTATGAATTTTGGAAAATAGACACAATAAGATTTAATTCTATATTTTATTCACTTTCTAATTCAATTTATCCTATTTTTGGTGATTTTTCAAAATAACATCTCTGCTGCTAACTAAAACTATTTCATTGCAAAATATGATTTACTAGTTTATAATCGAACATACCCACATACAACTCATCTTGTCCATGCATTTTAAATCCTTTATGCAAATTAATTTATACCTAAAACATTCACATAATATCCTAATTCAAAGGTTCATTTCAGAAACATACACTTCCTTACCAAAAGCGATTAAACTTGACTAAAAATGCACGAACATTACCAACATAAACCGACATTGTATCAAAAGCACAAAAGCATACTTAACTAAAACTTTAGCCATATTCGCATGGCTATTATATACATGAACCAAAAGTTTTCATCAAACAAAGACAAAGTCTTTCCTATACATGCCTCTATCCAAAACCAAAATGAAAGAGTACCAACATTAGATCGATAGTGTGGTTGGTGTCTTGACGATCCGTTGAGCGGTAGCTTTACCTAATCTATAAAGCAGAGGAGAACATTACACACAAATAAGTTTACTAACTTAGTAAGTCCCAAGCTCATAATAATACTACATTCAATTACTTAAACATTTAAATCATTCAACTCAACCATGTTATCATATTAAAATTTCTTTCACCTTTAGCACTACTATTTGAAAACCGAATCTCCATGATAGTACATTCAAGCTCAAACTCGGTCATATAATACTTGTGCACATCAATCGTAATCTCAAATGTACATAACACTGTACTCGTAATATTAGTGAAATTCTAGTAACATTAAACATATCATACCTTACTTACTTACCTGAGCCTTTAACTAGACACATTAGCTACGATTTCTTGAACAACAATTCGGTTCTCCTTTGTAAAACACATCACCGGCATAAAGCACGCTAGGCATTAAAGCCGAAATAAATCAACGGCACAAGGCCTGCTAGGCACGAAGCCGAATATATCACCGGCACTAACTAAGCGCTAGGCACCAAGCCCGAATATGTCACCGGCACTAAGCTGCTAGGCACCAAGCCGAATATGTCACCGGCACTAAGCTCGCTAGGCACCCGGCCGAATATGTCACAGGCACTAAGCACTGCTAGGCTCAAAGCCCGATACAATATTATTATCATCTCATACACATTCTGATGTCTTTTAAAATAACATAAATCACACATTATTCAAATCACTTTAACATACCAACCAATCCATACCAATACTTTCACATTCGGCTAACACAAGGTTTTATACAAAATTCTATTGAATACTATCATTTAACACATTCATAAATAATTCGATAACCTATACTTGCTTAAGGACTTACCTCGGTTGTCGATAGGCCAAGTACAAATCGACTATTCGAGAACCTTCGTCTTTCCCAGATCTAAATCTGTTTTCTTTGCTCTTGATCTAAAACACATTAAAATTTAGCTCATTCAAGTCCATTTCATCTCAATTTGATCCTTAAACACATAATTTAATAAGTTACAAATTTACCCCTGACTTTTACAATGTTTACAATTAAGTCCTTATAGTTCAAAACACAAAATATCTAGAATTTGACCATATCACTTAAGGGCCGAATACTTATAGCCCTTCCATCAACTCAATTTTTCCCTTTTTGTTGATATTTAGTCCCTCCAAAATTTTTCTTTTTACAAAATCACCCTTATACCAAAATCTATCAAAAGTTCTAAAGGAAATCTTATTAATCTAACTTATATATAACATATACTATCATTAATCATCCAAACACTCAAATTTCGTCCATGGCAATACTTGAAACATACCATAAAAATCAAAATTGAACATGGGCTAGTAAATATATATGTCAACCACTTCAAAATGTTAAAATTTACAAAAATTAAGCTTGATCACTAACCTTATTTGATCATGCAAGGTGCGAAATTCAAGCTCCAAAGATGGAGTTTTTCACCCTCCACATTCGGCCAAGAGAAGAAGAACAAGACATGTTCTCTTTCTTCCCACTTATTTCATTATTTTATGCCTTTAAATTAAAGGTAATTTTGTTTATTCATTACCTAATATAAAAACATAAGATTATTAATCAAAATTTTATTTTATTTCTCATATGTACCGTCCACTATGTAAAGAAATGGGCTAATTGTCCTTTTAGGACATCCACTTTAAAAGCCACAATCAAAAAGGTACAATTCACTTTAGCATGCCAATTTTACCCTTCTGCGATCAAGTCCTTTTATCAAATTAAACACTTAAACAATAAAATTTTTCTCTGAAATTTTCACACCTTTTAATTCACACATACTAGACACAAAATAAAATATTAAAATGTTTCTCGGACTCGGATTCGTGGTCCCGAAACCACCGATTCAAACTAGGGTCAAATTCGATCTATTACATAAACTTACCAATGTTGTTCAATCTTTGCTTACAGAAAAGAAAAATTTGACCAATCTATGTGGAATTTGTACTACGTCTGAACATCCGACAGAGTCGTGCCCAATCCTTAACGGTAATTCAACTGCACATGTTTATGCTGTCAAAGATATTTTGGGACCTCCACAAAGACGCTATGATCCTTTCTTTAACACCTGCAATCCCAGATGGAAGGATCATCTGAACCTGAATTATGGAGGTAATCCTCGATATAATCTATTGTACCAACCGAGACCTCTACAACCACCACAACAGTAACCCAAGCTATCTCTAGAAGCTATTGTGGAAAGAATTGTCGCCGATGCTGCAAAATATCAACAGAGGACAGATGCATCAATACAAGAACTAACTAATCAAGTTAGTAAACTCTCGATGGCAGTTAATCGTTTGGAGTGTCAAGGTAAATTTCCTTCCTAGACGGATAGAATCCTCGACGAATGTAAGTGCAATAACTCTTACGTGGCGGTAAGGTTACGGAAGCGATGCGGACTAAAAGTCGTGGGCAAGACAAGGAAGGGAAAAGCAAATAGCGGATCCAACGACTAGGTAGAAAGTCGAAATTGAAACCGGTTGTGATGCCACCTCCTTTTCGGGGAGGCTTACAAAAGATAAGAAAAGAAGGAGGAAAAAGAAATCCTCGAGACATTTAGGAAGGTGGAGGTAAATATCCCTTTACTCGACGCTATCAAACAAATCCCTCGTTATGGAAATTCCTCAAAGAATTGTGTTCTAGTAAGAGAAGGTTAATAGGTAAAAAAAGAGTAAATGTAGGAGAAAATGTCTCCGCAGTACTGCAAAAGAAAGTTCCTCCCAAATACAAAGACCAAGGTATGTTTGCTATTTATTGTGAGATAGGTAACGTAGGCATTAAGAAAGCCATGTGTGATTTAGGGGCTTGAATTAATGTTATGTCTTATTCTACTTATAAGTTGATTAACGCGGGTCTTTTAAAAGAGAGGGAGTAATAATCCGGTTGGCGAGCAATTGATTCGTCTATTAGAAGAAGGTTGCTTGAAGACGTCCTTGTTAAAGTTAATGAATTAGTTTTCCCTGTAGATTTCTACATTATCAATATGGAAAATGATAACTTAACTAATTCGTTTGACATTTTGCTTGGAAGGTCGTTCCTAAGTACCGCGCGAACGAAAATTGACGCTTGGAGTGGAACACTCACCATGGAATTTGATGGCGAAGTGGTTAGGTTTAATGTTTATGAGGATATGAGACATCCCAATGATAAGTTACAAACTGTGCCTTGCAGGAATGCTGATCTTGATGTTAAGCAAGAGGAATTATTGATAATCCAAAAACCAGTACTTGAAGCTGTCATGAAAGCCTCGAAGTTAAGCAAGAGAAAAATGCAAACTTGAGCGAAGAAGCTCAAAGACTCCTCAATCCACTAATGATAGGGAACACGGAAGGGCTTCAAGGATAGTGGAAAAAGGTCGAAACCTTTACGCAAGGACATCCAAGTGCACAAGATGGAGAACTTAATTCTCAATAAGCCAAGCGGATAACATTTAAGGTCGTCGAGCTAACGACGTTAAACAAAAGTGCTTTTGGGAGGCAACCCAAATTTCTTCTCATTTATTTAATTTTAAATTTTAGTAAATCTAAGGTGTAGATAAATAAATTTTACTTAGTTCAATTAATTTGATGTTTTCAGGGAAACAATGAAGAGCATAATTTTTTCCCGAAATTCGGATAACAGTGGTGGCGCGGGCACAACATGCTAATTTGGTGACAAATATTTACCTAAAAAAACCCCCAACTACTTAACCTTCATAAAACACCAAAATCCAAACCCAATACCCATCCATTCAACCCATCCACACTTACACCCTCAAAACAAACCCTCTCTCCCACAACCAACCCACGCTACTGTCACCATCTCCGTCACCATCGCAGCACCCATCGTCATCGCCTAATGTGGATATGATTATACGTAAGAATGTGAATATGGCTAAGTACCCTAATGTGGTACAAAAGTACTCAGGTACGTTTCCTACTTCTGATAGGATTATGAAATATGTTATTTTATAACATGTGAATATATGTATATGAATATGGAATTAAGTATGTTATGCATGATATAAAATTTATGGGGCATTCGGGATTTATGTGAAAGCGAAAGAAGGTGTTGACTTCGGTCTCACCAACGGAATATGGTGACTACGGTCACAAAATTTGAATATGGTAACTCCGGTTACATTATCGAATTTGGTAACCCGGTTACATTATTTGAATATGGTGTCTAATGACACAAATTATATGGGCAATGAGCACGTCATTGCGGCTTGCGCCTTGATGGTGTGTAGCGGATGGAAGGTTGACTTAGTAGTCCCACGGTGTATTTGGCGGTACTGGTGGTGTGTAGCGGATGGACAAATAGGCTTGGGTTGGGTTGCATCATCATTTTATATGAATATGAATTTGATATGAACATGTATGCCCGATTTGTTGAATGTTAATCTTGTGTGCACATTGAGTCTGTTGACTCACCCGTTGTGGGAAATATTTTCGGTGATGAACGATGTGTGGGAATGGGGACGGTAGACCTTGAGGTGGCCATGTTCCATTTGAAGATTTTATTCGATTTGGACTTTATTATTTGTTTTGTGTTTTACTTGATGTAATAAGGCCATAAGGCCCAATGGATTTTCTTATCTGCTTTACTTTAAATTGTTATGTTACGAACTATTATGACTAAAGTTAAGTGTTATTTTTTTATAAACCCTAAAATTATTTTGACACCTTAATAAAATTGGATTTACAAGATTAATTAAATGGGTTTCAATCTAAGCCCAATTCACAACAACATTTTTCTAAATATTTTACAAATTTTCTCTAAGTAACGAAAATCTTTGAAACCGGTTTACTTTAGGAACATACGAGATCCGGTTGGGCTCGTGGGCGGGTGTGGGGTGTTTCAAGTAACAAAAGTCATAGAAATTCCTAATGTCTGATTCGATACCCACCCAAAGAAGAAAGTAAGTTGTGACTCGTGTCTATCCTTGATACTTGTCCCAATGATGACAATTGTGAAAGCAAAAGTTGTGGTAGTGGTGAGCAAACATGAAGGCGTGAATATGAGAAAATTCACAAGAGCCTATGTCTTTTTTAGATTCTATATGTGTAATGCCCCAAATTTCTTAGGTTTTGTTTGTGTAAGTTTGGTAAGAAAAATGATTTGGTGTGATGGTTATGTGTGTTGGTGGTTTGTGGTTTGTGGTGGGTTTTAGGTTTAAGTTGAGGATGTTGCAAAATAGAAATAATATTTTCTTGGTTATCGTGCACCTAAGTGATGGCAGTTTATTTTAATTCCAATTATGGATTGGTTGTGAGGATTGAGTTAGTTATTATCCCCTAAATAGTCTCCCACATTTCTTTCTTTTTCCCAGTTCTGTTCTAATTGTTTTTCTTTCTTCTTTCTTTTCTTCTTTTTTATTTTCCTATTGCCTCTTTGAGTTTTTTTCCTTTGTTGATTTAATTCTTGATTACGGCTATCGTTCTTTTCCTTTGCTTGTGCGTGGTTCCGTTCTTCAATAATTTTTCTTTCAGAAGCAGTGTAAGTTTCACTAGGATATTTCTTTTTTCTTTGATATTTAAGCTTTCATTCATTCTCAATTAAGATTTGGGGTTTTGGTTGCAAATTCTTATTTAGTGTTATGTTAAATGTTTTTATGGTTATTGGATAGGTGAAGTTTTGGGAAACCAAGTTTCTCCGGTGAGTAAACCTCATTTTGAACCTTTGTTCTTGAGGGTAAGTGTTTGACATTGGTTTTGGGATTGTTTTATAAAGGAAGGAATTTTTATGGATTATTGTGTTAAGTGGAGGTAGAAATCGATGTGTTGTGGTGTTATTTGTAGGGTTCCGTGTTTTCGATAGTGTAGGTATCAACTTTGTTACTAGATGGGTGAAAATAAGCCAAAATCCCTTAGAAACTTGTTGAAATCACAAAATTGAGGTTTATTAAATCGTCGGTTTCCACACGGTAGTGTGGTAGGTCATGTGGCACACGACCGTGTGAGATTATGTAGCCCATATGGTTGGGCCGTGTGGGGCACACGACCGTGTGAATTTTTGCAGACTGTGTGGGTAGCTCGTGTAGACCACACGAGCTAGGCTTTTGGGCCAATTTCAGAGCCTAATTAATGGTTGTTTAGGGGAAATGACATTTGGATCTGAGGACGTTGTAAGGGTCGAAAAAATGTATGTTTTGTACTTTAGTCCGTCTGAATAACTCTAAAAGCATGGTAAATATGTTAAACTAGAATAAAACTAATAGTTTTGGTATGTGTCAAATGAACTATGTATATGAGCATGTCAATAACATATGTTATATGTGAATATGCCATCTGTTTGTGATTTTGATATATACAAGACATGTGTATGATATGCATATGTTTGGGGTGGGATATGTATGACGGAGGAAGTGTTTATGGCAGTACATACTACAAATATGGCGACTAGACCGCAACACCATATGTATGTCAGCTTCGCTGCAACTATATAAGTGGCATCTCGCCACATATTGGTATGATTGGATGGATGGACTCTTGTAGTCCAATATGGCATGATTGGTTGGATAGAGATGGTGTGTAACAGGTAGAGGTAGGTTTTGATATGCATGTTACGGTTTGATATGATGTGTCCGATACGATCTAGCATATTAAGCTATAAACTGTATGGAATCTGATATGATATGAAACATTTGGAATAAATGCATTATGTGATATTCTTTTATATAATTGATGTATATGAAATGTATGATTTTAGACTATGGCCAAATCGCACACTGGGCTATTAGTTTACGTTCCTGTATGTTTTGTTTTAGGTAATCCTACGGCTTAGCTTTGGATGGCGTCACGGGGAACTCAGGTTTCACATTTTTAATACAATATTTTTTGGTTTTATTTTATTTGTTTAAATTGGACATTTCAGACTTTATTATGGTTTGTTACCTTTTGGACAATTTATGATTTGTTTAGTTCATTAGGACTAAAATGGTTCATTTTGTCAAAGCTCAAATGGTTAATAATCTTACCTAAGGTGACTAAATGAAATGATAATTTTTTTTAAGTAATTCCCACTACAAACTAAGTTTTACGTTTTCATTAAAATGATTTCAGCATGCTATGGTTATGGGAGAATTTAACTTGATATTTCGACATGTTTAACATGTTTTACAAAATTGCGAGACAGTGAAACTTTTCAACCTGCTAGAATTGGTTTCTTTAAAACAAACAATCTTTTTTATTTATCTAGCAATGTGACATCCGCAATCCAACCGTAACATCTAGGCTGGGTATGGGATGTTACAAAACGTCATGCCATCCACAAGATATGTATTATATTCAAACTAACCGTAACTCCAATTGTTCAAGAGATTTTTTCTTGTTCGACCAAAGACATATCCAAGGACGAATATTTTACTTTCATTCTCTTTCGTTTCAAATCTGTTTTATTTTCATTCATTCTAATCGTTTGTTTGTTTAATTTTCATGTTCAAATTCTAAACATTTTTAGCAACTTGAAATCGATCCATCCACTTCCCCCTCTCAATCACACATACCAAAAGCTAGTAATTAGTAATTATTTAATTTGAAACGTCTATAGGGTACATGTAAGTTTATTCTTACAACAATGGATTATTGATATGCTTATGGACATTGAATTTCACTCGAGTCTATTAATTGTTTTTAATATAAATCCAAAAGGGTAAATTACACCACATGTCAATCAATTATAGATCTTTTTCTTTTTCTTTTTTTGTTACAATTATGAAATTTTTAAAATTGGTTAACTAATTAATTGAGATTGTTTTTTTTTGTCCATTTCCATTAATTGCACTCACGAGAGGGTAACACGACGAGTTGAAAAAGTGATATAATTTAAAAATATCGATTCAATCAATTATATCAATTTAGTTATAAATTTGAAAAATTAACCCTCAAAATTTACAAATGATCTCAATTTGATCCAAATTATATAAAATTAAAGAAACATATAAAAATACACAAATATTTTCAAAAAATATAATAATAAATTTAAAAATATATAAAGATAAAAATAATTATTGACAAAATAATAATAGATAAAATTTTAAATATATATAAATATACATAAACATTTTTAAAAAAATAGAATAATAATTTTAAATTTTACACTAATATATTATAACATCCCTAACCCTTCTCTCATCGGATTAAGGTCATAGGCATTACTAATCAATCAAAACATTTATTAACATTATAAGCCATGGTGTAAACTAACTATTAACAACAATATATTATCTGAGAGGTAGATCATGCTAATCAAATATTTTCATAATAGTGTTTTATACAATCGAATAATAAATCCCGCTATGCAATGCTAAACTTGGTCTCCCACTATCTACACTCTTATCACTATTTATCCCTTCTTAAAAGCTAAAAGTTGGATACATAACAAGACTATTCCAATTATTAGCATCAAAGTATTGGTCTATATTCTGCCTATCTACTTTCGATGATATTAGTAGAATGACTTACTTCACCTAATTTAGGTTTGCTATTTCATTCCAAATCAGAGTAAAAATATTCTTACAATCCTTAATACAAGTTTACAATACCCTAAAAAAATAGTCTAAAAACAAACAAGGGCTAATTTGAAATAATTTTGGAAGTTTAGGGTAAATTTCAAAAATACCCAAAAACAAGGGTCACAAGGCTATGTGGAATGCCCCAGACCATGTGACTTTCGAAGTTGGGACACACAGTCGTATCTCAGCCCATGTCTCTGCCTGTGTAACTCGCTAAGACACATGACCGTGTCCCAACACGTGTGTCAGGCCATATGGGAATTACACTTATATTGTTTTACAATACGTTTAGGAAACATGGCTGTGTGACAGATCGTGCCCTAGGTCGTATGTACCTAAATGTACCTTAAAACTCAAGTTTACCAATTCATACTTACTTGGACACTAAGAAACTCAATTACCAACCATTTGACCTATTCAAAACACAACTAAACATGCTCAAAATAGTTCAAATCAATCATCTAATATGCCTAACCAATGTACCCTCATTAGTACCAAATTATATATCATCAAACATACTAGCAAAGCATCAACCATTCAAAGCTTTCGTTCATACCAAATTTTGTCATAATTGAACAACATTTAGCTACTTAAGCTACTAAACTTTAAACTAACACATACCAAAACATTAAGCTAAGCTATTATACCAATTCAGCCTCAACCACTACCAAATATACACATAATCATCATTTCACTAGAAAACCAAAATATTATCACATTATAAACAATCTCAAACAAATACTTCATAGGTACATGCCATTACAATTTAAACATCATCACACTTGAGCTCGGGGTTCGTTGTTGGATGTTGTGTTGATGATAAGCTAAAAGTACCTAACCTGTACATGGAATGTAACACCCTAAACTCAGCCTGGATGTCCAGCCTAGGCTTAGAGAGTTACCTTATCAGCTATCAATTGTCACACAATAGCAAAACAAAATTAAACCACATTTCATAACGCATTCATCATAAAACTAATTAAGTATATAATCTTCCAAATTCATACTATTATAGTTTGCCAAAATCCTAATATACTACTTAAAGAAGAGTAAATGCTTGACCGAGCATCCGCTACGCTGACCCATTCAAGATTGGGGATTACCTGAAATCCAACCAAAGACAAAATGAGTTGTGAACTCAGTGCATAACAAAAGTTTAAGTTATTCAATTAGTATTCATTTATAAAGTAGTTCATATTTAGATATTAGGTTCGATGCGGGACTATTTACAATTCAGATTCAGAACATATCAGTTGCATACAGATATTTATATATATATATATATGCAAACTCATATATATATATATATATATATATTACAAATTAGATCTGAGATGTAGATATTCTTAAACCCCATCTGCTACACACAATTTCAACCATCCCAACACAATTAAGGACATTCAATCCCATCCATCTCTACACACCACAAAGTGTCTATTTGACACGTTTACGATAATACGACTTAGTTCTTTGGTTAATAATGCGTCAAAGTGCCAGAATTGAAACTATTTACATAGTGGCTTAACCACTAGATTCATAGCAAATTACTTTCTTCTTCATAGCATCCCAACCCATGCAAATGTAGAGTACAATTATCCACAATACACTTACATTTATAATATTCATATTTCTGTTACAGAGTATCAGAAAGTTCTTGATTCAATCAATTTTAGATCAATCTCGATTCAATCAATTTCAGATCAATCATATAATGTAGAAATTATTATTAGTCATAAACAACATTTACAGCCTCAAAAAGGGGTTTCAGGCTTCTTTGATAATGCTACACGGCCTAGACACATGGCCGTGTCTTTGACCATGTGACTCACACGGCCTAGGCACACACTCGTGCCCTCTGTCCGTGTGGTTCTAACATATAAACAGAGAGTTACATGGCTTGAACAGATGCCCGTGTCCTTGCTCGTGTGACTCACACAGCCTGGGCACACGTCTGTGCGCTTACCTATGTGGTCCTAAGTAACAAACAGTGAGTTACATGGCCTAGATACATGCATGTGTCCTATGCCTGTGTGAACCCTACACCAATATGGCCACATACGGTCTGGACACACGCCCGTGTTCCAGTTCATATGGCCCGAAGTCGCTGAACAGTGAGTTACAAGGCTTGCCACACACCTGTGTACCTGGCCGTGTGACATCGAAAGCCACTATTTTTGGCGACCCGAAACTTGCAAAATTAAGGTTCCGATACGTACTTGACTTCTCTTTAACGCAGAAACAATATGGAGACTACCTGGGACCTAATTAATCATTCAACAACCAATTACACCATTAATTTCAATATTTAGCAAAATCAACCCACCGTTAAGATTATGTCGAAAGATTCGACGCAATTCTAACTCAACTCGGACACTCACCTCACACATAGCAGAGAGATCAGACTAACATGGTGGATTTACGTCTCTTGCAATATCCTTGCCTAATCAAAGTAACCAATGGAGTGTTTAACAGAACATCAAGTAAACGAGCAAAATCCTATTTCAATAGATAGTGCTAACACAACAAAAATCACAAACGAAAGAAAATCACAGCGAAACTTACTCAATATCGACCTTACCGGCAACAAGACTTCCCAATTCACATAAAATCGATTGTAGAAAAGAAGAAAAAAATAAAAGAAGGAATAACAGAAAAGAAAAAGAAAACAAGAACTAAAAATGTTAGAAAAATAAAAGAACGATAACATTTTCTTAGAATGTTTAAAAAATACCACCACCCATTCCTGCATCTGCGAAAAATATATTTTCTAATGCATACGATGGGATTCAAACTCGAACCAGATAGAATACAAACATATGTTTAACCAATGAACTAGCAGGCTCACTTTTGTCATCGATTTACCCAGAATCGCGCTTAACCACCTAACACAGGGATAAGGGTTGTTTTAAAAATAAAAAAAACTTTTAATAATCGTAACTCGAATTTCAGACCTTAAACACAAAAGCAGAGTACAGAACCAGAGATACAAAAATTAATTACTACATATTCTCATAATTAAACTCTTAAATTTTTGGGACGTTACAACTCTCTCCCCTAATAAAAATTTTAGCCTCGAAATTTTACCTGAGTCAAACAGATACGAATACAATCGTTGGATTGATTCTTTCGGTTCTTACGTGGCTTCCTCAGTACCATGGATCCGCCATAGGACTTTCACTAGAGGGATAGTTTTCTTCCTCAGCATCTTAACGTCACGTTCTAAGATTTGGACAAACTCTTCTTCGAAAGTTAAATCTAGTCGTAACTCGACCTCATCAACAATAACAATATGTGACGGATCCGATCGATACTGTCTCAGCATCGAGACATGAAATACATCATTAATCCGATCTAGCTCCAGTTGTAATTCTAACTGGTATGCAACAGGTCCAACAAGTCTCAAGATAGGATAAGGCCCAATAAACCTAGAGCTTAGCTTGCCCTTGTGTCCAAATCGGATGACCTTTTTCCAAGGTGATACCTTTAGAAACACCTGATCACCTACTGAAAACTCGATATCCTTTCTTCTCAAATCCACATAAGACCTTTGTCGATCAGATACTACTTTCAGTCGATCCCGAATTACTTTCACAGTGTTCTCGGTTTAAAAACCAAATCAGGATCGAATATCTGGCGTTCACTTAACTCGGTCCAACATAGCGAAGTGCGGCACTTATGACCATATAAAGCCTCGTAGGGTGTCATCTAAATACTAGATTGAAAGCTATTTTTGTATGCGAACTCTGCCGACGATAGGTGATCCTCCAGATACCCATGAAGTCTATCACACAACCCCAAAGCATAGCTTCTAGGATCTGAATGACTCGCTCTGTAACAGCCCAATTTAGGGCTTAGTAGAATAGTGTTGTGAGACCATAAATTCGAGGTAAAAATATGTGTTTTATGGTTTTTATGAGGTCTATGACATGTTTTCATGATTATGTGAAAATTTCATGAAGAAATTTTATAATTTAGTGATCAGTTTATTCATTAGGACTAAATTGCAAAGATTGAAAAATATGAGATTCTAGAAGATTCAAGTATGAGATAGCAATAGAAAATTTATTAAACGTCCTTATTTAGCAATTAGACCATTATAACTTATGATGGACAAAAATAGACATGGGAAGGAAAAATCTCAAGGAAGGGGCCTTAAGGGCTTTTCAGTCATTTGGTTAATAAGTTAATAAAAAGGGGAAAAGAAGTCAAAATTGATGTCCATCTTCTTCCCTAAGTGCCAAAATTTGCAAGGAGCCATAGCTAGGGTTTTGCTTCACTTTCAAGATCAAAATAAGTGCATCCTAGCCCTATTTTTTAATGTTCTTTGTATTTTTAAAATCCTCGTAGCTCGATTTAGTTATTTGTAGCTATATTTCAAGCTAGAGGTCATGTTCAAAAATTTACCCATGTATGACATGTAAGTATTTTGATGATTAATGGAGGAATATGAAAGTTTATGTGTGATAAACATTTTTTCTAAGTGATTTTCATGAAAAACTCATAAAAAGGACCTAATTATAAAAGTGTTGAAATGTGTAGTAAAAATCAATTTTGAAGGAAAATATGATCTACTATAAGCTTACGATAGGTTCAGCTAGGCTCGGGTAACCAAGAAAATGAGTATATTTCATTATACGAGCCTAAAGACCATTTTGTAAATATGTGAAAGTATAAGGGCAAAATTGTAATTTTGCTAAAGTGTGATTTATGAGTTAATTTAGTCAAAGTGATCATTAAAAGAGTGAAATTATCATTATAGATCAAGAAACACAAAGTCCAGACCGAAACCGAGGAAAGAATAAGGTGGTGGACTCAATTGAACAATTATACACATTTTGGTACCGAGGTAAGTTTGTGTGTAATAAATTAATCCTATGTCATTATGTATTGAAATGCTTGAGATTACATGAAATGTACATTATTTCTATGAAAATTTTTCAATGATGTTCGATGAGAATATGATGAAGATTTCTAATGTGAAAGTCCCGGTTGAAAATTAGGAATAGAAAGGATACCATCGTCAAGACATGAGATTTATAAGTGGCCTCGGCACCGAATTGAGATCCCGTATAAGACCATATTTGGGATATGTCATCGGCATCAAATAAGAAATTCATGTAAGACCATGTCTGGGACATGGCTTCGATATACGATCTCGTATAAGACCATATCTGGGATATGGCATCGACATCGATATGAGATCTCGTATAAGACCATATCTAGGATATGGTATCGACATCGATATGAGATCCCGTATAAGACCATATATAGGATATGGCATCGGCATCGACATGTGATCCCATATAAGACCATATCTAGGATATGGCATTGGCATCTTACTAAGTGTATGACGAACTCCAAGCATCTTTCGATATTCCAAGTGGTTCAATGGATAAAGAGCTAAGTATATGCTAAAGATGAAAAAGAGCTAAATTTATGTTAAAGATGCTAAAGAGCTAAGTATATTCAAGATGGAAAAAGTGCTAAAGTTATGTGATGAAGTGATACAGGTGCATATGAGATACTTATGAGAAATAAGTTCAATATGTGATATGTAATTGGTAAGAGTAAGCATGAGTAAGTTATTTCAATGTGCTTGAGAACTTGTGTAATTAGTATGAATGTATCATAAGATTTTATGCTATTATCTATTGCATGCAAACTTACTAAGCATCATGTTTACTCCCTCTCTTTTCCATTTCCTTGTAGTATCGCCAAGTTAGCTCAGTATCAAAGTACGTCAGAGTTCTATTCACACAATCAAGCTATTCTTTTGGTCTAGTAAAGTTTGATTATTTTGAGTATGGCACGTATAGGTACTTAGTCATTTTGTTTATGTCATATTGGTTAGCCAAGGTGTTGGCCATTAATGTTACTCAATTCATTTTGTAAATGGCCATTGAAATTGGCCAATACTAGTTAAGTTATTTCCATTAAATGATGATGAAATTCACGAAGTGCAAGCTTCTACAATTGAATGAGTAATGAGTAAAGTGTATGCACGATGAATGTAGTGTGGAAATTAAGGTGTGGATGTCTTGATTTTAGATATTAGAGGTACCTTATTATCATGTTGTGTGTGTTGCATTGAAAAGGTATAAGTGTGATTGCTTTTCAAGGTGGCAATTGGCTTGGTAAATAGCCTTATAATTGTCCACACGGGCGTATGCCTAGGCCGTGTGTGACACACGGTCAGCCTCGAGAACATGTTGATAGGCCGTGTGTCCCCTGCATCTAGTTTGTGAAAAATTCAGTTTGTTACATGGGCCAGCACACGGGCGTGTGACTAGGCCGTGTGTCCCTAAGTGTTTGTTGACATCATAAATAGAATGTAAAGGGTTTCACAAACGGGTGAAGACATGGACGTGTCATGGCCGTGTGAGGGACATGAGCCATAGACATGGGCGTGTGCAGGCCGTGTGGAAACCCTTGTAGGTTTGAAATGAAAAATAAAATCCACACGGGCTAGGAACATGGGTGTGTGTGACTACACGGCTGCCCCCCCACACAGGCGTGTGGCCCTGTTTTGAGTAAAATTTTCTAAACGTTTGTAAGTTTTCAGTTTAGTCTCGAATCACTCAATTTGTATGTTTTGGGTCTCTTAGACCTATAATAGGGACTTTATGATTTCAAATGAAAAGTTTTAAGTTGGGATGAAAATTTATAGCCCGATATTGTATGATGATGTATGTTAAGTTTGGTAATGCCTTGTACCGGTTCTGGCATTGGTTACAGGTAAGGGGTGTTACGCGCTGATTTTTCGTAGATTTGAGGGTGATACGCAGTATTGAAATTAAGTCAAGTGTCTAAAGCTTTATAGAGTTTCTTCCTGTACTTAGATGTAAGTCGCGGATCTCTGTCAAAAATGATCGAGACCTGAATTTCATGTAGTCTCACAATTTCAGTGATGTACAGTTTAGCTAACTTCTGTAAGAAGTAGTCTGTTCAGATAGGAATACCGACTTGGTCAATCGATCAACAATTACCTTGTAATATCCGGGATTTAGGGGTTATGCATTTTCACTTAAATGTATGTGGTAGCATGCTTGTGTGTGATTTGAATGTGTTTTGGGGCTTCGGGAACCTTGGGATGTAGGTAAAAGCCTTAGAAAAATATTTGCTTTTAAGCCTAAAAAGGGAACTAAGGGAGCTAGGCCTTAAGGAGTTTAGTATGTGGACTAGGACACAAGAACTAAGCTAGTAAAGTGGCAAGAGAGGCACCACTTAGAGCACAGGAGAGTGACGCCAAAAGTGTGAAGGGGCCTAGGTTCGAGTAACACAGGTAGCATTTTGGCATTTATTTTGAGTCAAGGAGAGGGAAGAGTTGGAGTTGCCGTGGACACTTCATGGATAAAGTGTAGATTGGGTCAAACAGCTCAAATATCCAGCTAATTAGGAGGAAAAGAGGGGATTTGGATGAGAGAGGAAGAGTTGGCCGATTGGAGGGGTCTTGGTGTGGCATTTTCGGCCAAGAGGGAAGTGGCTAGGCTAGGGGCTTTGGGTGCCGAAACTAGGAAAGTATAGGGCCATTTTCTCTCTTTTCTTTTTATTTGTGCTTCTTCCAAAATTCTTTTCTTTTCTTTGACCAAAAACCAAAAGTTAAAGAACCAATTGTGCATCTTCTCTTCTCCTTTTATTTTGCTAAAGCTGAAACCTTGTGAGTTTCCTTCTTCCTCGCTTCTTTCAAGTGTTTGGCTGAATATCCTTGGCCTTATTTCTTTCTCTTCTCACATGATCTAGTCTCCATTGAAGTGTCAAATCTATCTCTTTCTTTTTGAGTTATAGCGGAATTTCTATGTGTTTCCAAACAAGGGTGCAATCGATCTCAACATTGTGGTAAGGGTTAACTGTCATTCAGTTTCTTTTCCTTTTTCCTTTGGTTAGCCGAAATCTAGGAATCTAATCCCTCTTTTTTTTTTGGCCAAACCATGAAGGAGATCTTTCGGGATTCTTGTAGCCGACGCTTGGAAGGTGATTTTTCGGGATTTGAGATCCAAGGTAAGGGTTAGTATTCGGCCAAAGGCCATATTATTTTAAAGATGGCCGATTCTAACTATGGTTTTAGGGGAGTTCAACAGAGATAAGGAGAAGTTCTGGGATTGAGATCTATTTGGTAAGGGTTCTAGTGTTTGGATCATCTCTCTTCGTTCAAAAGTCAAGGCTAATTATTTTGTGTGCTAGTGCTTGGCCGATTGCAAGGGAGGTTCATCACGTAACCGGATTTGGTTGAAACCAAATCGGCATTAAGGAAAGGTGTTATCTTCATGCGACATATCCTTCGGGATTTCTTGTTGAGCCAAATAGGCTTTTGGTTACTAACAAAGGGTTGGCCGATTGTAGGAAGGGGGAGACAAACGTCTCGGGATCTCATTAGTTTCGCGTAGTTTTGGAATTTCGCTTAGATCTACGAATAGTCAGGTGTGTAACCCTACATTAATTCCCGATAGATTAATGGTAGCAATATTAAGCATATGATTATGAAAATACGAGTAACATGGCTAAGGGTACCATTCAATGGTACAGTGCATTCAGGTACGTTACCCCTAACTCTCAGTTAATAATGTTATAAGCATTGATATGGAGTATGTGTGATTTCGTTATGACTTTGGGGTAAGGTGCATTGCATGATATCTGAATAATATGTATGTTACATGGGTATATGGGTGATAATGATAAAGGGAAAGTGTTCCGGTGGTTTTTACCACATTATCCGGTGACTTATGTCACATATTATGAATCCGGTGACTCTGTCACATTATCAGTGGCTATGCCACGATTATAAAGCGATGTGCGATTGATCGCAGTGGCGCCTTCGATGGTGTGTAGCGGATGGAGGGTCGATTTAGTAATCCCCACGGTGTGATTGGTAGGTGCGGTGGTGTGTAGAGGTTGGATATCTAGGTGTGGTTGGGTTGTATCATTGCTTATATTTGTTTATATGTGATTTAATATGCCTTAATCGATTGGAAATCATGTTGGTTGTTGCACATCGAGTCTGTTGACTCACCCTCGTGGCTAACATTTTGCGGTGATACTCGATTGAAACGGACGGTCGGCGGGGACTTAGTGGTGGCCATGCTCATTTCAAAGACATTTCGGGTTTTCCCATAATTAAACTTATCACATTTTTTTTTATTATTGTGTTTTTGGATTTTATTTCGGGTTTTGTTTTGTTGTAATAAGGCCATTACTATTTAACTGTTTTATTTATGCGTTTTGGTTATTATTCTGATACGATCAACATTAAACAAATGGTTAAACAATTTTTCGTAAAACAACTTCAAATGTTTAGACACCTAAACACCTACGATTTTTAACTTATTGATAAGCTCTAAAAGTCGGCATTTCTTTCAACTTGAAATTTTTGAAACATGAAAATAACGTTTTAATGAAAAACAAACTTTAATAACAACACGGTTTTCAACTTGATCATAACACAAATCTATTTTTCTTCAAAACCGCCAATTTCTCTAAGATGACAAAACGAGATTTAGCTACGTTTTACTCCAGGAGCATGCCAGATCCGGTCAGGGCTTGTGGTCCGGGTTTTGGGTGTTTCAACTTGGTATCAGAGCCCGGTTCAAAACTCGGCCTTGAGGGCTTTCTGAGCCCAAAATGTTTTTTTTTTTGAAATTGAGTTTTACTAAAAGATTAGCAGGTTGTCTGGCATGGCACCCGAGTCTCCGGCCTGAAGTCCACCAGGTAAGTACCCCTAACTATTATGTGGTTTGCATGTGGGTATTACGGGATCATAGATTAGTAGAATAGGAGCTATTGAACTCTAGGATTAGCTTACTCCCACTCAAAATTGCATAAAATTTAAAGACTAATCGAACAAACCTGTAAGTAAGTCGCCGAGTTAAGGGTGTGGCAACAGTTGTGCGCATGTCTAGGATTGGATTCAGGGGGAGGTTGGTATTTAAGAAGTCCTAGTGACTCACCTCCTCTTTGCTCGAATCCTACCTGGTGCGTAGTGACAGTTCACCCTAACCAAGAGGACTTACCCACAGGCTAAATTCAATAATTAAAACCCGAAAGGGACTAGCTACACTGTTTTATAAAACCTTAGTTTTGAGATCACCGAATCACCCATTGATTTGTAAAAACTATTTTAGCTTTAAAAAAAATTTCAAAATATCCCCGGTTTACAAAATTATCGAAATACCCCTAGTTTGTAAAATTACTAAAATACCCTCAGTTTACAAAATTACCATACTACCCTTAATTTTTACCAAAATATTTCTATTTTTCAAAATACCAAAAACCCCTATTTTGTAAAATTACCAAAATACCGTTATAAGACAAATTACGAAAATACCCCTGGGTTTAGAACGGACGATAATGCTCAAATCGGTAAACGTGTGTAGTAGTTACTATTGAATGAATGTGATTCCCTGAATTAGTGTAGGAGATTAGAACGAAAACTTTGAAATGATCGAAAGAACTACCACTAAACTTCGTTACATAAAATTTGTTCGTGGATAATTAGTGGAATAGAAAGCTAATACATAAAATTTCTTAAATCAGATTAAATCGCGATCATAGACATGAGTTCTAGGGGACGTGGTCGTAACGTGCGTGGGCATGGTAGGCGAGAATGACCGTATCGGAACCGATTAGAGTGCGGTCAAGGGTGCGAGAATGAGATGCCACCACCACCACCGGTGTTGAATATCGAGATCGACGGGGATGATCTTGATGTCGCGAGCGATCTTTGCGAGTTCTGGAGAGGGTGGCTGGAGCAGGTGGAGGCATGAGAGCTCAGAAATCTGTACCTGAGCGACTCCGAGCCAATGGAGCTGAGGTATTCCGAGGTGTATCTGGTGTGTCACCCAATACGGTTGAGTATTGGTTGGAGGTGACGGAGCGAATCATGGACGATTTGGACCTAGCTAGCGAGGAGGCGAAAGGGTGGTGTCGCTTCTCCCGGATGAGCCATACCAATGGTGGCTCACGGTTCAGGATAGTCTTTGCGGTGGATGATCTCACTTGGGAGTATTTCAAGGCGGCGTATTAGAAAAAGGATATTGGGACTAGCTATATTGATGCACAGAGGAAGGCGTTTCTGAGGTTGGTTCAGGGGAGTAAGTCCGTAGCGGAGTATGAGGCGGAATTCTTAAGGTTGAGCCGGTATGCTCGAGGTATCGAGGCTCTGAGCATGAAGCGGTGTGTCGAGTTCGAGGACGGACCGGGTGACCTAAATTGCTTGATTGCTCCACAAGAGGAGCGGAGTTTACCGTGTTGGTAGAGAAGGCTAAGGTAGCCGAAGGGGTCAAGGAATATGTGAGATAGAATTCGGATAGGAATAGACAAAAGAGAGGTTTTAGATCGTCGGGGTCATCGGGGAATGCTCAAAAGAGACCTAGAGTTGATGGGTCATGAGGTCGACAAGTTGTTATTGGGAGGGCAAGACTGTACTTGTGCTCGATGTGGAAAGATGCACCAGAGAATGTTGGAAAAGAACAGGGGGATGTTTTAAATATGGGTCTAAAGATCACATGATTAAGGACTGTCTTGTGGAAACAGGCAGGAGCCGACCAGCAAGTCAAGGTCTTAATCAGGCTGGAAGAGGTGGACAGCAACCACCGCGGGGTCGTGGTCCGGTTGGCAGAGGTAATGGTTCTGGTAGAGGTCGCGGGACACCGGGCAGAGGTGTTAGTAACACGGAGGTGAGACAGCCGGGTCTGGTGTATGCGACTCATCAGAAGGAGGATGGTGATACACCTGATGTCATAACGGGTACGTTCCTTATTTCTGGGTTACCCTTTATTGCTTTGATAGATATAGGGTCAACTCATTCATACATCACTAGTGAGGTATCTGGAACTCGCATGTGAACTCGAGGCTGTACCTAGGAAGATGGTGTACTTAGTCCTTTAGGGCAATCAATAGTAGTAAACAGACTCTTTAGGCGGTGCCTTTGAAAGTTTAAAGGCGCGATTTCGGTGACTTAATGGAGTTGCCATTCGGAAATTTGATCTAATCTTAGGCATGGACTAGCTAGTGAAGTCTGGTCTGCAAATATGGATTGTCTTTGCTAAGCGCATGTCATTGAGAACTTCGGCGACAATGAGGTTGTGGTGATGGGTGAGAGGCGGAATTACTTGTCGAACGTAGTATCCGCCATAAAGCGGAGAAGATGGTAAGAAAGGGATGTGTAGCTTTTACGATGTTGGTCGATGCTTTAGAGGCTAATGAAGCGGTTGTAGGAGGGTCAAGATGGTAAGAGAATTTGTGGATGTCTTTCCGATAAGTCTGCAGGTTACCCCTGACGAGGAGGTGGAGTTCAAATTGATTTATCGCCGTGTATAGCTCATGTGTCAATTGCTCCAGTATAGGATGGCGCCAAAGGAGTTGGTAGAGCTCAAGGCCCAGATTCAAGAGTTACTCGATCGTGGGTTTATTCGACCCAGTGTGTCTCCATGGGGAGCACCAGTCCTATTCGTAAAGAAGAAGGACGGGACTATGCGTATGTGCATAGATTATCGACATTGAATAAGTGACCATCAAGAACAAGTACCGTTCGAGGATAGACGACTTGTTCGATCAACCAAGGAGCCGCAGATTTTCAAAGATAGATCTAAGGTCAGGATATCATCAGCTTAAAGTGAAGGAAGCAGATATCCATAAGACAGCTTTCCAGACTAGATACGAATATTATGAGTTTTTAGTTATGTCGTTCGGATTGACGAATGCCCCAGCTGCGTTCATGGATATGATGAACCGGATTTTTCAACCCTACTTGGACCCGGTTAAATCGTTGTGTTCATAGACGACATCCTGGTATATTCCAAGTCCAAAAAAGAGCATGATGAGCATCTCCAGGTAGTATTGCAAGTGTTAAGGGAAAAGAAGTTATATGCCAAGTTCAGCAAGTGTGAATTTTGGCTGAAGGAAGTTGCGTTCTTAGGGCATGTGGTGTATGCGGAGGGATAAGGGTGGATCCTCGGAAGATTGAGGCGGTATTAGATTGGAAACCACCTAAATGCGTGGCGAGGTTCGTAGTTTCTTGGGGTTAGTGAGCTACTATAGGAGATTTGTTGAAGGGTTCTCGTCAATAGCAGCACCTCTGACGAAGTTGTTGAGAAAAGAGGTACCTTTCGTATGGGCGGATAAGCAGCAGGAGTGTTTTGAGAAGCTTAAGAGAGTATTGACAGAGGCTTCGGTTTTGATTCAGCCGGAAGCAGGGAAGGACTTTGTAGTGTATTGTGATGCTTCCCATACAGGATTGGGATGTGTTCTAATGCAAGACGGGAAAGTGGTCGCTTATGCGTATCGACAATTGAGGCCACACGAGGTTAACTATTCGACGCATGATTTGGAATTGGCGACGGTAGTATTCGCTCTAAAAGTGTAGAGGCACTACTTGTATGGAGAAAGGTCGGTGATCTACACGGATCACAAGAGTCTGAAATATTTGTTGACTCAGAAGGAGATAAATTTGAGACAGCGAAGGTGGGTGGAATTGTTGAAAGACTATGACCTTCTCAATAGAGTATCACCCAGCAAGGCAAATGTAGTGGCGATGCCCTAAGTCAAAAAGTGGTGTCGATCCGAGGCGATGTTTGCACATCTTAGCCTTTATGATGATGGAAGTTTGCTAGCGAGTTGCAAGTGAAGCCGACATGGTTAAGTCGGTGAGAAAAAATAATTGGTAGATGGGGAACTAAGTGCTAAGTCTGCTTGCAAGCTGCGCAGAATGGGAGTTGGAAGACTATGGTGTAAGCAAATGATGGAGTCTTGTGTTTTCGGGCAAGGTTTGTATGCCAAAGGATGAGGAGTTAAGCTGGAGAATTCTTGAGAATCGTATAGTAGCCCTTATGCTATGCATCCTAGAGGAAATAAGTTATCTGAGGATCTACGGGATCGATTTTAGTGGCTTTGGTCTTAAGCGGAAGTTATAGAATTTGTAGGAAGTGCTTAACATGTCGTTGAGTTAAAGTGAACACCAAGCACCGTCGAGATTGCTTCAAATAGATAAAGATTCGCGATGGAAGTGGGAGAGAATTACCATGGACTTCATTAGCGGGCTTCTCCCACGCCTACTAAGAAGGACTCGGTATGGGTGGTAGTAGATCGGTTGATGAAGTCTCGTACATTTCATACCGGCAAGGGTTGACTATTCTCTGCGCAGAGGTTAGCGAAGTTGTATGTGGCAAAATTGTGAGGAAATTTGCGAGTTCGGTGTCGATTATCTCGGATCTGGATCCAAAGTTTACGCCTCGGTTTTGGAAAGTACTACATCGGGCATTGGGCACCAGGTTGGACTTTAGTAAGGCATTTCATCTGCAGTCAGACGGCCAGTCTGAGTGGGTAATTCAAGTATTAGAAGACATGTTGAGGGGTTGCGTGATGGACTTCAGAGGAAGCTGGGAGGAGTTCTTGCCTTTAGCGGAGTTTGCATATAATAACAGCTATCAATCAAGTATTCGGATGGCACCGTATGAAGCGCTGTATGGACGAAAGTGTCGCACTCCTACGTGTTAGACAGAATTGGGAGAACGTCAGGTTTTGGGTCCAAAGATTGTAGCAGAATCTAAAGAAAAGGTTAAGGTAATTCAGACACAGTTGAAGGAGGCATCTGACAGGCAGAAGTCATACGCAGATCTTAAGTGAAAGGAGATAGAGTTTGCTGTGGGAGATCAGGTGTTTCTAAAAGTTTCGCCATGGAAGAAGGTGATGAGATTTGGTCGCAAGGAAAAGTTGAGTCCCAGGTTTATAGAACCTTATCGGGTTTTGAAGCGGGTTGGACCAGTGGCATATCATTTAGAATTGCCTTCAAAATTGAAACAGATGCACGATATGTTCCACGTTTTGATGCTACGTCATTACCAATCGGATCCATCTCATGTAATATTGATTGAGGAGGTGGAGCTAAGACCAGATTTCTCCTATGAGGAAGAGCCGATTCAGATTCTGGAACGGGATGTGAAGGTGTTACGGAGGAAATCAGTCCCTCTGGTCAAAATGTTATGGCGTAACCATGGATCGAAAGAGGCTTCGTGGGATCCAGAAGAAGCAATGCAACAGTAATACCCTTACTTATTTTAGCCAGGTAATTTCGAGGTTAAAATTATTTTAAGGGGGTAGAACTGTAATATTCGGGATTTAAGGGTTATGCATTTTCACTTAAATGTATGTGGTAGCATGCTTGTATGTGATTTGAATGTGTTTTGGGGGCTTCGGGAACCTTGGGATGTAGGTGGAAGCCTTAGAAAAATATTTGCTTTTAAGCCTAAAAAGAGAACTAAGGGAGCTAGGCCTTAAGGAGTTTAGTATGTGGACTAGGACACAAGAACTAAGCTAGTAAAGTGGCAAGGGAGACACCACTTAGAGCACAGAAGAGTGACGGCACAGGGAGTGTGAAGGGGCCTAGGTTCGAGTAACACAGGTAGCGTTTTGGCATTTATTTTACGTCAAGGAGAGGGAAGAGTTGGAGTTAACGTGGACACTTCATGGATGAAGTGTAGATTGGGTCAAACAGCTCAAATATTCGGCTAAGTAGGAGGAAAAGAGGGGATTTGGATGAGAGAGGAAGAGTTGGCCGATTGGAGGGGTCTTGGTATGGCATTTTCGGCCAAGAGGGAAGTGGCGAGGCTAGGGGCTTTAGGTGCCGAAACTAGGAAAGTATAGGGCCATTTTCTCTCTTTTCTTTTCATTTGTGCTTCACCAAAATTCTTTTCTTTTCTTTGACCAAAAACCGAAAGTGAAAGAACCAATTGTGCATCTTCTCTTCTCCTTTTATTTTGCTAAAGCCGAAACCTTGTGAGTTCTCTTCTTCCTCTCTTCTTTCAAGTGTTTGGCCGAATATCCTTGGCCTTATTTCTTTCTCTTCTCACGTGATCTAGTCTCCATTGAAGTGCCGAATCTATCTCTTTCTTTTTGAGTTATAGCCAAATTTCTCTGTGTTTCCAAACAAGGGTGCAATCGATCTCAACATTGTGGTAAGGGTTAACTGTCATTCGGTTTCCTTCCCTTTTTCCTCTGGTTAGCCGAAATCTAGGAATCTAATCCCTCTTATTTTCTTTTGGCCAAACCATGAAGGAGATCTTTCGGATTCTTGGTAGCCGACTTGGAAGGTGATTTTTCGGATTTGAGATCCAAGGTAAGGGTTAGTATTGACCAAAGGCCATATTATTTTAAAGATGGCGATTCTAACTATGGTTTTAGGGAGTTCGACAGAGATAAGAAGAAATTTGGGATTGAGATCTATTTGGTAAGGGTTCTAGTGTTTGGATCTCTCTCATTCGTTCAAAAGTCGAAGGCTAATTATTTTGTGTGCTAGTGCTTAGCCGATTGCAAGGAGGTTCATCACGTAGCTTCGAGATTTGGTTGGAAACCAAATCGGCATTAAATAAGTGTTATCTTCATGCGACATATCCTTGGGATTTCTTGTTGAGCGGAATAGGCTTTTGGTTACTAACAAAGGGTTGGTCGATTGTAGGAAGGGGGAGACAAACGTCTAGGGATCTTGTTAGTTTCGCGTAGTTTGGGATTTCGCTTAGATCTACGAATAGTCGGTGTGTAACCTACATTAATTCCCGATAGATTAATGCTAGCAATATTAAGCATATGATTATGAAAATCGAGTAACATGGCTAAGGGTACCATACAATGGTACCGTGCATTCAGGTACGTTACCCCTAACTTTCAGTTAATAATGTTATAAACATTGATATGGAGTATGTGTGATTTCATTATGACTTTGGGGTAAGGTGCATTGCATGATATCTGAATAATATGTATGTTGCATGGGCATATGGGTGATAATGATAAAGGGGAAGTGTTAGGTGGTTTTACCACATTATCCGGTGACTTATGTCACATATTATGAATCCGGTGGCTCTGTCACATTATCGGTGGCTATGCCCGCGATTATAAGAAGCGATGTGCGGTTATTGCAATGACTACCTTCGATGGTGTGTAGCGGATGGAAGGTCGATTTAGTAATCCCCACGGTGTGATTGGAAGAATGCGGGTGGTGTGTAGAGGTTGGATATCTAGGTGGGGTTGGGTTGCATCATTGCTTATATTTGTTTATATGTGATTTAATATGCCTTAATCGATTGGAAATCGTGTTGGTTGTTGCACATCGAGTCGCTGACTCACCCTTCGTGGGCTAACATTTTGCGGTGATACTCAATGAAAAGAAATCGCCGAGGGACTTAGTGGTGGCCATGCTCACCAAAGATTTTGGGTTTTCCATAATTAAACTTATCACTTTTTTATTATTGTGTTTTTGGATTTTATTTGGGTTTTGTTTTGTTGTAATAAGGTCATTCTTGTTTAACTATTTTATTTATGCGTTTTAGTTATTATTCTGATTCGATTAACATTAAACAAATGGTTAAACAATTTTTCGTAAAACAACTTCAAATGTTTAGACACCTAAACACCTACGATTTTCAACTTATTGATAAGCTCTAAAAGTCGGTATTTCTTTCAACTTGAAATTTTTGAAACATGAAAATAACGTTTTAATGAAAAATAAACTTTAATAACAACACGGTTTTCAACTTGATCATAACACAAATCTATTTTTCTTCAAAACCACCAATTTCTCTAAGATGACAAAGCGAGATTTAGCTACGTTTTACTCCAGGAGCATGCCAGATCCGGTCAGGGCTTGTGGGCTGGGTTTGGGGTGTTTCAGACCTAAACTGAATCTTTCTTAGTTAGAGTTAAAGGCAACCCCATAACAAAATCCATTGTTACCCACTGATCGTGTCAAACAGTCGAGTTTTAATATTTATAAAGAATGATCGAACACATGGTATTGCGACAACGATAGAGGCAAGTGCACCTATCGATAGTATAGCTTAGGCAAGAATATCTTATCGAACCCAAGGGAACCTAAAAGTACTACTACTCATGAAATTGCATTGTTAAATAAATTTGTATCTTCTTAAAACATTATTTTAAGAGAAAATTATAAGTTAAAAGAAACCAAATTTAATGAAAACTTTTCATTATTGTAAAACCATAGATGTTTAGGTGTCAAAAGCAGTTTAAGTTATTTTTCAAAAATTATTTAATTATTTAATAAATATTGTTCTTGGTCGATTAAAATCTAAAACGCAAAATTAAAATAGTTCATAGCGGCTTTATTACAAAAATAACAAAACCCTTAATAAATCCTAAGTAATAAAAATAAACTTAATAGGTTTAATTAAGATAAACTCCAAATACTTTGTTGAGCATTGGCCACCACGTAGTCCTCAATGACCCGATCCATCGCGCTAAGAGTCACCAAATATATCCCAAAAAGGGTGAGTCATAGACTCAATGTAACAAAACACTAAAGTCCAATTGATCATGGCCATTAAGCCCATTCAAAACATATTTAGCCATAAGCCCATTTAATACAAATCACTTAAAAATCACATGAATATCTATAATGAAATGCAAACCCAAGCCCACCTAAATATCCATCCGCTACACACCACCGTATCTACCAATCACACCGTGGGATTACTAAATCGACCTCCATCCGCTACACACCATCGAAGGCGCTGTCGCAATCAACATGCACATCGCCTTATAATTTTGTGGCATGGCCATCGATAATTGTGACCAAGTCACTGGATTCAAAATATGTGACCAAGTCACCAGATTCACATATGTGACCAAGTCAACGGATTCAAAATATGTGGGTCAAGTCACCGATTCAAAATATGTGACCAAGTCATGGATAATGGTAAAACCACCGTAACACTTCCCTTTATCAATATCACCCATATGCCCATGCACATACATATTATTCGGATTTTATGCAATATACCCCAAAATCATAATGAGTCATACTTATTTCATATTTATGCATATAGCAATATTAACTAAATATCGGGGTAACACATACCAATATCATTTACCCCTCAATGGTACCCCAACCATTATCAAACATATTTTCATACAAATCACATTTATTTTAGATCTATGAGAATTTAGTATAATGTTACACACCTTATGACAAGGAGAACGATACCTTCTTGCTCGTCGTCACCTAATTAATTATCACACTTGATTAGAATACGCTAATACTTATAATCTACACTATTGATGAAAGATCTAATTCCTTACCCTTGAAATCTCGAACAATCATATATGTGGTTTCTTCCCATGATGGATCAAAACCCATGACAAACCACTTAACTAAAAGTGGCTTTGGTGTACGTGACGACTTCAAATAAACGATCTTATGTTAGCAGTAGGTCTACAACCCTGTGGAAAATCTTGATCCCCGATATGATTTCTTCGCTTGAAGTTTGAGGGTATAACAGAGCCACCCTCTTCCAAACACTCCTTACCGCTCTTTTCGAACCTATTTTGTTAGCCCCAAATCTTACGCCATTTAAAAATAACCGATCGATTGAGTCCCCTATAATGAAATCGATTAGTAATCTGCATGCGGATCCGGTCGGGGCTTGTGGTAGGGTTTGGGGTGTTTGGACCTAAACCGAATCTTTCTTAGTTAGAGTTAAAGGCAACCCCATAACAAAATCCATAAACTGAATCTTTCTTAGTTAGAGTTAAAGGCAACCCCATAACAAAATCCATTGTTACCCTTGATCGTGTCAAGCGATGAGTTTTAATATTTATAAAGAATGATCGAACACATGGTATTGCGACAACAATAGAGGCAAGTGCACCTATCGAGCAAAGAGTATAGCTCGAGGCAAGAATATCTTATCGAACCCAAGGGAACCTAAAAGTACTACTACTCACTTTCTTTCTATTATTTATCCTAAAATATGGAGTGATTGGATTATTAAACTAACAAAATACTTAAACTAAATGCAAAGACAAAAGAATGAATTGGAGAAAGACTTTAAGAAAACTCAGTTGATAAAGATAATACCCTCAGGAAGAATCCACCTATGACTTCACTTATAATTTATTCCCCAAACCATATGATTTCTTTACTTAGCTTGATCCGTGAGACTCCCTAACCTATATTAAACCCTCTCTCGAGGAGAATAACGTCTAACCTTAGGTTAATTAGTGAAACTCTCGTTCTCTTATAATAACCCCTAAGGAAGCGATAAATCGATCAATGGATTCCCATATTAGGTTTCACCCCGATCGGCAAAATCTCGTAACCCTATCTCAGGCGTCCAGATCAACTCCGCTCAATTATGCTAGATCTACTCTTAGGTGGGGTCTATTCCTCCTCCACCTAAGCACATCAAATTAAATTAAGCAACATAATTAAGAACAAACTAAGTATTTATCATATAATTTAGAAATCAAATAATAAAATTCATCATAGGTTTCATCCCTTGGTGTATCTCGAGGGTTTAGTTCATAACTAAATACGAAAACATCTCAAGAGTAAAGAATAAACAAAACATAAGAAATCCCTAAAACCCCTGAAGGAATTGAAGGAGAGATCCTCCATCTTGAATGGAGTTCCAGCTTCTTGAGATGGATCAACTGGCTATTTTCAAATGACTCCCTAAAAGATGAAAGCTCCGGCAAAAGCCTTTGCCAAAAAGCCCCTTTTAATGTCTGCCTTGGGTTGTTTATATAGGCTTTGGGATGCTATACTTGGCTTCTAAGTTTCTCCTTCAAGTAGAATTACTATTAGGGTGTTTGAGTAGACTCAGAAGTATGTTTCTTTGGCTTCAAGCATCCAATTCCGAGTGAAATTGCTCTCTCCCGTGGCAAGGGAATGGCCATGACACACGTCCGTGTAAATCGTGGTTGGGTCGTGCCTTGATTCTGTCGATTTAGGCACGGCCATGTAGATCATCAAGCACGCCCGTGTATGGTAATGAGATGATGCATTGCCATGTTTCACGGAGTAGAGGCCGTGCTCTAGGTAATTGGCGAGGCACGGTCGTGTGGGATTTGGGCCAGGCCGTATTGATTGCTTGCTAAGCCAATTACTCTGTTTTAAGCCCGTTTTGTGTTCTTTTTATCCTCGGGTGCTTTCACGAGTATAAACATGAAAAGAAAGGATTAAAAGCACCTTTTTACATAAATCAAGGGCTAAATCATCCAAAAGCATACTAAATATGGGGTTAAAATATGTTACTTTTACGGTTTATCAAATACCCCCACACTTAAGCTTTTGCTTGTCCTCAAGCAAAATTCTCAACTTACAATTAAAATGAACTTTCCATAATTTATAATTCCTATTGACAATGTCTCATCATAATTCATAGATAATTTATACATGGATAATTTAACTCAAAGAATCCTAAAGATTCAATTACGATAAGCCATACCTTTATAGCACGAAAACATAGGTGTCTTCCCTTATCTAAGTAATTACCTTTAATTCAAAATCGACAAGAATTGACATCCTCACTAAAGATTCACTCAAATCACTTAAAGGTGTTTAAGGTTCAAGAATAAGCACTCTAAGTCGAACCTCAAAAGTTAATCCCATAGGCTTGCCTGAAAATCAAATCTCCGCCACTGTATATGAGATGATACACAAATCAAAAGGTCTTTAATCAGGGTTGTAACGGGGCTAGGGTTAAAGGGTGTGGATACAGGGTGAATTAGAGGTTATAATCGAGATTGAATTGACTAATTACCTAATCTAAAAAAAATAATGAACTAAATATGAATATTTACATCGAATGAAAAACTAACAATATCTACTATTGATAATTACTCTATAATAAGAGTATCACTCAAAATTTTAAAAATACTTTAATACGAGCTTTTTCTTCAACAATTGGAGTTTTAAATGCTCTAAGCTCTTTTATTATACTACTAATATTGAATATACTTAGATTTTTTTTAAGAACAAACTAAAATAAACATAATAGAAGGAACTTTGGTGATTGAAATAACCTAATTCGACAATTGATCAAATCAATTCTCAATAAGGGGTAGTCAAAGGAATGTTGATAACAAATACAAAGGGATTTTGAGTTAATATTAGTGCGTGATTCAATAAAAGGTTGTTAGGATTCAACGGGTTCACTAGGGGTTATTTATGTAGGTAGGCTTTTTAGTGGAGTGAGCAGGTTAAAACACAGGTGCCTTTATCATCTCGGTGTATCAAATCATTAATGTGGTCTCGACATGTATAAGCGAGGCAAGTTCTAGAATAACGGTTCAAAGTTGACACACTCATAATCAATTAGTGAGCACGAAAAAGGGTACATGCTCTATAAGGCTCAAAATCTCACAAAAAATTATGGGTGTTTTGACATCAATCCTTGTAAATTTTAAACTTCAAGGTGATACTCAAATTCAGTTCAACAACCTATCAATTTTTAATTTTTAGAAAGTAGACTTATCATGCTCGATTCTCTAGTATTCTTCAAATTTAATTATCAATGCACAATTAGCTAAGACTTATTCTAAAACATATCAATAAAAATCATAAATCATTAGAAATTTCATCCTAATTAATAATATGAGAAAATACTTAAGATCAAGACTAATTTCGGGGTTTTGAGAATTATGCAAAAGTTAGGCACTATTACCCCCACACTTAAGATGTACATTGCCTCAATGTACAAAGATGAATAATGATAATTGGATGCCAAATCAAAAGAGAAGTGGGGAAAGTAATACTCCTTGAAATCTAGATGATCCCTGGCATCTTTGGTGGCAGTGATGGTGTTTTCTATGGGCCTGGTGGAGTGGCTACTGAAAAGCAATTTACTAGATGAAGAAATTGGGTAGCCTATGAAGATATAGCCAAGATATCTAGAGAAATAATAATACTATACTAATAATATAATTGGATGTGACCTTGAAGGCTGTGGTGCGTGATTCCCAAGCAGCCTTTAGAACCTAAAACCAAGAAACTAATATGAAATAAATTAATTTAAGCAGAAAAGAAGTATAGATAAGGAAAATAAAGGAAACGAGAATAGAAAAGTAGAACCGAAAAGGTTTTCGAGACCCTTGGCGTGTCAATTAAGTGAAGTTGTCGGCATGAACTCATGTTGAGGTCTCCTCTGAAGAGATGATGCTTACGTTTCTTCGGCATGATTTTTGTGTTGCTCAAGAGTTTTAGGCATTTTCTATGAATGGAAAAAAAATTTGAAAGAAAAGAGAAAGAAGGAATATGAAAAAAAATGGGAAAAAGAGGAAGGGCTGTGGGGATTTAAATAGGATTTCAAATATGGCACGCTCCCACGCCCGTGTGCCAGGGGTGTGTTGATTCACACGGCTGTATCGCACGGCCATGTTGTGGGGTGTGTTGTTCTTCTACGTCCGTTTTGCTGGGTTGCACGCTCGTTCCTAAAAAGCCAGTATAGGAGCACGGTTGGACTACACGGGCGTGGTCTGCCCATGCTAAATATGTCAGTATCTTAGCACGGGTGTGAGGCACGGTCGTGCTATTTTTGTCGGTGCCTGTGCTGTGGGTGGTTGGATCCGTGACATTGGGAGGGTGGTTGGACTGACTTGCACGGCTCTACCCTGTCAGTGTGGTGGTTCTGGTGGTCCATACGGCCATGGGCATGGCTGTGTGTAAGGCCGTGTGGCCTGGAAACCTGCATCTTTATTTTAATTTGGAGATAGAAGAGAGAAAAGAAAAGAAAAGAAAAATAATTTTGAGAAATAAAAAGTGTTAGCGCTCGGGTTGCCTCCCGAGAAGCGCTTGTTTATAGTCTTAAGCTAGACTGTCTTAGGTTTTGAAAATTTTAGGGAGGTTTAAAGGTTTGAATATTTTCCCACTTACTGACAGTTTTATTTTCATGACAAAGTTTAGGTCAAGAAGAGTTTACCTTGAAATTGCTGAACATTGGATTGCTTACCTCAACTATTTTGTGTGGGAAAACATCGTGTACTTGAAGGAGTATTTCTTCCTGTTTCTTGATTACATTGAGCTGATGTAAGATCGGCTTTATCTAACAAACACTCGATCTTCTATTTTAAAGTGATTTGATGTCCCTATGAGCTCTTCTGGTGGTTCCTCAGGTTTTACTTTGTGTGGATCCGGCTTTTCTTTGGTGTGTATCTTCTGCTCTTCTAAATTGTTGATCGTACGATTTTGTGTTGGCTCAGTTTTGATGCTTTGTGATGTTTCCTACGATAAAGTTTGAATAATTTGATTATCTATTGAAACTTCTTTCTTACCTTCATCTTCTGTGGTTTTGGCTGAGTCGAGAGCTTGAAGATTGACTGATTCATTTCCTACACGAAGTATGAGTTCTCCTGTGGCAACATCAATTTTAGTCTTGGTAGTTGCAAGGTCTTCCTAAAATTAAAAGGATTGAATTTTCCTCATCCATGTCTAAAACAACAAAATCTACTGGAAAAATGAATTTATCGATTTTTACTAAAAACGTCTTCAATAATGCCCCTAGGAATTCTAACAGTTTTATCAGCTAGTTGGATAGTCATCCTAGTTTGTTTGGGCTTCCCTGGACCTAGTCGTTTAAGCGATGTATAAGGCATGACATTTATACTTGCCCTAAATCGCCTAACGCATTATCAATAGTTAAACTACCAATTAAACATGGAATCGTAAAACTCCCTGGATCTTTTAATTTCTGCGGTAGTCGGTTTTGTAGCATTGTTGAGCATGTTGCATTAAGTTCCACATGGTGCTCTTCATTTATTTTGCGTTTGTTTGTTAAGAGCTGTCTTAACAATCTCCTTGAGTCAGGCATCTGAAAAAGAGCTTCAAGGAGAGGTAAGTTAATGTGTAATTTCTTTAGAAGTTTTAAAAACTTACCTAATTGTTCCTCTGAATCATCTCTTTTCGATGCTTCGGGATAAGGTATTCGAGGTTGGTACTCTTTAATAACCGGTTTTTCTTGTGCTACCTCTATTTAACCTAACTCTTCCTTGGTTTCTTGTACTGAGGCGGGCTTGTCTACCTTTGTATCCTCTTGAGATGTGATGGCTTGTATCTATATTTTTGGGTTTATTTCTATGTTGCTTGGTAGACGTCCCTGTTGACGTTCTGAAACAAGTTTTGTGAGTTGTCCCACTGACCTAGTGATTTCCCCGACTTGTTCCTTGATTTCTTTGATCGATATTCCTTGGTTATTAGGTGTTGTATCAGTTCTTTGGAGATGAGCATCTGTGTCTGCCATGAACATTTCAGCAACTCTTCAAGACTCGGCTTCTTTTCTAGTGGATAAGGTGGATTTTGGTAATTTGGAAGAGGTTGCTGCCTTTGATTTCCTTGTCCTCCCCACGAAAAATTTGGGTGATTCTTCCAACCTGGATTGTAAGTGTTACTATAAGGATTATTATTAGATCTGAAATTGTTACCTATATAGTTTGTGCGCTCGTTTTACGCTCACGGTTGGTAAGGTGGGTACTCGAATTCACCACATTCCCACTCGCTTCGTATAGCATGACTGGATGTACCTGTGAAGAACATAAATTATCAAGCTTTTTATTCATTAACTCCATCTGTGTTGACAACATTGTCACTCCATCTATGTTAAAAACTCTAGCTAATTTTGTCGGTTTAGTCCTTGTAATTTGCCATTGATAGGTGTTCAACGACATCTCCTCAATAAAATCGTAAGTCGCTTCAGGAGTTTTATTGTTCAGAGTTCCACCGGCTGATGAATCAATCATTTGCCTAGTTGGAGAATTCACACCATTGTAGAAAGTTTGGACTTGGAGCCATAAAGGTAATCCGTGGTGTGGGCATCTCCTTAAGAGATCCTTATATCTTTCCCATGCAACATATAATGTTTCTGCATCATTCTGCACAAAAGAAGATATATCATTCCTAAATTATTGCCATTTTGGCGAGTGGAAAATATTTTAAAAGAAACTTTTCGGTCATTTGATCCCATGTGGTGATTGACCCTCGTGGTAACAAGTTCAACCACTACTTTGCTTTGTTACTTAATGAAAAAGGAAATAATCGAAGATGTATGGCATCGTCAGAAATGCCATTTATTTTGAAGGTATCACAGAATTCTAAAAAATTAGATATATGAGTGTTTGGATCCTCATCCGCAAACCATCAAATTGAACGAATTGTTGAATCATTTGTATTGTGTTAGGCTTTAATTCAAAATTATTAGCGCTATAGCGGGCCTAACAATACTAGACTCTACTCCTGTCAAATTAGGTTTATCAGAATCATACATAGCACGCGGAGCATTCTGTTCTTGCACATTTGGTGTGTTGTTCTCGTCTATCCCTTCAGTAGGATTGGATCTTTGCTGTTCTTCTCTTTGATAGTTTAGGGCTCGTCTTATTTCTCTACGATTTCTGCGAGCGGTAGTCTCAATGTCACTTTAGTACCTGATATGTGATAAACCGTAAAAGTAACATATTTTAATCCCACATTTAGTATGCCTTTGGATGAATTTATCCTCGATTTATGTAAAAAATGTGCTCTTAATCCTTTCTTTTCGTGTCTTATGCTCAAAAAAGCACCTAAGGATAAAAAGAACGTAAAATGGGCTTAAAACGGACCAAATTGGGCCAACCCAAGAAATCGACACGGCCTGGACTTCAAGCCACACGGCCGTTCCTTGCCATTCACTTCACACGGCCATGCCACGATTTACACGGCCATGCCTCAATTGACAGACTCGAAGCACAGCCTGTACCTCGATGTGCACGGCCGTGCCAGAGCCATTCCTAAATCAACAGAATAGAGACACGGGCTAGAAGACGACTTACACGGGCATGCCATGACCGTGCCCCTACTGCGGGAAAGAGCAATTTCACTCGAATTAGGATGCTTGGAGCCCAAGAAACGCAATCCTAAGTCTACTTAAACAACTAGGAACAAATTATGCTTGAATTATGAGTATTTATGAGCCAAGTAAAGCATCCCAAAAGTATATATAAACACCCCAAGGCAGTTATTCAAGGGCGTCAAGTTTTAGCAGAGTTTTCTACCAGAGCTTTACTCATTTAGGGAATTACTCGAAGATAGCCAGTTGATCCATCTCGAAGAGCCAGAATTTTACTCAAGACGGAGGATCTCTTCTTCAATTCCTTCAGGGGGTTTTGGGGATTTCTAATGTTTTGTTTTATCTTTTCTCTTGAGATGTTTTCTTATTTAGTTATGAACAAAACCGTTCAAATACCTAAAGGGGATGAAACCTATGATGGATTTTGTTATTGTTTTCTGAATTTATATGATAAATACTTAGTTTGTTCTTAATTATGTTGCTTAATCCAATCTGATGTGCTTAGGTGGAGGAGGAATAGACCACGTCTGAGAGTAGATCTAGCATAATTAAGTGGAGTTGATCGGGTGCCTAGAGATAGGGTTACGAGATTTTGCCGAATTAGGGTGAAACCTAATATGGGAAACCATTGATCGATTTACTGCTTCCTTAGGGGGTTATTATAAGAGAACGAGAGTTCCACTAATTAACCTAAGGTTAGACATTATTCGCTTCGAGAGAAGGTTTAAATAGGTTAGGGAGTCTCACGGATCAAGCTAAGTAAAGAAATCATATGGTTTAGGGATAAATAATGAGTGAAGTCATAGGTGGATTCTTCCTGAGGGTATCGTCTTTATCAACTGAGTTTTCCAAAGTCTTTTCCTAATTTATTTGTTCATCTTTGCATTTTAGTTTAAAGTATTTCATTAGTTTTAGAAAAATCAACCAATCACTCCATATTTCAAGCTAAATAATAGAAAGAAAGTGAGTAGTAGTACTTTTAGGTTCCTTGGGTTCGATAAGATATTCTTGCCTTAACTATACTACTGTTCAATAGGTGCACTTACCTCTATCGTTGTCATATTTAGTCTACAGGTTCGATCATTCTTTATAAATTTTAAAACTAAACTGTTTTGCAGCGATCAAGTTTTTGGCGCCGTTGCCGAGGAACTCTAAAATATTAAGAAAGCTCTATTTCCATTACTTTAGCCATTATTTTTATTTTATTTTTAGATTAAATTTTTATTTTTTACTAATTCTCTTTCTTTCGTTCTTAAACTTGCAAGGTACCTTTAGTTTATGATTAGAAGAAACCCTAAAGGACCATTAGAATACAAAAGTGATATTGAAGCTACCGCTCACAGAAATCGCAGAGAAACTAAACGAGCTCTAGACTATCAAAGAGAAGAACAGCAAAGATCCAATCCTACTGAAGGGATGGCCGAAAATAATCCACGATGCAAGAAGAAGAATGCTCGCATACTATGTATGATTATGCTAAATCTAATTTGACAGGAGCAGAATCTAGTATTGTTAGGCCCGCTATAGCTGCTAATAATTTTGAATTAAAGCCTAACACAATACAAATGATTCAACAATTCGTTCAATTTGATGGTTTGCAGGATGAGGATCCAAACACTCATATATCTAATTTAGGAATGATATATCTTCTTTTGTGCAGAATGACGCAGAAACATTATATGATGCAAGGGAAAGATATAAGGATCTCCTAAGGAGATGCCCACACCACTGATTACCTTTGTGGCTTCAAGTCCAAACTTTCTACAATGGTGTGAATTCTCCAACTAGGCAAATTATTGATTCATCAGCCGGTGGAACTCTAAATAATAAAACTCCTGAAGCGGCTTACGATTTTATTGAAGAGATGCCGTTGAACACCTATCAATGGCAAATTACAAGGGCTACACCGATAAAATCAGTCGGAGTTTTTAACATAGACGCAGTGACAATGTTGTCAACACAAATGGAGTTAATGAATAAAAAGCTTGATAATTTATGTTCTTCACAGGTACATCCAGTCATGCAATGCGAAGCAAGTGGGAATGTGGCGAATTTTGAGTACCCACCTTACCAACTAGAAGCTGAAAACGAGCAGACAAACTATATAGGTAACAATTTTAGATCTAATAATAATCCTTATAGTAATACTTACAATCCAGGTTGGAGAAACCACCCAAATTTTTTGTGGGGAGGATAAGGAAATCAAAGGTAGCAACCTCTTCCAAATTACCAAAATCAACCTTATCCACCGAAAAAGCCGAGTCTTGAAGAGATGCTGAAAAAGTTCATGGCAGACACAGATGCCCGTCTCCAAAGAACTGATACAACACTTGATAACTAAGGAATATCGATTAAAGAAATCAAGGAACAAGTCGAGGAAATCACTAGTTCAGTGGGACAACTCACAAAGCTTGTTTCAGAACGTCAACAAGGACGTCTACCAAGCAACACAGAAATAAACCCAAAAGAACAGATACAAGCCATAACATCTCAAGAGGATACAAAGGTAGACAAGCCCACCTCAGTACAAGAAACCAAGGAAGAAACAGGTAAAATTGAGGTAGCACAAGAAAAACCAGTAATTAAAGGGTACCACCCTCGAACACCTTATCCCGAAGCATTGAAAAGAGATAATTCAGAGGAACAATTCGGTAAGATTCTAAAACTTCTAAAGAAATTACACATTAACTTACCTCTTCTTGAAGCTCTTTTTCAGATGCCCGACTCAATGAGATTCTTAATACAGCTCTTAACAAAAAAATGCAAAATAGATAAAGAGCAACATGTGGAACTTAACGCAACATGCTTAGCAATGCTACAAAACCGACTACTGCAGAAATTAAAAGATCTAGGGAGTTTTACAATTCCATGTTTAATTAGTAGTTTAACTATTGATAATGCGTTAGTGGATTTAGGGGCAAGTATAAATGTCATGCCTTATACACTGTTTAAACGACTAGGTCTAGGGAAGCCCAAACAAACTAGGATGAGTATCCAACTAATGATAAAACTGTTAGAATTCTAGGGTATTATTGAAGACGTTTTAGTAAAAATTGATAAATTCGTCTTCCCAGTAGATTTTGTTGTTTTAGACATGGATGAGGAAAATTCAATCCCTTTAATTTTAGGAAAACCTTTTCTTGCAACTGCCAAGACTAAAATTGATGTTGCCACATGAGAACTCATACTTCGTGCAGGAGATGAATCAGTCAATCTTCAAGCTCTCGACCCAGCCAGAACCACAGAAGATGAAGGTAAGAAAGTCATTTCAATAGATAATCAAATTATTCAACCTTCATCGCAGGAAACATCACAAAGCATCAAAACTGAGCCAACACAAAATCATACAATCAACAATTTAGAAAAGCAGAAGATACACACCAAAGAAAAACCGGATCCACAAGAAATAAAACCTGAGGAACCACCAGAAGAGCTCATAGGAACATCAAATCACTTTAAAATAGAAGATCAAGTGCTGTTAGATAAAGCTGATCCTTACATCAATTCAACAGAACTGAAGAAACAGGAAGAAATACTCCTTTAGGTACGCGATGTTTTCCCACACGAAATAGTCGAGGTAAGCAATCCAAAGTTCAGCAATTTCAGGGTAAACACTTCTCGACCTAAACTTTGTCACGAAAATAAAACTGTCAGTAAGAGGGAAAATATTCAAACCTTTAAACCTCCCTAAAATTTCAAAGCCTAAGACAGTCTAGCTTAAGACTATAAACAAGCGCTTCTCGGGAGGCAACCCGAGCGCTAACACTTTTTATTTCTCAAAATTTTTTTTCTTTTCTTTTCTTTTCTTTTCTCTCTTCTCTCTCCACAATTAAAGAAAAGATGCAGGTTTCCAGGCCACACGGCCATGCCCGTGGCCGTGTGGACCACCAGAACTACCAAACTGACAAAGCAGAGTCGTGCAAGTCAGTCCAACCACCCCCCCAACGTTACGGATCCAACCACTCACAGCACAGGCACCGACAAAAAATAGCACGGCCGTGCCTCACAACCGTGCTAAGATACTGACTTATTTAGCACGGGTAGACCACGCCCGTGCATTCCAACCGTGCTCCTATACTGGCTTTTTAGGAACGGGCATGCAAACCAACAAAACGGGCGTGGAAGGACAACACACCCCACAACACGACGTGAGACACGGCCGTGTGAATCGGCACACCCTCGGTACATGGGCGTGGGAACGTGCCAGATTTGAAATCCTATTTAAATCCCCACAGCCCATCCTCTTTGTCCTATCTTCTTTCTTATTCTTTCTTTCCTTTTCTTTCAAATTTTTCTTCCTATCATAGAAAAGATCCAAGACACTTGAGCAACACAAAGATCATGCGAAGAAGAAGCGTAAGCATCTTCTCCTTAGAGGAGACCTCAACATGATTTCATCTTAATGACAGCTTCACTTAATTGGCACGCCAAGGGTCTTGGAAACCTTTTCGGTTCTATTTTCTGTTCTCGTCTCCTTTATTTTCCTTATCTATACTTTTTTCTACTTAATTTAATTTATTTCATATTAGTTTCTTGGTTTTAAGTTCTAAAGGTCGCTAGGGAATCACACACCACGACCTTGAGGTCACACCACTTCGCAAACCATCCAATAATAAGGAGTCCTTAGTCCATTAGTCTTTTCTTTCTATTTCGTTTTCTTCTTAGTCTCCTTCTTTTATTTCCTTAATCTTTAAATTTATTATTAGTATATTATTATTATTTCCTAGATCTCTTGGCTATATCTTCACGAGCTACCCAATTTCTTCATCTAGCAAATTGCTTCTCGGTAGCCACTCCACCGAGCCCATAGAAAACACCATCACCGCCACCAAAGGCGCTTGAGGATCATTCAGATTTCGGGAGTATTACTTTCCCACTTCTCTTTTGATTTGGCACAAAATTTCATTATCTATCTTTGTACATTGAGGCAATGTACACCTTAAGTAATGGGGTAATAGTGCCTAACTTTTGCATAATTCTTAAAACCACAATTTAGTCTTGATCTTAAGTATTTTTCTCATATTATTAAATTAGGATGAAATTTCTAATGATTTATGATTTTTATTGATATGTTTTAGAGTAAGTCATAGTTAATTGTGCATTGATGATTAAATTTGAAGAATACTAGAGAATCGAGCATGATAAGTCTACTTTCTAAAAAATTAAAATTGATAGGTTGTTGAACTGAATTTGAGTATCACCTTAAAGTTCAAAATTTATAAGGATTGATGTCAAAACACTCATAATATTTGTGAGATTTTGAGCCTTGTAAAGCATATATATTCTTTTTCGTGCTCACTTTATTGATTATGAGTGTGTCAACTTTGAACTGTTATTCTAGAACTTGCCTCGTTTATACATGTCGAGACCACATTAATGATTTGATATACTAAGATGATAAAGGCACCTAGGTTTTAACCCACTTACCCCATAAAAAGCCTACCTTCACAAATTAACCCCTAGTGAACCCCGTTGAATCCTAACAACCTTTTTATTGACTCACCCACTAATATTAACCCAAAACCCCTTTGTATTTGTTATCACTCTTTCTTTTGACTACCATTTAATCGAGGTTTGATTTGATTAAGTTACCAAATTATATTAGTTCAGTAGTTACATTTCTCATTTATGATGTAATATCTTAGTTTGTTCTTTAAAAAAAAATCCAAGTTTATTCAATATTAGTAGTATACAAAGAGCTTAGAGCATTTAAACTCCAATTGTTGGAGAAAAAGCTCGTATTAAAGTATTATCAAATTTCAAGTGATGAAAATACTCTTTATTATAGAGTAATTATCAATAGTAAGTATTATTAGTTTTCATTTGATGTAAATATTCATATTTAGTTCATTGTTTCTAGTTAGGTAAATTGTCAAGTCAGTCTCGATTATAACCTCTAATTCAACCTATATCCACACCTTTAACCCCAGCCTCGTTACGACACTTATTAAAGACTTTTGATTTGTGTATCATCTCATATACAGTGGTGGAGATTTGATTTTCAGGCAAGCCTATGGGATTAACTTTTCAGGTTCGACTTATGAGTGCTTATTCTTGAACCTTAAACACTTCGAGTGATTTGAGTGAATCTTTTGTGAGGATGTCAATCTTTGTCGGTTTTGAATTAAAGGTAATTACTTAGATAAGGGGAGACACCTATGTTTTCGTGCTACAAAGGTATGACTTATCGTAATTGAATCTTTAGGACTCTTTGAGTTGAATTATCCATGTATAAATTATCTATGAATTATGATGAGACATTGTCAATAGGAATTATGAATTGTGGGAAGTTCGTTTTAATTATAAGTTGAGAATTTTGCTTGAGGACAAGCAAAAGCTTAAGTGTGGGGGTATTTGATAAACCGTAAAAGTAACATATTTTAATCCCACATTTAGTATGCTTTTGGATGAATTTATCCTCGATTTATGTAAAAAGGTGCTCTTAATCCTTTCTTTTCATGTCTTATGCTCAGGAAAGCACCTAAGGATAAAAAGAATGTAAAATGGGCTTAAAATGGACCAAATTGGGCCAACCCAAGAAATCGAGACGGCTTGGACTTCAAGCTACACAGCCGTGCCTTGCCATTCACTTCACACGGCCATGCCACGATTTACATGGCCATGCCCCAATTGACAGACTCGACACACGGCCTGTGCCTCGACATGCACAGCCATGCCACAGCCGTGCCTAAATCAACAAAATAGAGACACGGGCTAGAAGACGACTTACACGGGCGTGCCATGACCGTGCCCCTGCCGCGGGAAAGAGTAAGTTCACTCGGATTAGGATGCTTGGAGCCCAAGAAACACAATCCTAAGTCTACTTAAACACCTAGGAAAGAATTATGCTTGAATTATGAGTATTTAGGAGCCAAGTAAAGCATCCCAAAGTATATATAAACACCCAAGGCGGCTATTCAAGGCGTTAAGTTTTAGCGAGTTTTACGCGAGCTTTACTCATTTAGGGAATTACCGAAGATAGCAGTTGATCCATCTCGAAGAGTCGAATTCTACTCAAGGCGGAGGATCTCTCCTTCAATTCCTTGAGGGGTTTTAGGGATTTCTAATGTTTTGTTTTATCTTTTCTCTTGAGATGTTTTCTTATTTAGTTATGAACTAAACCTTTCAGATACATGAAGGGGATGAAACCAATGATGGATTTTGTTATTGTTTTCTGAATTTATATGATAAATACTTAGTTTGTTCTTAATTATGTTGCTTAATTCAATCTGATGTGCTTAGGTGGAGGAGGAATAGACCCTGCCTGAGAGTAGATCTGGCATAATTAAGCGGAGTTGATCGGGCGCCTAAAGATAGGGTTACGAGATTTTACCGGATTAGGGTGAAACCTAATATGGGAATCCATTGATCGGTTTACTGCTTCCTTAGGGGGTTATTATAAGAGAACGAGAGTTCCACTAATTAACCTAAGGTTAGACATTATTCGCTTCAAGAGAAGGTTTAATATAGGTTAGGGAGTCTCACGGATCAAGCTAAGTAAAGAAATCATATGGTTTAGGGATAAATAATAAGTGAAGTTATAGGTGGATTCTTCCTGAGGGTGTCGTCCTTATCAACTGAGTTTTCCAAAGTCTTTTCCCAATTTATTCGTTTATCTTTGGATTTTAGTTTAAAGTATTTCATTAGTTTTAGATAAATCAACCAATCACTCCATATTTCAGGCTAAATAATAGAAAGAAAGTGAGTAGTAGTACTTTAAGGTTCCTTGGGTTCGATAAGATATTCTTGCCTTAACTATACTACTATTTGATAGGTGCACTTGCCTCTATCATTGTCATAGTTAGTCTACAGGTTCGATCATTCTTTATAAATTTTAAAACTAGGCATTTAAAATGATCAATATGCAAAGAAAGAAATAAATTTAGAAAAACAAAAACAAAAATATATGTATAAAAGAGAATTTTTAAAATAAAAATAATAGCTAAAGTAATAGAAATAGAGCTTTCTTAAATTTTAGAGTTCTCCAGCAACGGTGCCAAAAACTTGATTGTGTCAAACAGTCGAATTTTAATATTTATAAAGAATAATCGAACACATGGTATTGCGACAACAATAGAGGCAAGTGCACCTATCGAACAATAGTATAGCTCGAGGCAAGAATATCTTATCGAACCCAAAGGAACCTAAAAGTACTACTACTCACAAAAGAATGAATTGGAGAAAGACTTTAAGAAAACTCGGTTGATAAAGACAATACCTGGGAAGAATCCACCTATGACTTCACTTATAATTTATTCCCCAAACCATATGATTTATTTACTTAGCTTGATCCGTGAGACTCCTAACCTATATTAAACCCTCTCTCGAGGCGAATAACATCTAACCTTAGGTTAATTAGTGGAACTCTCATTCTCTTATAATAACCCCTAAGGAAGTAGTAAATCGATCAATGGATTCTCATATTAGGTTTCACCCTGATCCGATAAAATCTCGTAACCCTATCTCTAGGCGCCCGATCAACTCCGCTCAATTATGCTAGATCTACTCTTAGGCGGGGTCTATTCCTCATCCACCTAAGCACATCAGATTAAATTAAGCAACATAATTAAGAACAAACTAAGTATTTATCATATAATTTAAAAATCAAATAACAAAATCCATCATAGGTTTCATCCCCTTCAGATATCTGAGGGGTTTAGTTCATAACTAAATACGAAAACATCTCAAGAGTAAAGAATAAACAAAACATAAGAAATCCCTAAAACCCCCTGAAGGAATTGAAGGAGAGATCCTCCGTCTTGAATGGAGTTTCGGATTCTTGAGATGGATCAACTGGCTATCTTCAAGTGACTCCCTAAAAGATAAAAGCTCCGGAAAAAGCCTTTGCCAAAAAGCCCCTTTTAATGTCTGCCTTGGGTTGTTTATATAGGCTTTGGGATGTTATACTTGGCTCCTAAGTATCTCCTTCAAGTAGAATTACTATTAGGGTGTTTGAGTAGACTTAGAAGTATGTTTCTTTGGCTTCAAGCATCCAATTCCGAGTGAAATTGCTCTCTCCACGGCAGGGGCATGGCCATGACACACGCCCGTGTAAATCGTGGTTGGGTCGTGCCTTGATTCTGTCGATTTGGCACAACCATATAGATCATCAAGCACACCCGTGTGTGGTAATGAGATCATGCAGCCGTGTGTCACGAGTAGAGGCAGTGCTATAGGTAATTGGCGAGGTACGGTCGTGTGGGATTTGGGCCAGGCCGTGTTGATTGCTTGCTAAGGCCCAATTACTCCGTTTTAAGCCCGTTTTGTGTTCTTTTGATCCTCGAGTGCTTTCCTGAGTATAAACATGAAAAGAAAGGATTAAAAGTACCTTTTTACATAAATCAAGGGCTAAATCATCCAAAAGCATACTAAATATGGGGTTAAAATATGTTATTTTCACGGTTTATCACCCGCACTCATTTCCACTGTGGAATATTAACTGGCTGAAGCAGTCCAGAGGGAAATTGATGTTTGGCCTTAACCTTTTGACATGTCAGGTAGTGGGATACAAATGTGACTACCTTCCGTTTCAGCTTGAGCCACCAATAAAGCTCTTAGAGATCTTAGTACATCTTGTTCCTACTAGGATGCATAGCGTAGGGACTACTATGTGCCTCCTGCAGGATCGAATGCCTTAATTCTTTGTCGTTGGGTACACAAATTCGGCCTTTGAAACATAACACATTATCGCTACTCAAGCTAAAATCAGAATTCTCGTTCGAGTCAACATGTTGCATACGACTGGGCTAAAGATTCATCATTCAATTGCTTAGCTTGAATTTGCTCCACCCAAGTCGGTTTCACTTGTAATTCGACAAACAGTCCTTCGTCCTCAACCAAACTTAAACAAGCTAACAACGCTCTCAGGTTTGCCATTGCTCTACGGCTAAGGGCATCCGCTACCACATTAGCCTTACTTGGATGATATTCTATCGTGCAATCATAATCTTTAAGTAACTTAGCCCATCGGTGTTGCCAAAGATTTAACTCTTTCTGGGTTAGAAAATACTTAAGACTCTTGTGGTCGATGTAAATAATACACCTTTCACCATACAAATAGTGTCCCCAGATTTTCAAAGCAAATACAACCGCAGCTAGTTCAAGATCGTGTAGGGTAATTACCCTTGTGTGTCTTTGTTACCGCGACGCGAAAGCGACCACCTTACCTTCTTGCATAAATACACATCCTAACCCAACATGTGAAGCATCACTGTACACCACAAACTCTTGACCCGACTCCGGTTGAACTAAAACTGGAGCCTGTGCCAGAACGGACTTGAGTTTATCGAAACTAGCCTGTTGTGCCTCTGGCCACACGAAAGAGCATTCTTACGCAACAACTTCATCAAAGGTGACGCAATAAGAGAAAACCATTTGAAAAACCTTTGGTAGTAACCGGCTCAACCTAAGAAACTACGAAGCTCAGATACATTTTTCGGTTGTTTCTATTCAACAATAGCTTCTATTTTCTTAGGGTCAACTCGGATCCCTCCACCATCACTATATGACCCAGAAAAGCAACTTCCTGCAACCAAAATTCACACTGACTAAACTTGCATATAACTATTTCTCTCGGAGTATCTAAAGTACAACGCGAAGATGATCATCATGCTCAGGTTTAGTTTTAGAATAGATCAAGATATCATTGATAAAAATAGCTACGAATTGATCCAAGTACGGTTGGAACACCCGATTCATTAAATTCATAAATGCCACCGGGGCATTCATTAAACCTAAAGGCATTATATGGAACTCGTAATGTCCGTAACGAGTCCTGAAGGCAATTTTGTACACGTCAGTCTCTTTGACTTTAAATTGATGGTAACCAAAGCGTAGATCGATTTTAGAAAAGACGGACGCTCCTCAAACTGGTCGAACAAGTCGTCAATCCTTAGTAACGAGTGCTTGTTCTTAATTGTCAACTTGTTCAACTGTCTATAATCAATGTACATTCTCATCAACCCATCTTTCTTCTTAACAAACAAGGCCGGTGTCCCCCACGGAGACACACTCGGTCGGATAAATCATCTATAAAGGAGTTTCTGAAGTTGTGCTTTTAGTTTGGTCAGCTCTTTCGATGCCACGCGATAAGGCGCAATGGAAATTGGAGTAGTACCTGGTATTAGATTAATTCCAAACTCTACCTTTCTATCTGGAGGTACCCCGAGCACTTACTCAGGAAAAATGTCTAGGAATTCCCTCACGGTGTGAATATCCCCCACTAAAAGCTTTTCAAGAGCAGAATCGGATACGTAAGCAAGGTATGCCTCATACCTCTTTTAGACTAACTTGATTGCTAAAAGAGTGGAATAACATTAGAGAGGTAATCTTGACGCTCACCTACCATGACCACCTCGTCATTCTCAGTCGGTCTCAAAGTAACCCTCTTGGTTGCAAAATCAAGACTGACTCGATACTCAACTAGCAATCTATTCCCAAAATTAAATCAAACTCATTAAAGGGTAATTCCATTAAATCAGCTGAAAATACCATACCCTGAAGCTCTAAAGGTACCCGTCTGTATACTCTATCAGCTAGAATTGACTGACCTAACGGACTAATCACAGAAAAATCTCTAGCAGTATTCTCAGCAGTTAAACCCTGAGTTACAGAAACAACACTAGCTATGTACGAGTGCGTAGAGCCAATATCAATGAGAGCATAATACGAAACTGAGTGAATAAATAAGGTACCTGTAATGACATCAGCATCCTCACTCTCCTAACTGAAACTCTCGCGGAGGCCAAACAAAATTTGGGGCCGGAGTCTGTACCGAAACTGGCACTGAATCTGGTCAACAGAGGCAATCTCTAACTTAGTGCTCCACCGACCCACAATGGAGACACGCTCATAACTTCCTCCAGCACTTGCCCGGATGGCATTTTCCACACTCACCACACAGTTAAATCTCAATCACTATAGGTGATGCCTCGGCCTACGGGGGCCTATCAAACCGTACCCGCTTCTTAGAGCTTTGACTAGAACCAGAGGGACTCGAATCCCTTTTAATCTTATTATGATCCTTCTCAATATCACATCACTCGCACTCAGTGCACTTCACTTCTTCCACTATTTTTACCTTATCCACTAGAACTACAAAAACCCACTCCCACTGAGGAGCTATCAGAACCCACAGATCATATCTAAGTCCTTCCTCGAACCTTACACACTTGTCCTAATCAGACGCTACTACTGTCCGTGTATACCTACTCAGTCGCAAGAACTCGGCTTCATACTCAGCCACGGACCGATTGCCCTGAACTAGGCTCAAAAACTCACATCGACGAGCTTCGACATAACTCACTCCTATATATTTACCCTAGAAGGCGTTCTTGAAATAGACCCAGTTCACTTGTTCAGGCTGTGCACCCCTCAATTTCTAAGTAGGAGTACAGCCAAGGTCTGTCATAGTACACTCGGTAGCCTCGAGCCAATATTCAGCAACAGTAGGAGAGACTTCTATCACACCTCTGATTAGCTCAGCATCATTCGATCGGAGTCATTCAGTAACCAACATGCGACCTTTCGATCCCGAATGAGTCCCAACGACCCTCTCTAGTACTCGTATCATGGCCAAAGATAGTGCACCGTCCCAAGCTATCCAAGTCTAGGACTCTGTCTTAGTAGTGAGAATACCAACAGTCTCGCTAGTCTCGAGATTGGGCATGCTACCCATAGAGGATGACTCTGCTTGAGCTCCTCCTCGGCATCCTCGACGCCCTCACATACCACGTTGATAAACCGTAAAAGTAACATATTTTAATCTCACATTTGGCATGTTTTCAGATGATTTAGCCCTTGATTTATGTAAAAAGGTGCTCTTAATTCTTTCTTTTCATGTTTTATACTCAAGAAAGCACCCGAGGACGAAAAGAACAAGAAACGGGCTTAAAACTGGCCAATTTGGGCCAAAGTGGAAACCGACATGGCCTAGACTTCAAGCCACACGGTCCGCCTCGATAATTAACTAGAACACAGCCTAACCACGATTCACACGGCCGTGCCTCCATCAATAGACCCAAACACGGCTTGAAATCAATTCACACGAGCATGTGCCATGGCCATGCCCCTGTCGTGGAAAAGAGGAATTTCACTCGAAAAAGGATACTTAGGGAGAAAGAATCGCATTCCAAGAGCCTATATAAAGACCCTAAATGTAACCTGAAAGGGGGCGGTCAATTAGGCAGTCAGCTAGGCCAAGGAGCCAAGCCAGAAGGCCAGATTTGTGGGAATCACTCGAAGATAGCCAGTTAATCCATCTCAAGAAGCCGAAATTCTACTCAAGACGATGGATCTCTCCTTCAATTCCCTCAAGGGGTTTTAGGGATTTCTTATGTTTTGTTTTATCTTTTCTCTTGAGATGTATTATTTTATCATTATGAACTAAACCCTTCAGATATGTGAAGGGGATGAAACCTAAATGAATCTTGTTATTATTTTCTGAGCTGTATGATAAATACTTAGTTTATTCTTAATTATGTGTGCTTAATTCTTGTGTTGATATTTTCGGGATATTAATTCAAGTGTGATGTGCTTAGGTGGTGGAGCAAAAGTCCCTACTTAAGAGTAGATCTATCATAATTAGTAAAGTTGATCGTGTGCCTAGAGATAGGGTGACGAGATTTTGCTCGATGAGGGTGAAACCTAATATGGGAGTCCATAGATCGAGTTAATGCAATTCTAGGGGTTTTAATTAGAAAGAGATTTTGATTAATCAACCTAGGGTTGGACGTTATTCACCTCGAGAGAGGGTTTAATATAAATTAGGGAGTCGTACGGATCAAGCTAAGTGAATAAATCGTCTGGTTCAGTGTTAGATAACAAGTGAAGTTTAGGTGGATTCTTCCTAAGGGTATCATCGTAATCAACTGAGTTTTTCTAAAAGTAATTTCTTCAATTTTTTCTTTTTGTCTTTGCATCTTAGTTTAGTAATTAGTTAGTTTTTAATCAACCAATCACTTCATATTTAGGCTAAATAATAGAAAGAAAGTGAGTATTAGTACTTTTAGTTCCTTTGGGTTCAACAATCCGATCTTTCCTAAACTATACTACTATTCGATAGGTGCACTTGCCTTAAGTCATTGTCAGAGTTAGTTTCCAGGTTCGATCATTCTCTTTGTAAATTTTAAAACTCGACAATTAGACGATCACACGTCCATGACTATCGCGCTAACTCATTATAGCAATCTAGCTACAATGTCAGAGTACACAAAACAGTTCAGACATCTAACAAAAGGATTTCACTAGTTCACACCCAAAGCATTTTGTTACCAATAACAATTTAGGTATCATAATCTGTATAACAAAACAGAAATACTTACAAGACCAACGTCGGAGGCTCAGTCGTCAATAAAGTTTTAGTGTTTCCTTATTATTTCAAATACCAAATTGTCACTAACTACTTTTCTCACATATTATGAGCCCAAACATAGTCCTAGTGTTGTCAAACCAGGCATTGATACCACTAAACGTAACACCCTAAACTCGGCCTGGACGTCCAACCTAACTTTAGAGTGTTACCTTATCAGCTATCAATTGTCACACAATAGCACAATAAAATTAAACCATATTTCATAACGCATTCATCATAAACTAATTACGAATATAATCTTCCAAATTCATACTATTATAGTTTGCCAAAATCATAATATACTACTTAAAGAAAACTAAATGCTTGATCGAGCATCCACTGCACTGACCCGTTCAAGATTGGGGATTACCTGAAATCTAACCAAAAACAAAATGAGTTGTAAACTCAGTGCGTAACAGAAGTTTAAGTTATTCAATTTGTAGTCATTTATAAAGTAGTTCATATTTAGAGATTCAGTTCGGTGCAGGACTATTTACAATTCAGATTCAGAACATATCAGTTGTATACAGATATTTATATATATGCAAACTCATATATATATATATTGCAAATTAGATACAGATGTAGATATTCCTAAACCCCATCCGCTACACACCATCTTCGACCATCCCAACACACCGCTAAGGACATTCAATGCCCATCCATCTCTACACACCACAAAGTAACACATCTTAGATGATGGATAATAATAAGTCAAAGTGCCAAAATCAGAACTATTTACATAGTGGCTTAACCATTGATTCAGAGCAGATTACTTCCTTCTTCATAACATCCCAACCCATGCAAATGCAGAGTACAATTATCCACAATACACTTACATTTATAATATTCATATGTCTGTTACAAAGTATCAAAGAGTTCTTGATTCAATCAATTTCAGATCAGTCATATAATGGGGAAATTATTATCAGTCATAAACCACATTTATGGCATCAAAACGGGTTTCAGGCCTCTTTGATAATGCATACGGCATGGACACACGGTCGTGTCTATGCCCGTGTGACTCACATGGCCTGGGCACACACCCATGCCCACTGCCCGTGTGGTTTTAACATACAAACAGAGAGTTACACGGCTTGAACACACGGCCATATTCTTGCGTGTGACTCACACGGCCTAAGCACATGCCTGTGTGCTTACACGTGTGGTCCAAGTCACAAACAGTGAGCTACACAGCCTAGACACATGCCCGTGTCTCATGCCCTGTGAACCCTGCACTAATATGACCATACATGGTCTAAACACACACTTGTGTGCCAACCGGCGTGGCCCTAAGTCGATGAACAGTGAGTTACACGGTCGATCACACGGCCTGCCACACGCCCATGTGGCTTACACGGTCTAGTCGCACACCCGTGTGCCTGGCTGTGTGGCGTCAACAGCCACCATTTTCGGTGACCCAAAACTTACAAAATTAAGGTTTTGATACGCACCGACTTTGCTTTGACGTAAAAACAACACGGAGACTACCCGAGACCCAATTAATCATTCAACAACCAATTACACCATCAATTTCAATATTTAGCAAAGTCAACCCATCATTAAGATTATGTCAGAAGATTCAACGCAATTCTAACTCAACTCGCACACTCACCTCTCACGCAACAGGAGAGATCAGACTAACACGGTGGATTTACGTCTCTTGCAATATCCTTGCCTAAATAAAGTAACCAATCGAGTGTTTAACAGAACGTCAAGTAAAAAGCAAAATTTCATTTCGACAGAAAGTGCTAACACAATGAAAATCGCAAACGAAAGAAAATCACAGTGGAACTTACTCAATATCGACCTTGTCGACAACAAGACTTCCCAATTCACATAAAATCGATTGCAGAAAAGAAGAAAAAAATAAAAGAAGGAATAACAGAAAAGAAAAAGAAAACAAGAACTAAAACTGTTAGAAAAATAAAAGAACGATAACATTTTCTTATAATGTTTAAAAAATAGCCACCACCCCTTCTGGCATCTGCGAAAAATATATTTCCTAACGCATACGATGGGATTCGAACTTAAACTAGATAGAATACAGATAGATGCTTAACCAATGAACCAACAGCTCACTCTAGTCATCAATTTACCTAGAATCGAACTTAACCACCTAACACATGGATAAGGGTTGTTTTAAAAATAATAAAACTTTTAATAATCGCAACTCGAACTTCAGACCTTAAACACAAAACCAGAGCTTAGAACCAGAGATACAAAAATTAATTACTGTAGATTCTCACAATTAAACTCTTAAATTTTTGGGGCGTTATACGAAAAACAAAACCGCACACAAAATCAATGGTATTTCTATAATCCGAACATAAAAGTAAAATACAATACAATTACATGCTCAAGTTATAGTAAAATGATGTTATACAATATTATCTCAATCATAGTTCAATTCATTTCATACTCAATTAAACATCATTCTTTAAATACATATCCATTCACTACTTTAGTTCCCAATTCACATTTCATTCTCTATTTCACTTCATTCTATCACACTTGCTATTCAATAGCATTGCCATTTTCAAATCATTACCACCTCAAGGCATTATCTTGAATTTACCATTTACTTCCTTTATTAACGTGACTCGGATTTGGACACGTGGATTCCAACCATCTCATTTTCATATAAATCCAATATCTCATACAATATACAATATTTTACTAATTATGGAATTTGATACCTTGTCACTAATAATCATTCAATTCAAATTCACATCTCATGAAATTGTTTCAAAGAAATAGCTCACCTTATATATATATATATATATATATATATATATATATATATATATACATACCAAATAATGCAATGTATAAAAGCAGTGTTTTTAAACAGTTTCGATTATAGAAACACAAATCGTATATTCTGAGCTACTCGAGTTGACCTAATCTTTTCCCTTCTTACTCGAGGATTCCGGAACGATGTTTGTTACAAAATAAAATAATTACAATAGGTTAATAATACAAAACTCAATTCATGAGAAATTTTAAACTTTTTACTACATTTTTTTAGTCTTCAATTTAGTCTCTAAACTGAGACTAATTTTAATTGCACATTTAACTTCTAATTTTTATACTAATTTCACTCTAAGCTAAATTTAGCTCCCTATTTTTCAATTCTACCCCTAAATTTCAAATTTTTCACAATTTAGTTTCTATTTCTCAAAATCAATAATTAACTTCACTATTTAGTCATTTTCACTTTTAACTTTAAAATCTATCAAATTAATACTTAAACTACTCAACAATGGCAACATCTAAATCTTAAACAATAATAAAAACTATAACATGGGCTGGGTAGCTCTAAGTACCGGATTCTAAAATATAAAAATTACAAAAAATGGACTAAATTGAATAGCTAATTGAAGTTTGAAAGTAACAAAAACCCTTAGTGCCGTAGGCTGCTCCTCCTTTTCTTTCTTTCTTTTTCTTTTTGCATGCATTCATCACTTTCTACTTTTTTATTATTTCTTTTATTATGTTTTCTCTTATTATTATAATTATAACTCATATATACATATATAATATACATTATACACAATATTAATCGCCTTAACTATGACCGGCCACAAACATTAATTTAAATAATGGCAAAATTGCTTCTTTAGTTCATTTAGTTTATTTCAATCGATAATTCAACTTTTAACAGCTACATGATTCAGTCTCTAATATAACTCGTAAATATTTAATAAAAATATAATTACGTAAATATTTCATGAAAATTACTTATCCAAAATTTATTTCGTCTCTAATATAACTCAGTAAATATTTAATAAAAATATTTACGAGTCTAATTTATAGAAACGATGTCCCGATATCTCAATTTCTAAAACCACCGATTTTAGAATCGATACACTTGTACCTTATCTAACTTTTCAAATAATTAAAATGATTAGACCAAACATCAATATAATATTGTAATACGCTTGAAAATATTAATAAATAATATTCACAAATTCTATCATCGGAAAACAACATTCTAAAACCACTGTTTTCGACTCCACTGACTTTTGGATCGTTACAAATATTAAATAAAACTTATTTGTGAAAACTTTCCACGCTTATTTAGCTAACAAAGCTTGATTAAGTTGTCGTGTGTTGCACAAACTAAGGCTTCGAGTGGTTGTGGTGCGGTGGAATATTTTACCTCACAGCTATAGTAAATAATCTTCATTGTCACCGTTGCTTTTAACCTTACCAAAAGTAAATGGATAGTCCATCCAAACTAAGCTTAAGACTCCATTTGGTAACAAAGAATGAAAAAACAAGGAGAAAACTGATCATTTAGTCTCAACCTTCAAATTGGAACCATCATCATTCACCAACATTTGGTAGATAACTGTGGAGACACGAGTATTTTGAAAAATAAGAAAAAATATAAAATTGGTACCCAAACTTATTTATTTCTCCCAGATTGGTACTTCGGTTTTTTTGTCCTAGATTAGTACCCAAACTTTTTTTTCGTCCATTAGTTTGGTACCTGAGCTTAACACAGTTACTTTTTTACTGACGTGACAGTGCTAGCCACTTACGCGCCACCACGTGTGGTCCTCTTTAGCCCACCTTTTTCTTTTTCTTTTTTTCTCATTTTCCCTCTTTCTTTTTCCCACCCTAACTGTCATGCTTCTACACTGCTGGCCATCATCTGGCCTCCTTCTGGGAGCTTTTCGACCAATGATTACCACCGTCTGGCCCTCTTTTGTCTACTAATACGAGACCAAGGTAGCAAGCAGCTTTGTCGTTGTTTTTTGCAAATACATAGACACAAAGCAAGAATGCAAGTAAGCAAAAGTGCTCAAGCCATAGTGGAGCTTACCTTTCTCCCAAGCATAAGCAAAAAGCTCTAACAAAAGCAATAAAATTCTCATCGTTTCCTCCATAAAACCCTAATAACTGTCATAAAAAAGAACATGGGTCACCGCAAAAGCAGCAACATAACTCAAACCTGGACCAACTCTTTGAACAAATTCGAAGGAGCTAACATTCACTTCCAAGACGCCAGCGACAAGGAAATATCCAGCAATAGCTCCAATCTTGATGATTCAATTGTCGTAGTTAACAAAGCTAGCGAAGATGTTTCCATGGGAGAATTCGACCTTTCGTTTTTCAGTTGCGACAGCAAACAATATAAAACTAATTCTGATTATTACTTCGATTCTTACTCTCACTTCGATATATTTTCTACTTCTCATCCTCTTTTTTAAGGTTCAATTTTGAAGTTTTTTGTTGATATTTTTCTTGTTGATTAGAAAACAGTGGGAAAGTGAGGATTGCTTAGTGTTGACTTTAACATTTTTGTGAAGAAGCTTCAAATGTGAGATGAAAGTTTCTATCTTTGCAAAAGTTACAGCTTGTTGAGTTCAATAGTTCAAGAAACAAGTCCTCTAGTGATGTCATTGGTGCTTATCGAAGGAGATCATGGTGGCTCAGCAACGTCAGTGAAATGGGTGTTTGCAAACCATACCTTGAAAATTTACAGTTGCTTACTGCCTTACTCTCGTATTAGTGGACAAAAGTAGATGAAAGAAAGTCGGGTGGTGGTTGTTGTTGGTCGGAGAGCTAAAGAGGGTGGTGTAAAACCAAGACGGCTAGGGAAGGAAAAATGAAGACTAGGGAAATGAGAAAGAAAATAATAGGAAAACGAGGGCTAAAGAGGATGCCACGTGGCAGTGCGCGAGTGGCTAGCGGTGCCACGTTAGCAGAAAAGTAAGGGCGTTAGGCTTAGGTACCAAACAAGCGGACGGCAAAAGTTTGAGTACTAATCTGCTAAAAAAAAACTATAAGTACCAATCTGGATGAAGTGGACAAGTTCGGTACCAATTTTATATTTTTCCGAAAAAGAATGATAATATTTTGTGGAGAAAAAAAAAACCTAACCATGAAGTTGGAAGAATGTGTCAAATTCAAGGGTTAAATTAGTATTTAAGCATATACTTAAAAATTAAAAGTTAAATATCTTAATTTTTAATTTCACGAACTCCAAATATGAATTGAAAAATGTATATAAAAATACAAAAAATCATAATTTTTAATTTAAAAATATTAGTCCATTCACATTTTTTTTGGTAGATTGTTCTATTTTAATGATGTGATTAAGATTTTAAAATGTAAAGATAAGATGATTATAAATTTTAAAATTTTAAATATAATGACTAAATCGTAAATTTGTCAAAGTATAGTGACTGAAAGCATATTTTAAGCTAAAATATTTTGGTTTCAATTGCTTGCGCTGCAGCGAAGCCAACCAACATAAAACAGCAACTGGACTGGTAGCTGAACGCAATAGTCTTGTTGGTGTTCTTAAATTATAATTTTTTTTCTCAATTTCATTTTCGCCTAGCTCAAAACCCTAGATTTGATTTTCTAAGAGGGAATAAAAAGTAAATGTCGTTGGATTCTGTCTCATCTTCGTCTTCTGTTGATGAGTCCACCGGCTTAAACCGTAATTCCGATCTCGAACCGGTTGATGAACAGGTCGGTTTGTTGTCATTGACCGAACGTGTCGAATTGGAACCTAATTGCGGAAACGGCTATGGAGTCGCCAATGGATCGTTGAATCGGGAGAGAAGCAACGGCGAGGAAGAGGATGAACGATTAACAGTGCAGAATCGGGAAATATTTGGCGACGAAAGGCCTTCGAGTCCTAGCAGTAGTGGGTATGCCGGTGAGAGAGGGAGCAGCAGTGCCTCGACCGCGTCGAGGATCGATGGAGTGAGTGAGGTTGGTGGTGATGAGATTCAGGAAGTAAGGAACGATTGTTCCCTCGAAGGATTCTCCGATTCTCAGGCCTCCGCTTGGGTACCGGGTAAACGTCATGTTGATGAGGTTAGCCATTTCACATATCATTATCCTACATATTCATACACTGAATTGTAGAATTGGGAATTTTTATGAAGTTTAGGATTAGTCAATAACGATGTTATGGTTTGAATGTAAAAAAAAAGGAGCTATTTTAAATAATACTTGCTATATTATATCATGTTTAATTTACAAGTGAAGTGCAGGATGATGGTTCAATATCATGGAGAAAGAGGAAGAAACACTTCTTTATTTTGAGTAATTCTGGTAAACCAATATATTCCAGGTGTGTCAATAGTTCCTACAAATTTGACTAAAAACTGCTTGCTTATGAGTTCTGTTTTAATTTTTTTTCCTATACATTTGGCTTCCAGATATGGAGATGAACACAAGCTAGCTGGTTTTTCAGCAACATTACAAGCCATCATTTCCTTTGTGGAGAATGGGTACTTACTTGGCTGAATCTAGCTTGCTTAGTTTTTAGTCATGATTCTTGTACTTAATCAGATGTGATTATTTGGGCTCCTTTTATCCTTTTTATGTCAGTTTTTTTTTAAGGAATTTTAACATTTTATTCATTGCTTTTCAGGGGAGATCGCGTCAAATTGGTCAAGGCTGGGAAGCACCAGGTATTGTTACATTTGCTATTTCTGGATTTGAAATTTATATACTTTCTAATTTTACAGCCCTGCAATCTGTTGTTATTAGATTACTTGCATTTGAAATACTTTCTCTTCCACATGGTGATTAATCTTCTAAGTAGACCTTTGAAGTTTCTTCTTTCACATATTGAAATTGAATACTTTAGAACTAAACATTGAGGATCTGCAATTTCGTTACTGTTTTGCATTAGTCTTAAGTAGGTTAGTTTCATTAAAAGGGTTGGAACGTTAATCCTCAAAATGGTTATGGTTTTGTTATGTTTGGCAAGACATGTCAATTAATTTTCAAAAGAAAAGTGAATGATGCAATAGCAGAATGTTTGGCATTATTTGAAATAGGCGCATTTACATGAAAAGTTGTGTTGTTGGCCTCATCAATTCAGTACAGCTTGATAAAAAAACTGTCATTTTTTCTTATTCTTTTGGTATGGAATGCCTAAACATTGAAGATCCTACTTCCCCTTATAGAATAAAGCCTTATCTTTTGATGAGTGATGTATGGGATAATGTATTTGTTGTTCAGGTGGTTTTTCTTGTGAAAGGACCAATTTATTTAGTTTGCATCAGCTGCACAGAGGAGCCCTTTGAATCATTAAAAGGACAATTGGAGCTTATTTACGGCCAGGTATCTCTTATAGCCTCCCTCACAAATCTCTTCTTTTGGATGGATGACTTTGGTTGCCATTGCATATTCAAGGCTTGCTAATTTCCCTTGATCAAAATATTTTGTCACCTTTTATTTTACTTGTTTATAAAGTCACCCAAAAGTGTTTCTCATACTGACTCGCTTTGAATGGTTATGAAATGGATGCAGATGATACTTATATTAACGAAGTCCATAAATAGATGCTTCGAGAAGAATCCTAAGTTTGACATGACACCTTTGCTTAGAGGAACAGATGTTGTTTTCTCTTCCCTCATTCACTCCTTCAGTTGGTGCGTTTTCATTAGTTTTTTTTTTTTTTTTTTTAAAAAATAATAATGTTGAATCTCTCCTCTCCATACGCTACCATTTGTGTTTTCTTCCCTTAACAACTCCTTCAGATGGTGTGTTTCACTGGGTTTACTAAGATGTTGGATCTCTCCTCTCCTCTCCTCTCCTCATCCCACCCCACCCCACCCCACCCCACCAACCCCATTTTCTGCTTTCGTGCTCAACCCTTGAAAACAAACCTACTGGGGTTTTGACTTATTTTAAATTAATTGCAAGATTTTCAGTTCTGATTGTTTAACAATTTGTCACATTCCAACCCTGGTTGTAAAAATTGCTTCTGTGTTCAGAACAGGATGATGTGTGTTGTTATTACATTTATGTTACTTGTGTTATTGATGAGATGTGAGTTACAATATTCATTTTCTTTCATATTACTTGAATGATACCTTCTAATTTTTTATTCTTTAATTTTTCAGGAACCCAGCTACTTTTATTCATGCATACACTTGTCTTCCCCTTGCTTATGCAACAAGGCAAGCTGCCGGTGCTATATTGCAAGATGTTGCTGATTCTGGGGTGCTATTTGCCATACTAATGTGTAAACACAAGGTAAAACTCCCTCATCCCTTTTCTTTCCCCTAAAAATACAGTTTTAACTCCTTAAGATTTACTGCTTGAAGCATTTTAATTACGACAAGGTCAATTTCAGGTTATCAGTCTTGTGGGTGCTCAAAAAGCCTCTCTTCATCCTGATGATATGTTACTACTTTCGAACTTTGTGATGTCATCAGAATCATTTAGGTTAGTATAACCAATGTCTAGTCTTTAATCCCCTTGCATTTTTTAAACTTCATAGCATATGCCTTCAAAAGCACACAGGATTAATGATGACTCTTTTGGCTTGGATCTGTTGGTTTTATGTGGATTTCTAGCTAACATTGTTTTGGTAAATCAGTAATCTCAATAACATTGTAGCTTATATGAAGGGTCTTCCTGATGTTCCTGATGAACTATAAACTGAATTTCCAGCTAAGAAACTTGTTGCACACTATTAGCAACCTGCATGTTTACTAGCTCTTCTGTTTTTCTGCAGCTGTTTTGTGAAATGCTTCTTCTTAGCAGTTTTCTTTTCTTTTTTTCCTTTTCTTCTTCTATAGAGATATGTGGAGTTAATGTCTTTTTGTGCTGATGATTTCATGGGCTCTTGGTTCTTATGAGATCTTCATGCTTTATGCAGGACAGCAGAATCATTCTCACCAATTTGCTTACCAAGATATAATCCTATGGCATTTTTGTATGCATACGTTAATTTTCTTGATGTGAGTTGACACATGGTTCACGATAGGTTAATTTGGTGCAACTTCTACTAGATACAATGCTGTCATATTTTTTCCCCTTACCTTGATCATGCCATCAGCAAAGGGCAAATTTACTTTCTTTTGGCAGGTTGATACCTATTTGATATTGCTTACTACCAGATCAGATGCGTTCTATCATCTTAAAGATTGCAGGTAAATTGTATTTTCCTTATTTGATCGTGATGCTAGTGAACTTCGGTTATAACCATACCAAATTCTTCATCAATTGACTGCATATCTTGAGTCTGACCTTTGACCATCTAACCAAATGGAAATATACCCAGATTTAGTTGCCTTTATGGCTTACCAGTGAAAGCACATTTACCTCTTCATGTAGAATGTAAAATGTTTATTTTCTTCCTTACTAGACCATTAAGAAATTTGACTGAAATTTTATAGGATTCGCATAGAACTGGTTCTCTCGAAGTCCAATGTTCTTAGTGAAGTTCAGAGGTCAATGATCGATGGTGGAATGCATGTAGAGGATTTGCCGCTTGACCCATTGCCTCGATCAGGATCATCACCTCACCTAGGCCAGCAAAGACTTCCAACTGATTCGCCTGAGAGGCTTCCAACAGATTCTCCTAAGAGGCCGAGGGAACCATTTATTGGTATTGGCGGTCCTGCTGGACTATGGCATTTCATTTATCGTAGTATATTTCTCGAGCAATATGTATCTTCTGAGTTCTCACCGCCACTTAGCAGTCCCCAGCAACAGAAAAGGTTTGTTGTATTTTGGTTCACTGGGTCAATTGAACTTCTTACATGTTTAATGGTATAATGTATTTTGGTACACCGGGCCAACAGATATGGCAATATGTATAAAACTGGTTTTTCATTGTGCAGGTTATATAGAGCTTACCAAAGACTGTATGCTTCCATGCATGATAAAGGAATTGGGCCCCATAAAACTCAGTTTAGAAGAGATGAAAACTATGGTAAGTCTCTTTCTGAGACATTAACTTTGCTGACATCTGAACTATAACACTATATAGCAGAAAGTTACTTTGTCACAGTTTTGTTTTTTGGTTTTGCTGTTTGAATCTTTTCAGCAATCAATGCTTTCCCTTTCCTAATGTTATGTGTATAGTTAATGGAAAACAGTTTCTAGGGAGTTTTTATTTTACTGTATTGAAATTAATATGATTTTTCTGTCAGTTTTACTCTGCTGGGTTACACAAGATTTTGAACTCTATGCGGCATTTGATCCCCTTGCAGACAAGGTTTGCTTCTACATATATACATATACATATACATATATAATTGGTCTAATAATGATTTTAGTTCCTCTGTTATGCTGAAATTTGCAATTTAATCCTTCTAATTTAATGTTACATAATCCGACCACTTTACTTTTATACTGTTATTAGTAGGTCCAAATTGATAACTATTAAAGTGATGACGGGGATTTTCATGAATTTGTTAATCAATAACAGACCAACTGTGCTATCAATTTGTTCCTACTAATAACATCATAAAAGAGGAACCAAAATATAGGAATTAAATCATAATTTTCAACATAGTAGAGGGACTAAAACTATAATTAAACTTTTAAATTTCAACATAGTATTAAATACATACTGAATACATTATTTTGTGCAGAAGAAGCTTTAAAAATTTCATTAATGTACTGTGCAGGCAGTAGCCATAAAGACTTGCAACAGGGTTTGTCAATGGGTAAAAGATGTAGAAAATGAGATTTTTTTGCAGGGAGCTAGCCCCTTTTCATGGTAATAAAAGTCATTCATGTAATACATAATATGTACTAACTTTTGTTTATTGGCACGACCCTCCTTGTACTTTTCTCTTCTTTTTTGCCCCAGTCTGACAAGTTAGAATTTTATGGTACCCATAGTTAGAATTTGCCCCCAGCCAAATGTAAGATTAAGTTTCTAAATGTTTGCCCCTTTCTTTTTTGTTTTGTTTTCAATCTTTTCTCCATTGGTGATGGTGCCACAATAAGTCATAAGATAGTAGAGAAATTTCTATATTATGCACTACTCTCTTGTAATTTTGTTATACAAAACACGTCCTTTATCGATTCAGTCAACTATTAGCTTTTAATTTATAGTTAAATAAACTCTTTAACATCAATTGATATTTCTCGTGAAATATGGACTTGTATCAGAGTAAGTCACAAAGTAGGTACGTATCAAAAGAATTTTTCTTCTCAAAGATATAAGGTTTATTTATGTACAATAAAAATATAAGAATTTTATTATGGAAAAGTAAGATAAATTAGAAAATTGTTTTAATATTTTAGATCTTTTATTTTTCACTTGAAGATTGTGTATTAAAACTTTTTAAGCTTTTTAATGAATTGGTGTTACGAGTTAATTGAATGTCATTTTAAGAAAATATTTTTTGTATTTAAAATAAATTATATTATTTGATGGTATTTTAATCTTTTCAATTTTAAAGAAAAAAAACTAAAAAATATGGACATGGATTTGGACCTATGTAAATTGCATTAGTAAAATTAATATTTTATCACTCAACTAAAATTTTATTTTAATATATTTTTATATTTTAATTTTATTACCTACACTTTATTACTTCTATCATCTATCCATAATATTATCTAAGTCCCTAAATGAGTTGGTGTCACGAGTTAATCGGTATCAACTCAATTAGGAAAATCATTAAAATGTCATTTCATATTTAATATAAGTTATATTATTCGAAAGTATAGTTGATTTAAATTTTATGTTATTTTTAAATACATATTTGCATTCTAAATTTGTGATTTTTACATGTATATACAATTTTTATATATTTAGTTTTGAGGGAAAAGGTATAATTGAAGGTACAAAGTTTTGACTTTGATGTATTTTAAATTGACATGAAAAATAGAGTAATTTAATTTTATATATTTAATTATGGGGCAAAAATATAATTAAGAATTAAAAAGTGTAATTGGGTGCTCCAGTTACACCTAATTTGATGGGACCAATTAATTATAGTTGTTATCTAAATATGTCATTTTTGTATAATTACAAATAATTACATCTAAATTTAATTATATATTATTTAATTAACTGAATTTAAAATTATTTAAAAACATATTTTATTAAATTAACCCTCTTATAAAATTATTTTGAAAAGTTTACTTCCTTTATCCTTAATTTAACGATATTAATATAAAAGTTCATGGAAGTCTTCTATTCAACTTTCCGCATTCTAATTTTGTTACACAAATAGCATTTTGAATGGCAATTTTGATTTCTTTTGTTTTATTACTATTTTAAAAATATTTTAAATTTAAATTATTTATTATTAATTTTGAATTTATTGAATTATGAATTGTTTTAGGTAGAATAATTTTATTATTTAATTTATGGAACAACGTTTTAGGTTTATCTATTTTTTTTGTGTAATTTTATTTATCTATTTTGAGTTTTTCTAATGATGGATTGTATTTGTGAAATTTAATAAAAACATTTTATCTAATTGATGATTATTTTATATTTTTGGTGTCATAAAATTTATATATTTGAGATCTTAGTTCATACTGCTAGTATTTTTGAAATATTTTCTTTACCGCTCTAATCAAAGCTTTATTTTTTTGAATATTTTATATTTGAGATTTATTTAATTTTATTAATTCATGTTGATTATATGAATTACATGTGTTTTTAAAAGAAATGATACACTGGAATAGACCAATACCAATATATAATAATACCAATAGAAAATGATACATTCACCAATACGATTTACTACCTTGATCAATATACTATTTTAAAATAAAGGTTCCTCCAAATCTTATATTGGTTAAAGAGTAGTTTATATTGAGATAACTCATTATATTTGAAATATTTGGCATAATTGAAAATATAAAATTATCGATTCAAAGTAATTTTGTGGATTGAAACTAATAATATTATACTAAAATGTAAAATTAAACTTGAAAATATTAGATGATTTAAACCAAATGCCCCATAATAAATTAGTTTAACTATTATTATTTTTTATTTTTTAAGGTGTTTACTAGAACAAACTCAGTAATTAATTTTTCGCATTCTGTAGGCCTATTAAGGAGATTGATATTGGTCACGAGTTTTAAAGCTGTTGCATACCAGGGTAAGGATTAAACCCTCGATCACTGGTTAAGATAATACTAAAGATCATTGCTATCTCACTTAACTCCTATAGTTAAATTGGCGCACGTAAAATTGGAATAAGTGATTTATATAATTTTATTACATATAAATTATTAAATTATTAATTTTTAAAATATTCTGTTAAAGTGTTGAACTTTGTATTAATATTTTAACACTAAAATTTAATAATACTATTCAAATTTTAATTTAAATGGAATTAAATAGTGGCACTTTGGTTATTTCAAACAAGTCAAAGTTGATAAAATTGGGAGATTATTATTATTATCGTTATAATTACTATACTTTCTTCCCCACTTGTCCATGATGAGCATAATTCCGTATTAATTAATTTAATTAATACAGTAAAATATGATCGTTGAAATGACCATAACGCCCTCATAACCTCACATTCCCAATCCCTAAAATGTATGCATATTAGTAATTTGTATCCTCGATTCCTCAACCACCCCACTCCATTACCCTCTTTCTTACTTCATCATCATTTTCTTTATATATATATATAAAAAGGAGTGCACACTCTCGTATCACTGTGCCACCGTTCTTTTCAATGCCTACATTTATTCCAAAGATTCTTTCATTAATTTTGTAATCCAATTAAATTTCATATTTAAATCAATTTAAAGTTTTTCAAATGTTATTTTTTCAAAAACATAGAATTTAATTTTTTTTTCAAAGATTTATAAGTTAAAAGAAAATCTTTAAAAAATTTAAAAAAATCAATTAAACTCATGTAGTCACACCCAGTTGACTCTATGGTATTAATGAAAATAATCAATTAAGAATTGAAGGAATCTGACAATTCTTAATTTAATTTAATATTTTCTCATAAAATGATAAAATGATAAATTATTATTTAATTTTTTTAAAAACGTATAAAATTCTTAAAAACTTATAAAAGTCATTAAAAATATAAAAATAATATACACTTATAAAATTATAAATACTATAAAATTATAATAATATAATAATATGTAAAAATATAAATTTAATGAAATGTATTTAAAATTTTATAAAACTTATAAAAATTCCTAAAATTTATAAATATTATAAAAATTCTAATAAGTTATATAGAAATTATAAAAGTTATAAAATTAAAAATTAAAAAATTATTTAAACCCTAGATTATAATAGAGTGAGCATGAAATTTTGGGTCATTTTATCCGATTCAAGGCCCCTTGAAAAATGGGAGGTTAGGGTAAAAATATAGGCCCAAAAATGGGCTTGATGAGAAAATGAGGCCGTTTAAAAATGGACCGGGCCTCGGGTAAGAATTTCTTGGCCGGGCCTGCCACCTTGACCGAAATCATTAAAGGCAAAAAAGTATTTTTAAATATTATTTTCTTATTGTTTTCTCTTTATTTTGCTACCATTTTACTATTATGTTTCTATTATTTTGTTGTTATTATTTAGATATTATATAAAACTTATTTTATTGTTAATTTTGTTATTATTTTAAAGACATTTGTTAATTTTGTTATTATTTTAGAGGCATTTCCTTATTAAGTTGCATATATTTTAGTGTTATTTAAGTATACATATTTTTTAAAATTTATTTTCAATTTGTTGAAAAATATTTATTTTGATTTTTTAATATTTTGATGTATTATATATATTTAAAAATTATATAAAATAATATAAAATTAATACTAATAGGGCGGGCAGGTCGAGCCCGGTTTTAGTATTTTATATGGGATGGGCTTAGCCAAAATTTTAGGCCCATTTTTGGGCCCGCCCGGCCCGAGCCCAATGAACGGGCCTAAATTTTAGTTGGGGCCGACTAAAACGGCCCGGCCCGGCCCATGCTCACCTCTAGATTATAATAAACAATGACATCACTTCAATTATTAATGGGAATAGTCATTACAATGCTAAGGTAATTTTCATGTTAAATAAAATATTCTCAATATTCCAAAAATAAAATAATAATTGTGGGTTTCTCTCCTTTTATTTATAAATTATTATTTTTATTTTAAAAATTTATCTCCAATTTTTAAATACAATATAGAAGTCTAGATCATGAAAAGTTAAAATTTGTTTGCTAAGTATTATATGATATAAAGTATTTTTGGTATTGTTAGATACAATCAAACCAAAATTTCATTATCCAACTATTAGCATGCATCAGTATGAAATTTTTTGACCAAGGATTTCAAAACCGAATCGGTTAGGTTACCAGGTTGTCGATTTGACCAGTTTAATCGGTCTATCCAGTTCAATTAAATAAAATATTAAGAATTAAAAATTAAAAATATTTACAAAAATAAAAATAATTAGTTCAACTGGCCAATTCCTAAGTCAACTAGTCTAATGGTTTTCTTTGAATCTATACCCTTTCAATTTTGATTTAACTGATATGGCTAACAAATCCGGTCCAGTTCAAGTTTTTATGGTTTTTTTATAATTTTTTAAATATCATATTAATTTTATTTTTTTATGATTTTTAAGAATTTTTTATATGTTTTATAAAATTTTAAACATGTTTTATTAATTTTATAATTTATTAGAATCTACTAGATTTTTATATTTTTATAATATTTATAAGTTTTTAATTATTTTGTATAAATTTTATAAAGTTTATATATTTTTAATATTTTAGAATTTAATAAATTTAATCATTGGTTTATAATTTTTTTACAATTTTAATTATTTTTTATGGAAGATTATTAATTAAACTAAAATTGTCTATATGTTATATCTAAATGGTGTGTCAATTTATTTTAACAGCCAGCCATAAATTTTATTAACATAAAACTTAATTGATTATTTTAATTAATAATAGGTACTCAATTCGATACGAATTTAATATAGAAAATTAATTTATTTTATGATCTTTTAAGTGCCTTTTTAACATATAATATTTTTTAAAATAACATCAACCTCCATACTATTGACCTATGTTTAAATATATGAATATTTATTATTACGAGGTATCTATTTTATTTCTTTTCTTTTTGAAGCATAATTTTATTTTACTTGTAATAGTTGTAAAATTATAATTATATTATTTTAAAGAGTTAATTGCATGAAACAATCTCAAACTATGACCCACATTTAAAATTAGTCCTCAAATTTAAAATATTCTAATTATATTTTCAAACTATCAATGTTATACCAATAAGGTCCTTTCGCTACTAAAATAGTTAATTTAATCTTTAAATGAAATGTCGATTTTATGTGACATAATTTAAAATGAATATTATAAAAAATGTATATTATAAAATCTTGATTTTGAGGTTTTCAAAACTTTTACATTCTCTCTCTTTACTCCACTTTTAGTTTTTAATTTTAAAAGTTATGCGTTTTTTTTATAATTTTCATCCAAAATTTTATCACATGTAATTTTACTTGTTATTTAATAGCTAAATTAATGGTTTCAATAATGGAAGGGCTTGATTGATATAATATCGATAATTTAGGGATGTAATTAATTTTTTAAAAAAATTTAGGACCAATTTAAAATGAGTAACCTATTTTTGTCTGTAATGAGATTGAAAAGATAGCTCGAGGTTTTATTTGGGGGAGTTTCACTACAAATCAGAAGCCTTCTTTAATTAGGTGGAATGATTGTTGCCAACCACTTTCTAATGGAGGTTAGGAATAAGGAGGCTTACAGCCCATAACGACACTTTTCTGCTCAAGTTGGGGTTAAACTTACTCACAAATAAAAAGGCTTTATGGGTTCTTTTCCTGAGAGCTAAATACAAAATAATTGATGATTTCATGGTTGACATTATAAAGAATTGTTGCTCATTTCTTTGGTATCAAATTTTGGACTGATAATTGGGTCGTTGGGGTTAGACCTTTGATTAATTTTTGCCATAACATCTCACTTATTGATGAATCTATTTCTCTTAGAGAGATGGTGTTGATGGATGGGGACTGGAACTGGCAATACCTAAGATGTTTACTAGATGATTTTATTTTATCCTACATTGTAGGTATTCCAGTTCTTAATTGCCTAGTTGGTTTCGATACAATGAAATCACAATGGTCTTCTAATGGGAGTTTCTTAGTTAAGTTTGCCTATAATGTAACACCCCTAACCCATATTCATCACTAGAATAGGTTGTGAGGTATTACTGATCAATACACATCATTTAACATACATAACTCATACATTTATGCATTCATACCCAAATATCATTCAATCACAAACACATTGTTCCTTACAAGGCCTACGAGGCCTTAAACATGCTTTGGAAGTGGTTCGGGACTAAACCGATAACATATGAAAATTTTGGAAACTTAGAAAAATTTAAAACATACAGGAGTCACACGCCTGTGTAAATAGGTTGTGTGCTTCACACGGCTCCAGACATGCCCGTGTCTCAGGCCGTGTGGAAACAGGGCATACATACTAACTTGGGTCACACGGCCGACCACACGCCCGTGTGCCCTTCGAAGTGGCTACACACGCCCGTGTGCTAGGCCATGTGCCTTTTAGGGGGAATACTGAGTTGTACCACGTGGCCAGTCACACGCCCGTGTGTGAGATCGTGTGGAGCATACTGACTTCAATTCAATTTCAACACCAGAGGAAACACGGCCGTGTAACGTGACCGTGTGTCACACACGGCTGAGACACACGCCCGCGTCTCTATCCGTGTAGACAAAAATAGGCCATTTGCAAGGCTAATTTGCCACCCCAAATTCAATGTACCTACACAAGGCCAAATGGTACCATTTCATCATACAATAGGCAACCAAAATTATCAACCAAATTTGAACACTTATACACAATCAAAACATTATACCAAGTTAAGCCAAATCACATGGCTTTAACTTATACCACAAAATGTACCAAAATTACTATATCAAGTAACCATAGTTATCATCTTTAAAACTAGTCTATGCATGCCATATTTACATATATCCACAAAGTTAAAGGTAAGAATAGGTAACTGGATAGTGTGATGCGTATCTCGACTTTATCCGAATCGAGCGAGCTACCGAACCTCTATAAAACATGGAAAAGAAACAGAGTAAGCTTTATAGCTTAGTAAGCTCGTATAATTTACAATTTAACTTACCATTTATACATAATCAAACAAATAAACAAAGTATATCAAATTCACTTGCCAAATGCCTATACATAAACATTCATCAATATGTTAGTCTCATAAGTACATATAATCAACCTTTATCTCAATTTCAGACATCAATGTATTATATCAAATTCATATATCAAGTGCATCATTTGTAACATTTCACTTTCAATCATATAAACAGTAATTCATTCAATAACAGTAACTCATCTGTTTAAATAGTACATCATCCATATAACAGTAATTCATTCGATAACAGTAACTCATTCGTCTAAACGGTACTTTATCCATATAGCAGTAATTCATTCGTATAACACATAGTTTTTTCACATAACCAATAACAGAATTTATGCCCGTTGAACCCATTAGAACTTCAAAAGATACTCAAGTGATATACATCAGTAATTCACCAATTCATTATAATTTTTGCTCTTTCGAGCTATGATCAGTAAGCTCATCCTGAGCTAAAGGATAGTAAGCTCTATTAAGCTGAAACAGTAAGCTTTGACGAGCTGAAAACAGTAAGATCTTATGAGCTGAAAACAGTAAGCTCTTACGAGCCGATATATGGTAAGCTCATACGAGCTGTGGTGAGTCCACAACAAATGCAGGAGCTCGACCAAAACGGTAACCTGAGTGACATGCCACTTGTATCCTACGAATTCATACGGCTCAAACGGGGCTCGGTAACCATCAATCTATATCAATTAGGCACTTGTATTCCAAGTATATCAATTCCTCAATTATATACATACATTTCAAATAAATACAAGTATTTAAAAGTTTGATTCTAATTATATGAACTTACCTCATTCGCTGTAACGACGAATTAGGTCGACTAATCCAATACTTTGGTTTTCCCATTCTAAATCCAATTCTCGTTTATCTCAATCTATATAATATCAAATTTTACTTATTAAATCCTCATTTCATTAAATTTAGCACAATTTACACATTTTGGAAAAATTACATATTTGCCCCTAATGTTTCACATTTTTACAATTTAATCCATTTTGACATTTTTACCAAAATTCACTTTACAAAAATTGTACATCTAACAACAATGATTTATTTTCCATCATCAACTAACAAAATACTCATGCATTCAACAATGGCAATATTCAAATACTTTAACAGTTTTGAAATCAAAGATATAGGCTAGCTAGATTAAGTTGCAACGATCTCAAAAACGTAGAAATTATTAAAAACCGGGTAAAAAATCACTTACTAAATAACCATGCAATTGCCGAAACTTGAAGAGCTTCCATGGCTGTTTTCTTTCCTTAATATTCAGCTAGAAGAAGAGAAAATAGGCTAGCTGTAACAGTCTGGTTTAGACCCTAGTCGGAATAGTGGTTTCAGGACCATAAATCTGATTCAAAAAATATTTTAATATTATTTTTCAAGTCTACAACATGTGAATTGGTATGTGTGAAATTTCTGTAATTTAATTTGATCATTTGTGTGTTTAATTTGAAAAATGACTAAATTGCAGAAGATGTAAAGGTAGTCTTCTATTTGAATAATGGTCGAATTGATGTGTGTTTATAAATAGAAAGTCCTTAAGATGAAATTAAGCCATTATATAAGTAAGTGGATGATAATGGACATTAATGGCCTTGTATATATATGTTTTATATGTTAAAAATAAAGGTTAATTTGGTAAAAGATTAATAAATGTTAATGAAATAAAACATAAAGTAAAAACATGGCTAATATGTTCATCTTTACCGAAACTATCAAGAAAAGAAAAGAAAAATTAAAGCTAGGGTTCGGCACTCATTTTGGCTTGATTAAGGTATGATTTGCTTCAGTTTTTTATAATTTCTACGTTTTCGTAATCGTTGCTTCGAGTAATATAAAGCCCATGCCTTAATTTTTTAAATTGATAATGATTTTGAAATGTGCTATTGATGAATTCATGACTTTTTTGATATTTGAGGATGAAATATGCAATATATGTGTTAGATTAACATGTTTTGTCTTTGGATTTTTGGTAAATTTGAGTAATTTGGATTGAATTGCGAAAATATTATTTTGAGGGACTAAAATGTAAAATAAATAAAATGTATGAACTTGTATGAAGCTTATGAAAATTTGACTAAGCATGGGTAATATGAAATTTTGTGTATTTTGTGATTTTGTGGAATAAGGACTCAAATGTCAAAATGTAAAAAATATGAGGGCTAAATTGTAAATTGCCCTAAATGTGTGTTTTTGGATTGAATTGAATGAATTGGTGAATAAAGAAATTAAATTTGAATATGTATAGATCAAGAACCAAATAAAACGGATTTAGACCGAGGGAAGTCAAAAGTGATCGAGTAGTCGAATCCGTTCGTTTAATTTGAATACGAGGGAAGTCTATATACAAATAAATGTATTTGAATTGGTTTATGTATGTATCTATGAAATTTAGTTTCGATGAATGTGTATAAGATGATATATACATGAAATCCAAGAAAGTATCGTCAAAGTATCAATATCCGAAAAGTTCCGTACAAACCCTAGGAATAGATAAGATCTATATGTCATGACATAGGTTTCTGATATGTGATATTGTGTAAGAATATGCCTGGGACGTTGGCATCGATTTGAGATTTACGTGTAATACCATGTCTGGGACATCGGCATCGTAAATGATTTCGTGTAAGACCCTGTATGGGACAGTGGCATCGATATTTGGTTACATGTAAAACCACGTCTGGGACGTTGGCATTGTATGAGTATTCCGAGTATCCTATTTGATTCCAAATGGTTCAACGGGAAATTTTGAGAAACGAAAGACTATGTGAAATGTGTAATCGATTAAGGCACGTTGAAAAAAATGAATACTATGTTTGAGTATGAAAAGTGATTATATGTGAATTTGCTCAAGTGAGATATGTGTATAGTCTTGTTGAGACTAAATGTGATATATGTATGAATGTGTTATGAACAAAAGAGATATTTGGAGATATGATGTGTTGGTAAGTAATGGCTAAACAAATGAGCCAAAGAAGAATTATGAATTTGCATTAGAGATATATTTATGATCTTATATTTGATATGATTATGAATGTTATATGTTAAGTTTATTTGTATAGGGATTACTAAGCTTTTGAAAGCTTACTTTGTGTGTGTTTGCATTGTTTATAGATCATTAAAGCTACGGAAGGCTCAAGGATCGTCGAGGACTATCACCATACTATCAAATCATATTTTGGTACCTTTTGAATGTGTTTATGACTAAGTATGGCATGTATAGTCTAGTTGAATGAAATGATGTTTTGAGTTGTATATATTAGCCAAGTGATATGGCTAGATAATCAATAATGTGAATAAGTAGTTCATGATATATGATGCATAGTTTGGTAAGGTATGATGGCCAATGAGATGGTCAAATTTATGATATGTTTATGATGCTAAGCTAGCATATTATTGATGAATAGATGTCATAATAAATTGTGGTAAGTTTGTGGATGGATTTCACTTAGAAATGCTTGTAATTAAGTTGAGCTAATCGGCAAAAGATGGTCAATTTGGTATGTTTTGGTTGCAATTTGTGTGGGGAATGATGCTTGTATGTGCTTGTAAGTATAACCCAAAGTATGGGTGGCAAAATGGCCTATAATTGCCCACACGATTGAGCACACGGGTGTGTGGCTCGACCGTGTCCTTCGTGGTTGTGTTTCAAAATAAGTCAGAGTCGACCATGGGCTGGACACACAGGCGTGCAACTGGCCATGTGAAACAAGTCAGTGACGACCACGGGTGAGGCACACGGGCGTGTCCTCGGCCATGTGGAGAAGTCAGTATATATGCCCTGTTTTGCCACGGCTTAGACATACGGGCTTGTTTGAGGCCGTGTGAGGCACAAGGGCTGCCCACACAGGCGTGTCACCTCTGTAGCTTTGAAAAAAAATGTTTAAATTTTTGAAAATTTGATATGTGTTCGGTTTAGTCCCAGCCCCTTTCTAAAGCATGTTTAAGGTCTCATAGACCTAAATAAGGGACACTTTGATTACATAATGATTAATTACAATGTGAAATGTTTGTAAAAGTTCTGATTAGTTTGGTAATGCCTTTAACCCTAGACCGGCGATGGTTATGGGTTAGGGGTGTTACACTAGCATTTGTTTTGTTTTGTTTAATCTATTATTAATCATTAGTTTACTATATTAACCTTATAATAAAACCATTAAAACATGAATAATAATGATGTAAAAATGTTCACTCACATTTCAAATGGTTTAATTACTATTTTAGGACCCCCATTTTAGAAACCATAGCTAATAAACACTTTTAACTAATAGAACAACACTTTTGCATTTTATGCGATTTAGTCTTTTTTGTCGAATTAAGCATTTAAACCATAAAATTTCTTTACAAAACTTTCACGTAATTAATCTATCATGTTGTAAACCTTATTAAAATAATAAAATAAATATCTTGGCATGAAATTTGTGGTCCCAAAACCACTGTTCCGATCTGACCCAAAAACGGGTTGTTACAACTTTCCCCCCTTAGGGATTTTCGTCCCCGAAAATCTTACCAATGAATAGGTTAGGGATTTGCTTTCTTATAACCTTATCAATTTATCAACTCTTTAATCTTACGAGCTAAGATTCTGATCTGTCTTCACTATACATCATATCAAACTAAATTTCAACTTTTGAAAGAGATATTATATACAAAGGGTCTTATCTGAATCCTCGCATCATAGATATAATAAACACATTATGGATCTTCTCAAGTTTTGATAATAATATAAGTTGAAATAGCCACTGGCTTTATTCTCTCAATAATCTTATACGGTCCAATGAATCAAGAATTCAACTTCTTTTTATCTAATTCGAGAAATTCTATTCTCACAGCAATACTTTCACAAACACTTAGTTCACTAACTGAAATTCAATGCTTTTACGTGTCAAGTCTGCATATGTTTTATGTCAACCTGAAACTGCATTCTAACTGTTATGAATTACTTTCCTTTCTCTTCAATTTCTCTATTGAAATCAATCCCGTGAATCTTTTTCTCACAAAGCTCGATCCAATAACAATGGAGTTCGGTAATTGTAATCATACAATACTTTATACAATGTCATCTTTATACTCATATGATAACAATTAATATGCTCAAAATCAACCAACAGTAATTGTCTTTCTTAATTGCTTTCACATTCTAAAATACAGTAACAAATCGTATCTTCGAGAATCTGCATTACTTTCTCATATTATCCATCAGTTGGAGAATGAAATGTGGTGTTACAATGCAACCTCATACCCAAAGTTTATAGTAGTTTTCTTTAGAAACACAATATAACCCTCGATTCTTTATTCGAAATAATGGAGATTGGCACTCTGTAAAATTGACAATTTCATAAATGTATAACTTAGCTAGTCTATCAAGAGAGAAATTATACGTACTGAGATAAAATGTACAGACTTCTTCAACAATCAACAATAGTTCAGATAACATTTTCCTTTTACAAAATCCAACGAAATTCTATTTCATCTCCACTCAGATAATAATACAGACTGTAATAGTCCCGAAGGTACTTGATAATCAACTTTAACCTATTGATAAATCAAACATTTGGATACAAGTCAGAAGTATCACGTTTCAAACTCATTCACCAGTAAAACTATCTCAGATTATTTTACATCTTAGTATTTCCCAAATGAACAGATAATTACCACTATGAGCTAGATATAACAATTTTTGTATAATCTCTAGATTTCTCAGTACACGAACTCTGTCTCGAAACAACAATTAGGCTCCGTTTGTTTGCCAGTAAAATATTTTCTGGAAAATGATTTCTGGAAAATGATTTTTTTTTTTTTTTGAAAATGATTTACTTTTCTGGTGTTTGGATGAATCTGTGTAAAATATTTTCTGTTGTTTGACAGATTTCCTGAAAATATTTTCTGAAAAAACTGTTTTTACATATATTAATAAATTTATATATATTAATAAATTTATATTTTAAATTATTTTTACATATATTGCAATAATTTATTTTATAAATAAATCAAATTAAATATATAATAATACTCAATTATTAAGCTAGAATATTAACCGTCATAAATTGAAAACATCCAAAGTCAAATAAATTATTTGTAATATGTTATAAATAATTAAAAAAAAGGATTGAATAATTATAAATTAGATTCCAAACCATAATTAATACTATAAATTAATAATATTATCCAAATACATAATTAGTAGTTCACCACATAATAACAACAACATTGTCCAAGTGCATAACTAATATTACACCACATTTAAATTGTAAAGGAGAGCTTGTATTGAAAACAATATAGTCGAGTTAAAGAATCAGGGTTTACATATTACTCGAAAAATGAATTATCAATTGACATACACAAATAATCATCTCTCTTACATCATAAACAAAATTATAGCTTGAAGTTTCTTCATCTTGAATTATATAATTGATGATGTAGAAGACAAATCCAGTCTCAAGGGGTTTCCAAAGTATGTTTTACATACGTAATTTGCAACTTGCAAGTAGTGGCAATGGTTCATCTTCCTAGAATGCAAGGGGTAAGAACAACAAATAGAAAAATGACAAGCAAGAATAATTTAAAATCATGCAATGGTTGCAACCTGCAAGTTAGTGGAAACAGTTCATCTTCCTGGAATGCAAGGGGTAAGAACAAAAAATAGAAAAACGACAAGCAAGAATCATATAAAATCATGCAATGGCAAATATGATTAGTTAGTCTCATCTTGATTTCTTCATTGTTTAAACAGCAAACTAGCTAGAAGTATAAATTCACTTTGATTCAACTTTAGGTAAGTCTTTACACTATCTAGGAATTTTTTGTTGAGCCTAATGAAAGTATCTAGGAAATAATTCTGACCTCGCTTGAGTAAGGCAGGATGAACAAAATGAAAAACTTGAGCTTTGATACTATGTTAAGCATCCAACTTAAAACTAATTGGAAGCCACAACTTTAGTATGAAACCACGAAAACCTGATACTTAGCAAGTATAACACCATTTAACACTGAACAAAGTTGTAACTAATGTACTAGCCAAGCCAGCATTTCAATTTTCTTCCAAAAGTGGAAGGGTTGTTACAGGTGTATTTCAATGCATCATTTCAAATCAATGACCAAAAAGCAGAATACGTGTTAAGTTTATATCTATGTAGGCTAAATTTTTTATCCATATCTAAAATTTATGTACATATTTGGACATGAATATAAAGTATGATGCTCTAAATATATGAAAAACTCTGAACAAATTGCATTTAGAAACATGAATGGTGTGATACACACTAGTACTAGAGCAAACCATTTCTTTAAAGTAAATCTAACACTGACCAATACATATTACTGCTACAGTTGCGGCTTTGATTTTACCCTAACTCCTTAGGAAATTTGTCGCTAGAAAAGACCTAAATAGTAACTTAAGGGTTGATCTCCTAAATAGGATTAGAAATTTATGGTTTTTCAGGAATTTTTGGGGGAGAGTCATGTTGCTTATAAGAACCTGACTCTTCAACCCATATTGTATTCATTAGGTCAGGCCTACAGGTCTACATCTTAGGTGAGTTCAAGTCCATAGCTTTGAGAGCTAAAACGAAACAATTCAATGGAATTTTTGAGCCAATCTTAATGATTACAGGACAATACTGCTTTGAAAAATATGACTCATGATTGTCTTAGAGGCAGCAACTCTTTAAGATGAATCACACGCAGTTATTTGTTAGATACAAGTTTAAGCATAAAACTAAAAGCTTTTTAATAATGAGAAATGACAGACTTGTTTCCACAATTATTAATTCAATTTTTTTTAAATGAAAAATTGAAAATGTGAATCACATAAAAAAGATTGAATAGTCATAACATGGTTTAGATAATGTTGGATTAATCCAATTTGGTACCTGTTTTGGGGCTCAAAATTGAATTAAAATTTTACAATAATGCTTCCTCATGGCAAACCTAAACAAGTAAAACAGTCTGATATGATGCATTCGATAAAAAACAAGTTGGAAAAAAGTACCCTTTTGTCTTTTCCTCACATTGCTTTGGCACAAATGAAATTCTATATCGTTGCAGTCACTAGAAGGGATTAAATGTTACAATGACGTAATGAAGTGATCTGCTGATTGTTTGCCTATATGAGAATACATCAATCAATAAGGTGTTTTTCAGCTTGGCGAGGCGTATAATGTGCAGAAAGCAAAATCAGAGAAAGGAAAGCACTCGCTACAAAAATTGCATCAAACCACCCGTGATAAAAGTCAAATTGAATATCTCCACCCAAAACATCTGTTATAATCAACACGCCAAGGATACACAACTCATAAGCTATGTGTTTCAAAATGAAAAGAGATATTTAACATCCAGAAATTATTACAAACCAAGGGAACATTTTCTTCCTTAATAAGAAATGAATAGATATACAAAATCATCGATCAAGCCATACAGTACTCAATCCTCAAACTTTTCTTATCAAAATAATTGAAAAGAGGAAGTACATTCCCATAATTTTAAAAAGGAAAAGGACAACATTGCTTGAAGATCCACTACCAACTCGAAAGCGCAAAGAAGAACGCATGCAACAAAACATTGTAAGTAAAGCTGCAGATTACTAGATACTAGGAACCACAAACTACTTCTAAAACAAATATGATTTTATTCAATAATGAATATAGGGCAAATAATGTGGACATGATGCCTCAAGCTTGCTGCTCATGCATACAACAAAATGAATATATATAAAGAAAAAAAAACAATATTCTCCATAAGAAGAGGTTAATTAATAGTAAGAACAACAATAGCAATAAGTCAATGATCAATTATCAATGATGATGACAGTCATAAAAGCTACCAAAGTAGCAACATAGAAACAATAAGATGACCTGAATATTTTAAAGGTTTTTACATTGTTAACAAAAATTCATTGATTCTGGATCGAGAAAACAGAGACTTTTGGATTTTCAATAAAATGTAGACATAGCATATGGTAACTAAAACTGCTAAACCATATAAAAAACAGAACTACCATGACAGCCACCAAAAACGAACAAGGTTACCTTCATTAGATTTGTTAAGAAACCCCACATTGATATTGTGATCAAGATTCCAATAAACAGTAGGGAAATATACTACAAATAACAAATATAAAAACAGTAAGATGCCAACTATTAACCCCAACCAAAAGACTGTATAGTTTAATACCTAAAGACAACAAGATGGTTAGCTTTTCCTAAATCACAAAATGCTAGAACAAGCACTCACTGTACAAATGAATAAAATACCTAAGCACAGATCATTTGAAACAAATTATACAACTATAAAATGGGAAAAATACCAAAATATAAAGGAAAGGGTTTTAGGTTGAAGGTGAAACAAGATTATGCGAAGCGTTAGAATTGGAAATAGAAAATGAAAAATAAAATTCAACTAGAAAAGAAGATTACCAGTCTTGCATTTGCGGTAGAATCTCTGACACTCTCAGCTGAAGAGGAACAGGAAAATTTAGGGGAAAGAGAGAAAGAAATTTGGTTGAGAAAGAATGAAGGAAGGAGGAAGGAAGGAAGGAAGGAAAAGGGAATCTACTTAAGAGAGCTTTAGGAAAATGTCTTACGGAAAATGAAACGGTAAGACAATTTCCCAAAATGAAAGGGATTTTACGCGTGTTTTGGAAAATGTTTTCCAAATGGAAAATGTTTTCCCTCAAACAAACACTGGAAAACTGGGAAAATAACTTTCTAAAAATATTTTCCAGCAAACAAACACACCCTTAATCATCGGTTCCAATCTGAAGCTCTAAATCAGAAGTCAATTAATGTTGAACTCTTTTAACTTGCAATTCACTGATACATTTCTAAGCTTCACAAAATCGCGGAATAAATATCAATTTACCTTTTAACTCAGCTAATATCCATCCATCATCCGATAAGATTAATCGCGTATTCATTGCTTGTAAAGCACACAAAGATTTCTTATTCAAAATATCCGTGACCATAATCGCTTATCCAGGATGATAACCAATTACTGACTCAAAGTTTTCCAATAGTTCAAGCCATCTTTGCTATCCCAAATTCAGATCTCTCTGTAACATCAAATATTTTAAACTATTGTAGTCATCAAATAGATTACATTACTCACCAAACAATTAATGTCGCTAACTATTCAATGCAATTACAATGTCAATCATCTCTAATTCTCGCGTCGAATAACTCTTTTTATGTAACTTTAACTGTATGGAAGCATAAGCCATCACTATACATTCTTGTACTAAAACACACTCTAAACCATTCAATTACGCATGACCGAAAATCATAAACTCTTTACCCGATTCAGACTAAACCAAAACTTATGCTTCAGTTAACAGTGTTTTAGACTTCAACAATCGAGACAACTTAAATTCACAATAATATTTCTCAAATAGAACTGTTCCGATAAATATAATTTTGTATCATATCTTCTAAAATATGAACAATTCATTCAGACTATCCATCTATTTACCCGTATACGCACAAAATTTATTTCCCGACCCAAGGATAAACTCAAACACATATAACTCAATTAACCTTTCAAACTAAATAATGAATCGATCTTGGCTGTCAAATAATAACTTTTCAAAGAAAACATTTCTTCTTGTTCTCAAGACAACTCAGACATACAATTTATCGCAATTTCTTCAAGATATTAGTCAAAGATCTTAAAAAAAACTACATAACTCGAATATGACATAACATTCCGTCTTTACTCATTGACATATATCAAGATTTACCTAAAAATGATAACTATTATACAAATTTGAACTTGATCTTCTATCGTCTATGTTTTTGTCGATGTCAATCCCTTTCAAGAAAACTAGAAGGATTATATAATAAAGCTATCTCAACTCTTAATCATTGAAACGTTGTACTATACTGAAGCCACCTCCGTTAGATAAAATCATAATGCCATAATAAGAATGACATTTACTTGTATAAATAGATAATATCCCAACTGTTAATAATGCATTTTGAACACAGAAGAAAATCAAATATGGTTTCAACAGAAATAAATGCAGAAACATAATCTCTATAAATCTGACGACAATTCAACTGTACTCCAATGATCAAACCAGAAATTATAATCATAACAGATATATATTCATCTTCGTCAAAAGAATATCTCTTGCAGATAATCACATAGAATCATAATAAAATCGAGGTAACGAAATCTCAAGGTATGAAACTATACAGAATTTCTGAAAATTACAACCCATATAGAATGATAAAGATATCAATGATATCCTAGAGAAATTCCAGAAGAAAACATCACTCGTAAGCACTGAAATCAACTATGACAAGCAATATAATCTTCATGTATATTCAACAAAACAATAACCAGTGGAAATAGAATACTAGCATCATACGGAATTGACCGTCAACTTTTCTATCAACACAATGGAATAAAATACCAGGGAAATATAAAACAATGCGATCATAACCCAAACAGACCAATAATGCTTTCGTCTATCAGTATGTTTAACTAGTGTTCTCATATGATAAGAGTTTTATTTGAAAATAATTAGCCACATATACCTCTGAGAATAATTGATCACATAGAATACCCAGAAGAGATCATTATAAGCTATTCGACTATACTGTTGTATTCAGATATCTTTATAATTTAAACATTATTCCACTCTCTAATTCTGCCATTATTGATTCTTTTTTATCCCAACACTAATAAAAATAAATTAAGTAGAACTTCCAATTAATACATTCTTTAGATATCATACCTGAATATTTTGTTTCATCGAAGTCAATTTATTCTTTAATATTAACTTTGCATAATCCAAATAGCCTTCAAAACGATTCGATATCTTTTCTACTATTGTCTTTATTGTTGACTCATTCTGTTATCTAACCACAGTATTAATCCTTCAATCACGGAACTCTGTAATTCCACACTTGTGAGCTTATTCGATCTAAATCTTACGGATTTCATTGTAACAGTATATTGATAAGGGGGTGAGGGTCGTAAAGCCTCAATTTAACTATCACATATACATGCACATAACATAACATTAATAAATAACATAATATTATGAACTTTTATTCATACCTTTATGATTTCCAACTCATCATAAACACATTTTCGCTCAAATATTTGGGTACCACTTTCTGCACTATCAGAATTAGCTCGATTGAAAAGCATATCTGTCTAATTAAAATAACTTTCTTTAGAATCGGGAGATATCACACTATCACAGATTCTATATAGCATGTATAGCTAGACTCACGTATGCTACGTTAGTCCTAGAATCGACTAAACCTTAGCTCTAATACCAATAAATGTAACACCCCTAACCTGTATCCGTCACCGAAATAGGGTTGTGAGGTATTACCGATCAATACACATCATTTAACATACATAACTTATACATTTATGCATTCATACTCAAATATCATTCAATCACAAACACATTGTCCCTTATAAGGGCCTACGAGACCTTAAACATGCTTCAGAAGTGGTTCGGGACTAAACTGATAACATTTGAAAATTTTGAAAACTTAGAAAAATTTCAAACATACAGGAGTCACACGCCCGTGTGGAAACAGGGCATACATACTGACTTGGGTCACACGGCCGACCACACACCGGTATATCTAGCCCCGTGTGCCCTTCGAAGTGGCCATACACACTCGTGTGCCAAGCCGTGTGCCTTTTAGGGGGTATACTGACTTGTACCACACGGCTAGTCACACACCCGTGTGTGAGATCGTGTGGAGCATACTGACTTCAATTCAACTTCAACACCAGGGGACACATGGCCGTGTAACATGACCGTGTGTCACACAAGGCTGAGACACACGCCCATGTGGACAAAAATAGGCCATTTGCAAGGCCAATTTGCCACATCAAATTCAATGTACCTACACAAGGCCAAATGGTACCATTTCATCATACAATACGCAGCCAAAATCATCAACCAAATTTGAATACTTATACACAATCAAAGCATTATACCAAGTTAAGCCAAATCATGTGGCTTTAACTTATACCACAAAATGTACCAAAATTACTATATCAAGTAACCATAATTATCATCTTTAAAACTAGCCTATACATGCTATATTTACATATATCCACAAAGTTAAAGGTACCAATCGGCAATTGGATAGTGTGATGCGTATTTCTGACTTTATTCGAATCGAGCAAGCTACCAATCCACTATAAAACATGGAAAAGAAATAGAGTAAGCTTTATAGCTTAGTAAGCCCGTATAATTCAAAATTTAACTTACCATTTATACATAATCAAACAAATAAACAAAGTATATCAAATTCACTTGCCAAATGTCGATACACAAACATTCATCAATATGTTAGTCTCATAAGTACATATAATCAACATTTATCTCAATTTCATACTTCAATGTTTTATATCAAATTCATATATCATGTACATCATTTGTAACATTTCACTTTCAATCATATAAACAGTAATTCATTCGTATAACACATAGCTTTTTCATATAACAAGTAACAGAATTTGTGCTCGTTCAACCCATTAGAACATCAAAGGTTACTCGGGTGATATACATCAGTAATCCGTCAATTCATTATCTTCGAGCTATGATCAGTAAGTGATTATTTGTCTATCGAGTCTTAAAATTTTATAAAAAGAATGATCGAACCTGGAAACTAACTTAAACAACGATGGAGGCAAGTGCACCTATCGAACAATAGTATAGCTAGCGACAAGACCGGATTGTCGAACCTAAAGGAACCAAAAGTACTAATATTAAATCTCTTTATCTAATCTAGAATTAACTAATCAACTAAGCTAAAGGTGCTAAGATAAAGAAGAAATTGGGGAAGGACTTGAGGGAAAACCGATTGATTTAGACAATACCTGAGGAAGAATTCACCTAGACTTCACTTGTTATCTAACTCTAAACTAGATGATTTATTCACTTGACTTGATCCGTAAGATTCCCTAATTTATATTAATACCTCTCTCGAGGCTACTAACGTCTAACCCTAGGTTGATTAATTGAAATCTCTTTCTAATTAAAACTCCTAGAATTGTATTAACTCGATCTATGGACTCCCATATTAGGTTTGACCCTAATCCAGTAGATTTTCGTCACCCTATCTCTAGGCACGCGAGCAACTCCGCTTAACTATGCTAGATCTACTCTTAGACAAGGTCTCTTCCTCCTCTGCGTAAGCACATCACACTTGAATCAATATCTCGAAAATACCAAAACAAGAATTAAGAACACATAGTTAAGAACAAATCAAGTATTTATCATACAGCTCAGGTAACAATAACAAGATCATTCTTAGGTTTCATCCCCCTCAAGTATCTGAGGGTTTAGTTCATAATTGTAAAAGAAAACATCTCAAAAGAAAAGATAAAACAAAACATAAGAAATCCCTAAAACCCCCTGAAGGAATTGAAGGAGAGATCTTCCGTCTTGAGTATGATTCTGGCTTCTTGATATGGATCAACTGGCTTCTCTTGAAGAAATACCTGAATTTAACTGCTCTGGCTCGGCTCATTGGCCTAGCTAAACAGCCCTAAAAGCCCTGACAGAAGGCTTCTGTCGAACTCCCCCTAAAGGTTGGCCTCTAGGGTCTTTATATAGGCTTTTGGAATATGTTTCTTTACCTCTAAGTACCCTAATCCGAATAGAATTCTTATTTCCTGCGAGCAGAGACACGCCCATGGCACACGCCCGTGTGAGTCGTGGCCAGGCCTTGTTCGAACCTGTTGATGAGGCACGGCCATGTATTTCGGGGTCTAGGCCATGTTCGACTTTTCTTGCGAAGCACGACCGTGTGGTCTTGGGCCCAGGCCGTGTGGATTTCATGCTTTGGCCCATTTTCTCTGTTTTTGGCCCGTTATTCGCTCTTTTCATCCTCCGGTGCTCTACTAAGTATAAAACATGAAAACAAAGGATTAGGAGCACCTATTTCTATAATTAAAGGGAAAAATCATCCAAAAACATGCTAAATGTGGGATTAAAATATGTTACTATTTTGGTTTATCAAATACCCCCACACTTAAGCTTTTGCTTGTCCTCAACCAAAATTCTCAAGTCATAATTAAAACAATCTTCCTCAATTCATAATCTCATCAATAATGCCTCATCATAATTCATAGATAATTTATACATGGATGATTCAACTTAAAGAGTCCTAAAAATTCAAACAATCAGAGTCATGAGTTTTTAGCATGAAAACATAGGTGTTTCCTCTTACCTAAATAATCACCTTTAATTCAAAATCGACAAAAGTTGACATCCTCACTAAAGATTCACTCAAATCACTCAAGGTGTTTAAGGTTCAAAAATTAAGCTCTCAAAAGTCGAACATGAAAAGTTATTACCATAGGCTTCCTTGAAAATCAAATCTCCACTACTGTAAAATGAGCTGATACACAAATCAAATGGTCTTTAAAAAGGGTTGTAACGGGGCTTAGGTTAAAGGTGTGGATAAAGGCTGAATTAGAAGGGTTAGAATCGAGATTGAATTGACAAATTACCTAACTAGAAGAATGACTAATAACCTGAATAATTACATCAATTGAAAACTTGTAACACTAATAATACGAGCTTCTTTTTCAATGTGTTGAAATTAAACGTATAGGCTCGCTTAAGTCTCATAACTAATAATGAATATACTTTGTTTATTTTTTATTTTTTATTTTTTAGGGTTAAAAACAAATCAAATAGAACTTTAACAACTGAAATAATCTAATTAGGCAACTAATCAAAACAAATCTCGATAGAAGGGTAGTCAAAAGGAATGGTGATAACAAATATGATATGGTTTCGGGTTAATATTAGTGGATTGAGTCAATAAAAAGGGTTGTTAGGATCAAAGGGGTTCACTAGAGGTCAATTATGAGGGTAGGCTTTTAGTGGAGTAAGTGGGTTAAATCCTAGGTGCCTTAATCATCTATGTATATCAAATCAATAGTGAGGTCTCGACATGTATAATCGAAGCAAGTTCTAGAATAACAAATCAATATTGATACACTCATAATCAATAAAGTGAGCACGAAAAGAATGTATGCTCTAAAAGGCTCAAAATCTCACAAAAATTATGGGTATTTTGATGTCAACCTCATAAATTTCAAACTTCAAGGTAACAATTTAGATTCAGGTAGACAACCTAACAGAATTTTAATTTTTGAAAATAGACTCATCATGCTTGATTCTCTAGTATCTTAAAGTTTAAATCATCATTGCACAATTATCAATGACTTAATCTAAAACATATTAATAAAAATCATGAATTAACAGGAATTTCATTCTAATTAGTGATATGAGAAAATTACTTTAAGACAGAATATCATTCAGGGATTTTCAAATAATACTACAATTAACCCCCTCACACTTAAGATGTACATTGTCCTCAATGTACAAAGATAGATAATAGCATAATAATATTAAAATCATAAGATAGGGAGAGAAGTGAAACTTCCTAAATTTTGGATGAAGTTAATGAAAAGAAATGGGGAGCACCTTGAACTGTTTAAAATTGGATCCTTGAAATAGCCGGTCGAATTTTATTGTATCCTAAGCTAAATCTAAATTTCATAAAGAATAAGAAGAAAATAATAATAAATAAAAAATAAAAGTAAATAATGGAAAATAAAAGAAGAAAGACAACTGGAAAAGAAAAAGGAAGAAAGGGGGTTTAAATAGAGATGCAGCCGGTGTTTTGGGAAAAATTTTATCCTGTTGCTACACGTCTACGGCCACGCCCTTTTACCTACCTGGGGTACCCACACGGCCATGGCCACAGCTGTGTGCAAGATCGTGTGAGTATGGAAACCGGCGCCTAAACTTGATCATTTGTCTGTCGTTAGGTGCTAAAAGAGAAAGAAATGAAAATAAATGGGTTAGTGCTCGAGTTGCCTCCCGATAAGTGCTCGTTTATAGTCTTAAACTAGACTTACCTCTCATTTTCACAATCATGATGGTTTGAGAAGGTGGAAATCCTTTCTCATTCGATCAATTCGGTTATTGATATATAGTTTGAGTCAAGTAGTGTTTACCTTAAAAGTGCTGAATTTAGGATTAGTTACCTCGACTGTTCCATCTAGGAAGATTTTGAGTACCTGATCTCCTATCTTAAGCTGGGTTGTCTCATCGTTAAGTTTGTCGTGGAGTTGCCTCGTTTTTACTTCGTGTATTTTTAGTTTTTCTTTGAAGTATGTCTTCCACTTGTGTAGTTCATCGATCAAAAACCTTCGTTTCTCATGAATTTCTTCTTTATCGACACGAGGTCTAGGATCTGGCATCTGCTAAAGAGCTTCAAGAAACGACAAGTTAATATGTAATTTCTTTGGAGGTTTAAGAAATTTACCGAGTTGTTCCTCTATGTGGTCTTTCTTTATCGCATTGGGGTATGGCATACGAGGTTGGTACTCTGTAATTACCGGGTTTGGTAAATCATGGCTTACCTCAACCTTACCTTCACTTCCCACAGGTTCTTGCCTTGGGTCAGATTCTACTAACCTTTCACTGTCATGAGCTGTTACGGCTTGAATTTGCTCTTTTGGGTTAGTTTCAGTGTTGCTTGGCAAGTTTTCTTGTGGTTGTTGTTGTAAGATCAGCTTTGCAAGCTAACCTAACTGATCATCGATCTCTTGAATCGATGCTTCTTGATTTTTAGGTGCTATTTCGGTGTTTTGGAAACGAGTTTCTGACACCACTATAAATTTTGTCAGCATCTCCTCAACGTTCGACTCTTGTTCCTGTTGGTGAGGTGGTTGTTGAAAATCTAGAGGAAGTTCCGGTCTTTGACTACTTTGATCATCCCATGAGAAATTGGGATGGTACCTCCAACCTGCACTATAAGTGTCACTATAAAAATTATTTTGAGGTCTAGAATAGTTACCCATATAGTGGTCTTGTTCGTTCTTTGTGCTAGGGTTGTAGGATAAATATTCTGTGTTGTTCACCCCTCTTCCATTCATATCGTACTGTATTACCGGATGTACCTGTAAAGAATTATATACGCCATCAATCTTTTTATTCATCATCACTACCTGATTTGATAGCATGGTGACCACGTTAAGGTTGAAAACATTGGCTGCTTCAGTAGGCTTTGTCCTCATGAATTGCCACTGATAATTATTCAATGTCATCTTCCTCTATAAACTAAAATTGTTTGCCAAAAGCAAATAAGGAAAATTAGCAAAGTAAAAATAAAAATGAAAATGAAAAAAAAATTGCAATAATAATAAAAATGGCTAAAGTAATAAAAATTAAGAGTTCTTCATATTTTAGTTCCCCGGAAACGGCGCCAAAACCTTGATTGTTTGTCTGTTGAGTCTTAAAAATTTATAAAAAGAATGATCGAACCTGGAAACTAACTAGGAGAACAATGGAGGCAAGTGCACCTATCAAACAGTAGTATAGCTAGTGGCAAGACCGAATTGTCGAACCCAAAGGAACCAAAAGTACTAATATTAACTCTCTTTCTATTATTTAGCCTATGAATTAAGGGAATTTTTTATCTAATCTAGAATTAACTAATCAACTAAGCTAAAGGTGCTAAGACAAAAAAGAAATTAGGGAAGGACTTGAGGGAAAACCGATTGATTTAGATAATACCTGAGGATGAATCCACCTAGACTTCACTTGTTATCTAACTCTAAACCAGACGATTTATTCACTTAACTTGATCCGTAGGATTCCCTAATTTATATTAATACCTCTCTCGAGGCTACTAACGTCAAACCCTAGGTTGATTAATTGAAATCTCTTTTTAATTAAAACCTTAGAATTGCATTAACTCGATCTATGGATTCCCATATTAGGTTTGACCCTAATCTGGCAAATTTTCGTCACCCTATCTCTAGGCGCGCGAGCAACTCTGCTTAACTATGCTAGATTTACTCTTAGACAGGGTCTCTTCCTCCTCTGCCTAAGCACATCACACTTGAATCAATATCCCAAAAATACCAAAACAAGAATTAAGAACACATAGTTAAGAACAAATCAAATATTTATCATACAGCTCAGGTAACAATAACAAGATCCATCTTAGGTTTCTTCCCCCTCAAGTATCTGAGGGTTTAGTTCATAATTGTAAAAGAAAATATCTCAGAAGAAAAGATAAGACAAAACATAAGAAATCCCTAAAACCCCCTAAAGGAATTGAAGGAGAGATCCTCCGTCTTGAGTATGATTCTAGCTTTTTGAAATGGATCAACTAGCTTCTCTTGAATAAATCCCTGAATTTAACTGCTCTGGCTCGGCTCCTTGGCCTAACTGAACAGCCCTAAAAGCCCTGACAAAAAGCTTCTGTCGAACTCCCCCTAAAGGTTGGCCTCTAGGGTCTTTATATAAGCTTTTGGAATATGTTTCTTTGCCTCTAAATACCCTAATAGGAATAGAATTCTTATTTCCTGCGACAGAGACACGCCCATGGCACACGCCCGTGTGAGTCGTGGGCAGGCTGTGTTCGAACCTGTTGATGAGGCACGACCATTTATTTTGGGGTCCAGGCCATGGTCGACTTTTCTTGCGAAGCACGACCGTGTGGTCTTGGGCCCAGGCCATGCGGATTTCATGCTTTAGCCCATTTTCTCCGTTTTTGGACCGTTATTCGTTCTTTTCATCCTTCGGTGCTCTACTGAGTATAAAACATGAAAACAAAAGATTAGGAGCACCTATTTCCATAATTAAAGAGAAAAATCATCCAAAAACATGCTAAATGTGGTATTAGAATATGTTACTATTTTGGTTTATCAGTAAGCTTTATTGAGCTGAAATAGTAAGCTCTAATGAGTTGAAAACAGTAAGCTCTTATGAGCTGAAAATAGTAAGCTCTTATGAGCTGAAAATAGTAAGCTCGTACAAGCTGATATATCGGTAAGCTCATACGAGCTGTGGTGAGTCCGTAACAAATGCAGGAGCTCGACCAAAATGGTAACCCTAGTGACATGTCACTCGTATTCTATGAATTTATACGGTTCAAACGGGGCTTGGTAACCATCAATCTATATCAATTAGGCACTAGTATTCCAAGTATATCAATTCCTCAATTATATACATACATTGCAAATAAATACAATTATTTAAAAGCTTGATTCTAATTATACGAACTTACCTCGTTCGCTGTAACGATGAATTAGGTCGACTAATCCAATACTTTGTTTTCCCCCGTTCTAAATCCAATTCTCGTTTATCTCAATCTATATAATATCAAATTTTACTTATTAAACCCTCATTTAATTAAATTTAGCACAATTTACACATTTTGTCAAAATTACATATTTGCCCCTAATGTTTCACATTTTTACAATTTAATCCTTTTTGACATTTTTACCAAAATTCACTTTACAAAACTTGTACATCTAACAACAATGATTTATTTACCATCATCAACTAACAAAATACTCATGCATTCAACAATGGCAACATTCAAATACTTTAACAGTTTTGAAATCAGAGATACGGGCTAGTTAGATTAAGTTGTAACGATCTAAAAAACGTAGAAATTATTAAAAATCGGGTCAAAAATCACTTACTAAATAACCATGCAATTCTCAAAACTTGAAGAGCTTCCATGGTTGTTTTCTTTTCTTAATATTCGACTAGAAGAAGAGAAAATAGGCTAGCATTTGTTTTGTTTCATATAATCTATTATAAATCATTAGTTTACTATATTAACCTTATAATAAAACCATTAAAACAAGCATAATAATGTCCATAAATGTCCAATCACATTTCAAATAGTTTAATTACCATTTGAGGACCCCCATTTTAAAAACCATAGCTAATAAACACTTTTAGCTAATAGAAAAATACTTTTGCATTTTACACGATTTAGTCTTTTCTGCCGAATTAAGCATTTAAACGGTAAAATTTATTTATGAAACTTTGACGTTATTAATCTATCATGCTGTAGACCTTATTAAAATAATAAAATAAATATTTTGACTTTGAATTTGTTATCCCAAAACCACTATTCCGATCTGACCCAAAAACAGGCTGTTACATATAATTTTCTCAGTAATATGCTTTAAATCCTTCAGAAGATAGTTGGAAACTCGTGTGGTCTTATGCAAGGCCACAACGTTTAGACAATTTCTTTGGCTGGTTTTCAAGGAACGCTTACTAACTAATACAAATCGTTGTAGAAGAGGTATGCCAAATTCTTCTTCTTGTAAGCTTTGCGGATGTGTTAATGAATCTATTCTGTATTCCTTAAGGGGTTGTTGTAACGTAAGAAATATTTGGGAACAAGTCATTCCTTCGAGATTAATGCATCATTTCTTCTCTTATTCGCTAAAGGACTGGCTAAGGGTCAACTTGAGTAAGGTATTTGGCTTAGTTTTTCATGAACTTGATTCGAGGTCTCTGTTCGATATGCTCTATTGGAAGATTTTGAAACAAAGATGTTTGTATGTGTTCCAGGATGTTCAGTTCAGTAAAAATTTTATCATTTACTCTTCATGGAATTGGGTTAATGACTAACCATAATTTATACATATTTTGACCCCATGCTTGGCTTATTTTTGGATGAATTTTCATTAGATTTGATGAATTCGATGCTCCTAAACCTTTAATTTCATGTTTTACACTCAGGAGAGCTTAGGGAGTCGAAAAGAACGAGAAATGGGCCAAAAAGGGATAAAATGAGCCTACCTCGACCTGGACTATCACACACGGTCAGACCACACGGTCGTGTGTGATGAGCAGAATCGAACACTGTAACACCCCAAACTCGGCCCATGCGTTTTGACCGGATCTCGCATGTCACGGCTTGTACTTTGAAAACCTGTGCTTTGATGGTACTTGAAATTTGTGAGTTAACTGGACAATATTTAAGTAAATAAACGGCATTTTAAAAATAAAACCTTATATTAGTATTATCAAGTATAAATAAACCTTATCATAAAATTCACAAGTTGCTTAACATTGAAAACGACTTAGTTGAATGAAAACTAGGGGCCTTATTACATAAATATTCTCGAAATAACATTGAAATAAATTAACCTAAAGAAATCTCAAAAGAAAATAACTTGTAAGAATAGAACTTGATGGCCCCTCGTCCGCCTCGGCTCCCATGTTCACGATCTACTGCTCACTTGAAATGTTGGGAAAAATAAAAGGTTGAGTCACCAAGACTCAGTGTGCAAATCCCGAGAACACATAAAAAGGCTTGAGGCCTACAAACACATTATGAGCCTTGGCCCGTATACAAGGGTAACAAAATATGCAACATGGCCCATCCCAAACCTATGAGTCCATCCTCTACACACCCCCGTACCAACCATCACACCGTGGGGATTTCTACAATCAACCCTCCATCCGCTACACACCATATCGACAACAATGTGTCTTTTGTCATAAAGACCGATCACTATGTGACCTATGTGGCGAAAGCCACCGATCGCTTACGACCTTAATAATATATCGACAATTGTCTTTGTCATAAAGACCGATCACTATGTGACCTATGTGGCAAAGCCACCGATCGCCTCGCGACTGCTCCCCTTCAGTAAATCAATCAATCCCATCCCATGCATACATGCAAGAATCGAACATTAAACTATCTAAATAGATCACATATTTTACATACTTGATACACATAGAAGTTTCTATGATTACATACCGCATCCCTTGCCTACCCTTTCGGGTAATACGATTGCTCATCTGACCTCATTTTCGGCTTTTAGCCCATAACATACATATAATTTAGATTAACTAGTGTGATAGAGATCTAAACACCTTTTAGGCTTTTAGCCCATAACATACATATAATATAACAAAGCTTATGTGTCAAGAATCTACACACGATTCTTGATAAAACGAGGCTTTCTATATCGACGTTATCCTTAGTCGACACAACCGCTATCTGCCTAAGGTGTTGTTCGAAGCGGTCCACAACCAATTGGCCAATCTCGAGCAGCAGAATCGCTTCGTTTCTTAAACTTAGGGATTTTTCCTTTGCACGATCCATATTTAATTCCATCATAAATCTTTATCAGAGTTACTATAATAATATTTAATCGTTAATCCTCCTTATAAAGTTAAAATCTTGTATATAATGATGAAATCTAATAGAAATCTAGGAAAATCTTCTTACCTTAAAAATCTCGAAATTGGAGACTTATGAATTTCGACTTTTAGATCTAGTCGACTAGGCTTCCTTCAAATCCCGACTTGCCACCCATCATAAACCATTAAACTATTAGCTTTCAGCTTTTTCCTTTTCAAAAATCGGGAATAGATTATGAGAACTAATCAAAAATCTACCCTTACCTTAACTTAGGAGATTCGTCTAGTACTAGAGAGAGAATTCGACAATGTCAATGGAGGATTTAAATGCAGGAAGTATAGAACAATTTCTCAAATAGGATGAATAAAATAAAAACTATAGAGATTTTGACTTTTTAGAGAAGGAAGAGAATAACGGAGTTTTCAGCTTTTAGAAGAAAAAAGAGAATAATGGAGTTTTCGGCTTTTAAGAGAAATAAGAGAATAATGGAGTTTTTGGCTTTTAGAAGAAAGAAGAGAATAATGGAGTTTTGGCTTTAGAGAAATTGGAGAAAGAAATTTGGAGAAAAGAAGCTAAGGAATTTTGGCACAAAAGGAGAGGATTTAATGTCGAAACAAGGAACTAGCCCCTATTTATAGGAAATTTGGCAACCCTTTGCCATGTAGTAGTGGTTTCTTTACTCCTTTCAATGATGGATTCTTGGCCATCGGTCTCTTTGTAGATAAATTCTAACTTTTCTCCTTTATCTTAATCTACTAGCTCATCTAAAAGAGACTTAATTATCTCTAACTCCTCCTCCTTTATCATCAGTATTATCCATATATTTTAATCATTAAAATCCTAGATCTTAGCCTTTATCTGCTTGTTATACACATAAAATAAATTCCTAAATAATAGCCTTTATCTGCTTATTATCCACATATTTTAAACATTAAAACCCCTAAATTTTAGCCTTGTTGCCATCCACTCCACCTAATCCTAATGCCCAAAATTTAGCTAACTTAAATTAAAAGAATTGGGCTCTATGAAACTTAAATTTGGGCCTCTTACTCCTTGTGTGTGTCGTCACCTCCTAAGATTGGGCCATAAGCCCAGTTTGGTATTTTAAACATAGATACTACCTTTTAAACCCTATAATGCCCAAACAGATAATTTTAATCAAGGCCTCTGCCTAAGCTTGAGCCCAATTTGGACCCCTAACACTTAAATTAACTCATTCCACATATTCACCCATTAAACGCATAGGCCCAAAAATTTAGGATGTTACAAACACAGCTTGGACTATAGCACACGGGCAGATCACACGACCGTGTGCGGTGAGCAGAATCAAGCACGGCCTAAGCTATCAAATGGGTGTGTCCCTACCAGAACCCAAGTTTAATTCTATTTGGAAAAGGGTACTTGTGGGCCAAGAAAGGCGCTCCAAAGCCTATATAAACACCCCAAGGGAGGACTTAAACGAAAACACAGAATAGAAGGCAGAAAATACTCGAAGACAGCCATTGGAAGTAGCTTGGAAAAAGGATCTCCATCAAGACTGAAGATCTCCTATCAATTTCTCTAGAAGTTTTTGGGTTGTCTTATGTTTTGTAGTTTTCCTTTTTTTAAGATGCTTTCCTCTGTCAGTATGAACTAAATCCCTTAAATACCTAAGGGGATAAAACCTAAGACGGATCTTATTACTATTTGATTTATAAGATAAATACATGTTCTTATTCTTAATTGTGAATTCTTATTCTTTTTTTGATAATTTAGTTTATTGATTCAAGTCGAATGTGCTTATTCAGAGGAGCAAAAGTCCCTGTTTAAGAGTAGATCAACACAATTAAGCAGAGTTGAATGCAATCCTAGATATAGGACGACGTAAATCTGCCGGATTAGAGTCAAATCTAATAAGGGAATCCATAGATCAAGCTAATGCAACAACAGGGGTTTTAATTAGAAAGAGATTTCAATTAATCAACCTAGAGTTAGTTATTTTTAGTCTTGAAGGAGATATTAACACAAATCAGGGATTTCTACGGATTAAGTCAAGTGAATAAATCGAATGAATCAGAAGTAATAAGTGAAGTCTAGGTGGATTCTTCCTTGGGTATTACCTCTCTCATATAGTTGTCTAAAAGTATTTTCCCAATTCATTCTATGTCGTGATTTTAATTAATTTTAGTTTAAAAGAAATCACTCCAATTATTAGGCTAGATAATAAGAAGATAGTAATTACTAGTACTCTTAGTCCTTGTGGATACGATATTTTCGGTCTTACCATAACTATACTAGGTGCGCTTGACTTTATTGTGATCATAGTTAGTTAGAGACACATCAGTTAAAGCTCTTAAGTGCACAACTGGAAGATCGGAGGATTGTACCAGAAGACAAACTAGATGTAGCCGATGGATTCCTCCTCCAACAGACACCATTAAACTAAACATTGACAGGGCTCGTGATCCATTATTGGGTTTGGCAGCTTCGGCAGCAGTAGCGAGAGATGAATTCGACAATTGGGTTCTTGGAGTAGGTAGAAATCTTGGTAGGTGTGGTGTGGAGCAAGCAGAGCTTTGGACGATCTATGATGGGTTTATTATGGCATGAGATGCCCAATGGTGACATATCTTCGTGGAAACAAATTGTGCACTTGCTTTTAAAGAGACCACTGACGAATTGAGAGTGTGTGTTCAGAGAATTTTGGTTCTTAGAATTCGAGAGTTAGTAAGTCGTTATTGGAATGTTGTCTTCAAGCAGATCCCAAGAGAGATAAACTGTATTGCACACTCGTTGACTGGTATGATGAATAGGTTGATATACATATATTTCATAGTGCCCCCTCTTTAGTTAGTCATCTTGTAAGGATGGATATCATATTTACGTGTTCAAACCCGCTATTTCTTATTAGCTTTTTAATCATTTTCTTGTTAAAAAAAACAATTCATGCAAGATAGGCCAACTTAGATTGTAGTTTCTTTATTTTTCTCTCTGTTACGCACCAAAAAGAATGTTAGGTAATAAAAATGAATAAACTATTATTTTATTGATTTCAAGTCATTATTATTATCTTTTAAAAAAGTTAATCACTATTTTCGTCTTTATACTATATTTCATTTGATGATTTAATTTTTATATTTTAATTTAAAATAAATTAAATTTTTATTGTTATTTTAATCTAAATTAGGGTGTTCAAATTTCGGTTAAAATCGAATTAATCGACTAAACGATCTAAATTGATTAAATATTTTTAAAATTTCGTTAATAGTTAATTCGATTCGAAATTGAGTAATTAACCGAATTTAATCAATAACATTATATATTATATGTATTAGGCTATTATTAATTCAGTTAATTCGGATAATTCAGTCAAATGAACATTATCAAAAAAATTTGATATGTTTTATACTTGTTTTAACAAAAAAAGAAACATATAAATTTCGGTTAATCGACCGAATTAATCGAAATATTTTGGTTCGGTTAACGATTAAATGATTAAAAAGTTTGGTTAATTCAATTAATACTAATTCAATTCGATTAACCGTTTGAACACCCCTAATCCAAATCTCACCTATGAAGCTGGGTTGAGATTATTATTTTATATGATAAATTAATAAATAAAAAATAATTATTCCGATAATTATACTTTCACCTTTAAATGAATTTAAGAAATTTTGATTTTCAAGTTGAATGCTCGAGAAAATTTTCACATCAGTCCACTAACAATAATTTTTAGCAATGAGAGTAATTTAAACTTAAAAATAACATTAATAATGATAAAAATCAAATTAAATTATAAAAACTAAATTCCTAAATTAAATATTATAGTGAAATTAAACTTTACTTTAAAAAAATGGAGAATACAAAAGGATAAAATTAGCTCCCCAAATGGAATCCTCAAACAATTTTAATTTTAGACTTCTGTTACGAATTATCTTAATAAGACTATCTGATATTGTGTTTTCTTTTCGGAGAATATAATGAATTTTCTACAACTTAGTCACTTTTAGGATATAATGAATTCTTCTAACGAGCACAGAATTAAATTTTCAAGATATAATGACATTCACAACCTTCAAATTGTCAGTTTAAATTAAAAAATTTTCAAGTCGCTTATTCAAAATGAGCTTTTAACCTAGATGCCAAACTTTATATCTTACCTTCTAAACAAATGCTAAAAAGAAAACCTTTTAATAAACAAATGAAATTTGAATCATTGTAGTCGTTAAACACAATTAATGGCCACTTTATGGCAGCATTAATGAAAAATGACATAATTAGTACCCACCCCCCCAATTTGCTTTTTTCACACTTCACACCCACACAAATTTCCCACAAATTTACAAATCTCATAAATACACATTAAATGAATATTTCTTTTTTCTATTTGTGGGGGTTTGGGAACCAACTTTATTAGTGTTGTTATTTTATAGATATATATTGCTTTTATTTTTCTTCAATTACTCTTCAATTTTAATTCACCCAATGTGTAGTTGGATTATAATAACATTAATATAATGTCCCTACACTGATTAATTGGCTTTGGACGGTCTCTACCCCATACCATTCCTACATTTAAATACCCCTCTTTACTTGTTTTATTCTATTTTAACACTCAATCCATATTATTTCGATCGGTATGAGCATAGTTGATTATATATGAAGACATGAATTCAAATATATTAAAATATATTATTTTTTTATTTAAAGGTTAAAATGAACTATAAGTGCTCTTAAAATTAATAATATTGTTATTTGCTATCATTAAAATGATAACGTAAAACATGTTTCTTTTATGATTACTCATAATAAAATTAGAGTCACGTGAAAATTCAAGTACAACTCTTGTCGATTTTAATTTTATCAGAACAACAAGAGATAACGATATAAAAATATCAATACCTTTTGAGTTAAGTAATAAAAATTCGATAATCTTTAATATTGTGAATGAATAAAATAATATAATATAATTTTACCTAACTTGAATTTAAATTTAATTATAAAATCTTGTAAAATCTAAATTAAAACAAAATATAATGGAAAAAAAATCTCATCATCAGTATCACCATGCAGCCTAACGTTCAGTTGACTACCAGCAGTTAAAAAGCAAATATAAAATTAAATAAATATATTACCATTAAAATACACATTCCCAGTAAAGCAAAGCTCTTCTCTTTCCCTTCCCACTTCACCAAAAAAAAATTTCACCTTTATTTTTCCTTGCTTTTTGTGTTTTCTCCGGTGCAGAAACCCTAAAACCTTTGATCTTCACTGACCCATTTCATATCTCAACCCGACCCGATCTGGGTCCGATCCCATTTCTCCTCCTTCAAATGAAAAAAACCCAGATAAAGTGTTCAAACAAAAATTAGGAAAAAAAAAGTGATTTTCTTTTTTCTTTTTGGTTTCATTTTGAGGGAGAAATGTATAAGAACCAGCTACAAGAGCTGGCGCAGAGGAGCTGCTTTAACCTCCCTTCCTATACGTGCATTAGGGAAGGTCCCGACCACGCGCCAAGGTTCAAAGCCACCGTTAACTTCAACGGCGAAACCTTCGAGAGCCCTCACTATTGTTCGACTCTCCGTCAAGCCGAACACTCCGCAGCCGAAGTGGCGCTCCAGTCCCTCTCTAATCGTGGACCTTCTCACTCCCTTGCCGCTCGAATCCTAGTAAGTTCTTTCTCAAGCCTTCTGCTAATGGCGCGCCTTGTTCTTTTTTTTTCTTTCTATGCTAAATTGAGCCGTGGGGTGTGATCAGTGTTAGCCTGCTCCACCTTCGTGATCGCCGGAGGTTCAGTTCAGGTAGTCGTAGGGAATTACTAGAATGCCCTTCAATAGTTAATGAATTAGCAGAAGGCAGTGGGGTTTTCTCGGCTTTTTTTCAGATGATGGAAGCGAAAATTTAATTGATTTTTAAGGGAAATAAAAATGGGATTAAATCTTATGATTTTTCTTCATTTTTTTTCTCTCTCTCATATTCTGGGAAACTGCTGTATTTTGATGATATGGGTTTTGTAGGTGTAATTAATGGTTTAATCATGGGTATTTTGGTCATAAAAATGTTTCATTTCAGGCCATCTCAATTGACTGCCCGAGGATAAAACGGTAGAGAAGGCAAATTTTAATTTGGTATCTCAATCTCTTGCGGACTTTAATTAGTTCAAGTAGGTGTATGAACATTTGTCGGCGCAACAGAAAAAAAAAACCCAGAAAATGAAAAAGAAATGTGATATGCAAATGTCATTATGTTAAAAGAATGTGGTTTTTCGGGTCAGGTTTTATGGGAAGAGCGAGTTCGGTTTCGGTTTGGCAATGCTTCCTAGAGAAACAGTTAGTTTTGCTTTAGCAAATGATCAAAGTAATTATTTTTAATTTTGTATGAATTGTTTTGTTGAGACTCGAGTGTTGGTGCATTATTAATATGAATTGCCTTTTTCGGCATAGTGAAAAGCATGTAAATACGAGCAAAATGGGGTGCTTGGACTTAGGTTGGGGGATCGTGTAGAACTACAAGGATGAGAGGCATTTTAGTTAATTGTTTCATGTGATATTCATGATTGTGGTTGATATGTTTCTCGTTGTGTTGCTTGTTTGTTTCTTGGTTAGTTCACAATTGTTAAGACTCTTCAATTTTCATTTCCTGGTAGAAGTAGTTTGTAAACTTATGATTGTTGTTCATCGTGGTCATCGGTGTTGTCTTATCTATGGGCCAACTTGTGAATGTTATTATGTGAAATGAAGCTACGCACCTTCAGTGAATTGCCAAATTCTTGATGATTTTTGTTGTGTTTAAATCTCAATTTTCTCAAATATGCCTGTCTAGATATCTCGAGTTTTATTGGGATTGATACTGATCTGGCCTTGTTATGTTAGGATGAGACAGGAGTTTATAAGAACCTCTTACAGGAAATTGCACAAAGAGTTGGGGCTCCGTTGCCGCAGTATACAACATTTAGATCAGGTCTCGGGCACCTGCCTATTTTCACTGGAACGGTTGAATTGGCTGGAATCAGATTCACCGGGGAACCAGCCAAGAACAAGAAACAAGCAGAAAAGAATGCAGCCATGGCAGCTTGGACGTCTCTAAAACTATGTGAGTCTGTGTTTCATTTTTCCTAGGGATAAATGTTTGTCCGAAACTGAATACTGTGTTTTATTTCCAGTGGCGAAAGAAACTGCAAGTTCTTCTTCGGAGCCAGAGAACAATGACGAGCTTGAACAGATCACGATAGCTCGAGCTCTGTTGAATTACCGAATAAAGGAAAAGATGGCTATGGCAAACTCCTCCAATGCACCAATACTATTTACAAAGAAGTTTCCTAGTCAGAATCCTAGACCAACAAGTCCACAGTCTCCTGCTACCACCTCGAAAATCCTTCCTTTAATCTGCCCGAAGGTGATTCCTCGAAACAGATCTATGACAGCAACAGCAAATGAGAAGCCCGTACTGACATCATCGCAAACACCTACTCCTGAAAGCCGTGGTGTTCGTCCACAGAAATTCCCTGCAGCTGGAGCAGCACCTTATGTTCCCATCAGACAATTAAGGACACCTTGCTGTGGCATTGCTCCACCAGTGACAATAAGAACTGCAGTGCCTGTTTTCTCCGCACCTCCGCATCCAGCACCATCTGCAGTATCTCCTCAGCCACCGACATCAGCGGTTCCTACTCATCCCGCTCAACCAGCACAATCTGTTCTTCCTCATCATCAACTGCCAGCGACACTCCCCTCTCAAGTGCTGCGAGCTCCTCCAGTACGAATTGCCCAATCAGTCACCATTAGGCAAGTGGTTCCTGTATTTGCTGCTCCACCAGTACGGAAAGAAGATAAACAATCTGTTCCTATCAGAAATGAAGATATCACAACCGCTACTGCTGCTCCCCCGCCTAACCAATCACCTACTCAAGCAGAGGAAGCAGCAAGCACAATATCGAAGAACCTGCAAGAATCTGAGACGGTACAGAGTTTAGAACAACTCAAAATCTGATGGCAAGGAAGGATCGAATTCCGAATCGGAAGCAATGGAGTAAGAGCTATGGTTTTGTGTTGGTATCAAAGTTTGTTTTTGTTACTTTTTGTCAACTCATATATGAGTGTTCTTTTTCATTTTATTTTCTTAGAAAGCTAAAGCTACAGTTTCTGCAGATTAAGGTAGTCCCATATAATTGCAGTTAAAGTTAGACTATGTCTAGAGGCAAATTCTTATTCCCCCCCCATCTAATCTAATGCTTCTGCTTGTATTCAATTTTAAATGGTCAAATTGTGGTTTTGGTCCTTGAGGTTTCTTTCTTAAAAAATATATTTTCCAACACAAAATCTTTGCCAGCATGGTGAGGGATCAAAATTATAATATCACCTCAATATTTTAACCATGATATAGAAAATTATAAATGAATGGATTTATGCTTCCGTCTTTTTCAACCAGTCTCTTACTCTTCGGAAAAGCAAGTGTCGTGTCGAAGCTACCACGATTGGATAGTAATGGGAGTAGTGAATGATGGTTGAGTCCCCACTAAAACCATTTCCCAACATTATGGGAATCTGCTAATTTTGGGCAAAGCTCATTTGTGATCTGGAAAGGTAAATTGTTAAAGCAAGCAACTACATGGACGCTCAAATCTTTAATTAATCCAAGTAGTGGAAAGGAAAAGATATACATTGACATAGCTGGGGCGTTGGAAAGATACATATAGATTTGGAAAATCAGTGAATGATGTTTTCCATTCATAAACAACAAAAGACCCTCTCTCTCTTTTGATTCACATTGCTCTGTGTTACTGCCGACCCTTGAGTCATTCTTGATTTTTAAACTCTCTTACATCAGCCTCTCCCCTCAACACTACTCTCTGTTTCCTTCACTTTGTGAGATGGTTCTGGCTTAGATTGTTGAAGTACATCGGAGGGTAAAAACTGGATTTGTGAACTATTTGTGATTTTCCACTAGTATATCATATTTGATTAACTTTTGAACGTAAGTTGAGTACTTGGCAATGGTTGTGCCTCAACTGTTGGCATATGTGCATGTCGCATAGGACCTCACGACTTGTCCCGGTCTTTGAAAATCTGGATACTTATATAAAACTTCAAATTGCCTTATATGTCTAATTCATCTATTGGCAGGTTATAGCAGTTAATGGGGCGTTTCCTGGTCCTGTTGTTAATGTCACAACTGTGAATATTAATGTTCACAATCAGCTGGACGAAAATCTTCTGATGACTTGGTAGGATTTGAGTGTTGAGATAAAAAAAATTTCTTCTTCCCTCGGGATATTATTACTACTATTATTTGTTCCAACTCAGGTTCTGAAACTTGAGATTTTACAGGCCAGGAATTCCAAATTCATCTCCAAAAAAAAGAATTTTACTTACCCATTTCTCAAGTCAAGGATTAAAATTGGGAGCTTTTTCTACTTCCCTCCTCCTCAATTTTCAAATTAATAATCGAAATATTATAGCAATTCCTTTTCACCCTAACCATCATGTCAATTTACAGGGTTCTTTTTTGCAATTTAAGTCTAATAATTGACACACTCTTATTTTAGTCATTGAAAACAACTCTTGAATATGGTGAATGCTCTTGAATATGATGAATGCCAGATGGAGTTCTCATTAATAGGAAACGACCCATAATTATACCATATATAGTTGCCTAAAGTTAGCTTGACTTAAAATATAAACCTCAAGTTTTGTCAAAATTTACTCATACTTGTAATGTCTATTCTAAACCTGTTTAAGTTTACCTATTTATTTTTATTTATTAGTTATTATTATATATTTTTATTATAATTATACTCTTTTTTTCTTTCACTGCATTTTTAAATATAAACAGCTTTAACATATGTTTAATATTAAATTATAATATAATATATTTTATGTTTTTACATGATATAAATCACATCATATATAACAAAAATAAGAAAATAACATATTATAAACTTTAAAATAGGCTGGATCAAATCAGTTTAAATCTCTTTCCATATTTTAAATGTTTTTATTTTCAAATTCATTTTTAACTTAACCTTTTTAGTCAACATTTTCAAAGAGCAAGTAGCTTTATCTTTGAATAAATTTAGTAATTAATTGCCTATTTTATTAAAATATATGTTCACATGGATTTTTTAAAGAAAACATTGTTCAAATATAAAAATTTATGTAATCATTCTCTAATTAGTAAGGAATAAGGATGATGTGACGTGAAATCACGTTTCTTACAATACTTTTTCATCATGTTAATGATTTTAAAAAAATCCAATCAGAGTATATTTGAATTAATTACTGATATTATAAAAATAAAGAAAACAAAATTATGTGAAATAAGTAAATAGAATAATTTGAGCATAATGGATTTCCAAAGTGCTGGCCAATCACTGCAATATGAAGAATGGAGAGTCCATCATGATCTCTAGTGTAATGCTTGTGAAGATTTCCTCCCATTCCTTCAATCTGTGTAGCCAAGTACTCCACCATCGACAAGTTGCCATATTCGACAGCTCTGAACAATGGGGCTTCCCCCAACTTGTTCCGATCCGCCAGCATCTCTTCCCTCTCCCGTATATAATCTTCATGATGCAAGCCGTCAGAGAACAATACCTCCTTCATTAACAAATCAGCTGCTTCGGCTTTGGCGGTGGTGACCAGTTCATGGAGGACGGTGTTCCCATAAACGTTCTTCACCTTCAACACCTCGCACTTCTTTGTTTGCGGCACCAACTTAACCAGGGTTTGAAGCATTGCTCCACTTCCTCTGTAAGCTGCAACGTGAAACATACGTATCTCCACAAGCCGTGATTGGGTTGAACAAGGCCTCATGGTTTTCCTTGTAAGTCGCTGCCAACCACTGATTGTGGTTTGCCAAAAGAGTTGTCGTAAGCCACTTTCATTTCATGGAATTTGTTGTTCATCTCGGATTTGGAGATCATTATTTCTTTCTCCATTCCCATTGATGAAACTTCGATATATAACTTATATAACTACAATCTCTCTGGCCTCAACTTTCTTACCCAATGGCATCGAGAAACCACACAACTATTTAGCATTTGAGTCTCGAAGTACACCTCCAAATTGACGCATGAAGTTCATCATTATGTGACAGTAGCCCATCAGTCTTATGTTATGCTTTATCCAAATCCTTCTAGACAAGACGAATTTAATAAAAAGCGCATGGATTAAGGATGATCCAATTTCAAATTCGTCTCAGTATAATTTCTCGCCCACGTATAACCTGCATCCACAAAAGGCTGGATCACAACTTTGAGAGCCAAAATAACATTTTAAACATTTATTTATCATTTAATGTATGTTTTGTGATATTTATGTTGATTATACAATTACGTATCTTTTAAATTTTATTTCAAATATATAGTGTTATATTTTTGAATTTGTGATAATTATATTCGAATAGTTAAAATATAATTTATATATTTAAATTAAAATTTACAAAGAATTAAAATTAACTACTTAAAATTTATATTTCAGCTATCAAAAATTAGTAATAAATTAAAATAAATAATTTTCTCATATTTTTATTGAAATATCATATTATTAATGAATTTAAATATCATTGAAATATCATGTATTATAAGGTTGTAAAAAATATATCTCTTTCAAAATAAACTGACGAATTAAATCTTTACACCATTGCGAAATAAGTAAATAAAGATAATTAAATATGATTAATATATATATTTTAAAAATAATTTTATTTAAAAATCTCCAAATTTTTAAAAAGAAAATGAAAAATACGAAATCATTTTCAATTGATTTTAAAAGTATAAATTAATAATAATTAATATAAAAGTATAAAATTTTAAAAATTTTAAAAATATTTATAATATATAAAAGCACGAGAAAATTTTGAATTAATTTTCCATATTATTAAATAACTAATTTTAAAAAAATTAGACATAATAATTTATTAATATTTTACTAATTACGATGTAATAATAATAACAAATAATTAATAAATAGTATATTAATATAGTAGAATAATTATTTGGTGCAGTGATGAAATTTTTAACTATTGTTCGACTCTCCGTGGACCTTCTCACTCCCTCGCCGCTCGAATCCTAGTAAGTTCTTTCTCAAATCTTCTGCTAATGGCGCGCCTTGTTTTTTTTTTTTTTTGTTTGTTTGTTTGTCTTTCTATGCTAAATTGAGCCGTGGGGTGTGATCGGTGTTAGCCTGCTCCTCCGTCGTGATCGCCGGAGGTTCAGCTCAGCTAGTTGTAGGGAATTACTAGAATGCCCTTCAATAGTTAATGACTTAGCAGAAGGCAGTGGGGTTTTCTTGGCTTTTTTCAGATGATGGAAGCGAAAACTTAATTAATTTTTGAGGGAAATAAAAATGGGATTCAATCTTATGATTTTTCTTCAAATTTTTTTCTCTCTAATATTCTGGGAAACTGCTGTATTTTGATGATATGGGTTTTGTAGGTGTAATTAATGGCTTAATCATGGGTACTTTGGTCATAAAAATGTTTCATTTCAGGCCATCTCAACTGACTGCCCGAGGATAAAACGGTAGAGAAGGCAAAATTTAATTTGGTGTCTCAATCTCTTGCAGACTTTAATTAATTCAAGTAGGTGTATGAACATTTGTCTGCGCAACAGAAAAAAATACCCCAGAAAAAGAAAAAGAAATGTGATATGCAAATGTTATTGTAGGTTAAAAGAACGTGGTTTTTCGGGACAGGTTTTATGGGAAGAGTGGGTTCGGTTTCGGGTTGGTAATGCTTCCTAGAGAAACAGTTAGTTTTGCTTTAGCAAATGATCAAAATTATCATTTTTAATTTTGTCTGAATTGTTTTGTTGAGACTCGAGTGTTGGTGCATTATTAATATGAATTGCCTTTTCCGGCATAGTGAAAAGCATGTAAATACGAGCAAAATGAGGTGCTTGGACTTAGGTTGGGGGATCGTGTAGAACTACAAGGATGAGAGGCATTTTAGTTAATTGTTTCATATGATATTCATGATGGTGGTTGATATGTTTCTCGTTGTGTTGCTTGTTTGTTTCTTGTTGTCATCTTGGTTAGTTCACAACTGTTAAGACTCTTCGATTTTCAAGTCCTGGTAGAAGTAGTTTGTAAACTTATGATTGTGTTCATCATGGTCATCGGTGTCGTCTAATCTATGGACCAACTTGTGAATGTTATTATAATGAAGCTACGCACCTTCAGTGAATTGCCAAATTCTTGATGATTTTTGTTGTGTTTATATCTCAATTTTCTCGAATATGCCTGTCTGGATATCTCGAGTTTTATTGAGATTGATACTGATCCGGCCTTGTTATGTTAGGATGAGACAGGAGTTTATAAGAACCTCTTACAGGAAGTTGCACAAAGAGTTGGGGCTCCATTGCCTCAGTATACAACATTTAGATCAGGTCTCGGGCACCTGCCTATTTTTACGGGAACGGTTGAATTGGCTGGAATCAGATTCACCCGGGAACCAGCTAAGAACAAGAAACAAGCAGAAAAGAATGCAGCCATGGCAGCTTGGACATCTCTAAAACTATGTGTATCTGTGTTTCATTTTTCCTAGGGATAAATGTTTGTTCGAAATTGAATACTGTGTTTTATTTCCAGTGGCGAAAGAAACTGCAAGTTCTTCTTTGGAGCCAGAGAACAATGATGAGCTTGAACAGATCAGGATAGCTCAGTCTCTGTTGAATTACCGAATAAAGGAAAAGATGGCTATGGCAAACTCCTCCAATGCGCCAATACTACTTACAAATAAGTTTCCTAGTCAGAATCCTAGACCAACAAGTCCACAGCCTCCTGCTACCACCTCGAAAATCCTTACTTTAATCTGCCCAAAGGTGGTTCCTCTAAACAGATCTATGTCAGCATCAGCAAATTAGAAGCCCGTACTGACATCATTGCAAACACCTACTCCTGAAAGCCGTGGTGTTCGTCCATAAAATTACAATGAACGCCCTAAATTTCTTTTGCCTTCATTATAGAAAATTGGATCTAGGCCTCCCTGTAATGAGGCCCGTTATATAGAAAGCTGAAAGGGCCATCACTGAAACCCGAATAAGCCGCATGAACTCTGAGTATCTGCTGCAACACGTTCAACGTTTCATCAAACGTCCAAACCAAATCAAGCAAATCCATTCCCTGCTAATCACCTCCGCTCCCTCTTCAATACTGCTTCCAAATGGAAACCAACCCTCCTTTACAACACCTTAATAAGAGCTTATCTCAACATAATACCACATCGTTCCCTTACACTCTTCACCCTCATGCTTCATCATCATGCACCCCCCAATGGCCATACTTTCACTTCCCTTTTCAAAGCTGCCTCTACCTCCCACTCCTTAGCCTCGCTTTCTTGTTCACCCCTCCACGCCCAAGCATTAAAGTGTGGCATCTTGACTGATTCCTTCGTGCAAACATCGTTGCTAAACTCGGTAGCCTAAGTAATGTGTGTAAAGTGTTCGAAGAAATTCTTAACCCGTGCATCGTTGCGTGTAATGCGATGCTTGATGCTTTTGGGAGAAATGGTGATATGGGTTCTGCTCGTTTCCTTTTTGACCGCATGATTGCAAAGGATGTGGTGTCTTTGACAAGTGTTATGAATGGTTTCGTAAGGGGCAGACGGTTTGCAAAGGTTTTTGGGTTTTGAGAAAATGATAGAATTTTCGGTTAAACCGAGCGAGGCTACTTTTGTTAATGCACTCTCTTGTTGTGCTAATTTAGAAAAGCAAGGTGGGTTTTACCAAGGGAGACAGATACATGGGTATATTTTCAGAAACGAGGGCGTTATGACTGTTTTCATGGGCACAGCATTGATTGATTTTTATGGAAAAAGAGGTCATTTAGAGTTTGCCTTCAGAGTTTTTAATCAAATGTTGGATAGAGAGGTTTGTACTTGGAATGCAATGATCTCTTCTCTTGCATGTAATGGTAGAGAAAAGGAGGCTTTGGACTTGTTTGAGAAGATGAAAGTGGACGGAATGTGTCCGAATGAGGTCACATTTGTTGCTGTTCTTACAGCATGTGCTCGCACCAAGAGAGTGGAGTTGGGTTCCCAATTCTTTCAATCAATGTGGTGCCAATATGGCATTGTGCCAATAATGAAACACTATGGGTGTATGGTCGATCTTTTAGGCAGAGCAGGCCTTTTGACTCAAGCGACTGAGTTTGTAAACACTATGCCATTTCAACCTGATGCTTCGGTTTTGGGGATCTTTTAGGTGCTTGTAAGATTCATGGTGCCATTGAACTTGGAAATGAAGTGGGGAGAAGCTTGCTTGAGTTGCAGCCACGACATTGTGGACTATATGTAGCATTGTCTACCATAAATGCCGACAAGGAGAGATGGGATCGTGCAGCTGACTTGAGGAAAGCCTTGGTAGAAGAAGCAGGCATCAGAAAAGCTCCAGCTTATAGCTTCATTGATTCCATGTAAAAATCCTGTGAAAACAGAAGATGTCTCTATTCTTTAACTAATCACATGCATTCTGCAGCAGCAATATCGATGGTAAATGCTAATCAAAATATTAGAGAATTCATTCTTAGATTGAACAATCAAATATAATGCAAACAAATCAGCATGATGATATTTATATATGAAAGACAAATGAAATTCATGCATGCTTGACTATCTTTCTTTAGCCTGTCTTGACTCGATATATGTGTTTGTCATGTGAATGGAAGAACACAAAAATTGGGATTGAGGGGACCCTTATACTTTTGGTGGCATGGACTGATTGAGGGTATTTAAAATTGCATTAATCTCTGGTTGTTGGGCCAAATCTGAGGTAGGATTTTTGGTGAGGGAAATGGAAAATAGAGATGCCTTTTGTTTTAGTGGGTGCACGTATGGAGGCTAGCTATGTTGTTGGTTTGAACTTGATGGACCAACAATTGTTTGTTTTAATTGACTTAAGCTTCCTTTGATAGACCTGTAGGATGGCTCCACGTAGTAAGTTTATCATTTGGATTCTTTAAAAGATTTTTTTATCACGCTTCTAATAATCATATCAAAGAGCGGTTGGGAATCGACTCGATTAAACAATGAATAAATAAAAAAAATAGAAAAAATTGAGAAATTGAACACACAAATTTAACACGGAAAAATCTCCTCAAAAAGATAAAAAAATTACGGATAAAAATAATTTTACTATAATGGCAAAAGAACAAAAAATACAAAAGATGAGATAAAATTAAATCTTGAAAACAAAAATTCTCAAAAAGTAAATATAAAATTTTCTAAAATTGTTATGAGTTTTAATCTTTAATGGTGTGTTTTCTAAAATTGTGAAAGAGTCTATTTATAGGCTAAATTGTAAGCCAAATAAATTATGCTAATAAATGCTAAATATATTATACTTGTCGTAACCATTTTTTGGAAAACAACAAGGGGCTCGACTTGGGTTAAAATAAGAGTAAAGCAGGAGTCGCATACCGATCTTTATTTGGTGTGATCGGATCACCTTTATTTTAATAAAACGTTTTGTTTTACTAAAAGCAGTGTTTTAGTCTGCGTAGTTTTGAAAATCGGGTCCGGAGTCGATTACATACGAGGAAGGGTTAGCACCCTTGATACGCCCAAAATTGGTACCAAAATGATTAATTAGTGTCTTAATGTCGGAAGTTTGAAAAGGTTTTAAAATACGGATCCTTTAAAAGGTATTAGGATTTTTGAGATATCTTTGTTTCGAGAGGTGCGAACGTCACATCCAAAGACGTTAGGACATGATATTCTAAACCTTCGTAATCAAAGCCAACTCATGATTTTCTGAAGTTTACCAAAAGGATGTTTAGTTATTTAGTCAAACGGAAAATCGTAACCCAGCACGTTAGGGCACTATTCCCCGAGTTCCTAAATACAAAACATTGCCTTTATTTCAAAACTTTTAAATGGAGTATAACAATTTTACAAAATACATCGTATCGTATTAGTTTAAAAAGACTCGAGTCAAATCTTGAGATTTCTTTGTTCCGAAAAGATATAAACATTACATCCAACTCGTTAGGACACAATGTTTTAATCTCTCGTAATCAAAGTCATCTTGTGATTCGCGGAACTTCGTAAAAAGGATGTTAAGTTATTTAGTCAAACGAAAAAATCGCAACCCAGCACGTTAGGGCACTATTTCTCGAGTTTCTAAATACCAAAACATTGCCTTATTTTAAAATCTTTTAGATGAAATATGATGATTTTACGAATGATGTTTTGTTCAATAATATAATACAAAACGAAGATAACAAATGTGGATGTGAATGTGGTAAATAAAGAAATACAGATAATAATATTAATAGTATAATAATAATAATATGATAATGACAAAGTAGTAATGGAAATAAATGAAAAATAAAAATAAATAGCGAATAAATAAGACAAGAAATGATAATAACAAAGTAATAATGATGGTATTTGAAATGAAAATGAAATAATGATGATAATATGTAAAAATGATTATTGCAATTAATACATGAAATAATATATATAAAATAAGAATATATACATGTCAAAAATAAAATAATATAATGATAGCAATAATATGGACAAAGTAATAGTAAAATAGATAGCCATGATAATGAAAATAACAAATGATAATAAATAAAACAATCATCTTAATCATAATAATAGTAAATAAATAAAATAATAACACATGCAATTGTTATAATAAATAATAGTAATATAAACAAATAATAGTGAAAATATAATCAAAATAATAAATAATAATAATATGGCAATAAATAATAATAAAAAGATAACGATAATAAATAACATACGAATAATGATATAGCGGTAATAATATAACAATAATAGTAATATAGCAAAAATGATAGAGAATAAAAAAATAATATTAGAACAATGACATTAAAAATATAAATAATACTAATGATAATATATAATGTATAAATAATAATATAAAATAAAAAGAAAGAAAAAATGATAATAATAATAGTCATCAATGAATAATGTAATATATATACAAAGGAATAAGCAAATATAATATATAATATATAATATAATAGTCATAGTAGAGATATAGTAATAATAATATACATATAAATAGGAATAATAATAACGAGAGTAAAATAATAATAAAATAATCAAAGTAATTTAAAAAAAAAGGCCAAATCGAGTTCAAAACGAAAGTTTGGGGCTTAATTTGAAATAAAAAGAAAGAGAAGGGACCCTATCGTAGTACGCAAAAAAAATGGAGGACTAGAAGAGCAAAATCCCCCTCACCAAGCAGCGACATAAGGAGGGTCAAAGTAAAAATTCGAAAATTAATGGGCCGAATTAAAATAAAATAAAACTTGATTGCAAGAGTATAAAAAAAGCGGAGGGACTGAGAGCATAAATATTCCTTTTAAAAAACACGCGGATCCTAGGCAATGGGTCGGGTCAAAATCGGGTTGGCTTCAAAAGCAGCGTCGTTTTGAGGTTAAGGCCGACCCAAAGCAGCGTCGTTTTGGGAGGCTATTTAAAGGCCAAAAACCCAAAAAATCATTTGTGCAATCAAACAAAAAAAATTTCTCCTTTCTTTTTTCTCTCTGCGGAGGGAAATCCGTGGGGTCTTGGCGAGTCTCAGTGAGTCGCCACTTCTTGGCATGGCCGTCACCGTCAGAGTACAGTGGTGGAAGTTCAAAAAGGTAATTTTTTTTGTTTTTTTATGTATATATTTTAATAATACGTATGTTTACTGAAAAAGAAAATAAAATAAATAACTTTCGAAAAAAAATCACCTTTGGCCTCTGTTTCTTTCGATTTTAGTGAATCTTTTGTGTTTTTTTTTTCTTCTTGTGTTTGGATCTGCTTTTTGTGTTTAAAAACTTCTCTTTTTCTTGTATATTGATTGAAGAAAAAAAAAGGGCCCTTTTGAGTGTTTCATTCGGTTTTATAACGAATTTGGAAGAGAAAAAATATTATTTTCTATTTTTTACGCCATTGCTTCTTGTTTGCGTGTTTGTCTTCTTTTGCGGGGCATGGGAGGCGGTGGAGGTCGGTGGCCGGTTGTCGATTAGCGGTGGGCTGGTGACGAGAGGGCAAGTCTTGGTGTCGGAGAGGCGGTGGCTAGGGTTTTGAAACCCTAGCATTACGATAAAATTTTTTAATTTTTGGGCCTTACGGGCCACTTGTAAATTGGGCCTATTTTATTTTTGTTTGTATGTAGTGGTAGGGCAATTTTGGGTGCCTACATTTGCCCTCTTTGCTCATTGTCGTGAAGCGAGAATAGAGCAAAGACAAAAAAAAGCCAATGTTGCCGACCTCGCGAAGTCTTGGCCTCTCGGTGCTTTTCTTGAGTAGCGTCGCTTACCCACCGCATCTTGTTGCTTCAATCCACTCCGCCGATATGTGGCTTCAATCGCTTCGTCTTGCGACTTCAATGGGATGTGACTTGTTTATTTTCGATCTGCTCTTGCAAATTTAGGAATGTCTAAACTGCTATCTTCAATCTGATCCTTGCAAACTCAAGGATCTGCTTCCTGCAACTTCAGGAAGATCAAATCTGCTTTCTTCAATCTGATCCCTGCAAACTCAGGGACCACCAAACTGATTTCTTTGATTTACTTCTTACTCCACGGGAACTTCGAGGAAATAAGAACTCAGGGAGAAGAGATTTGTAATCTCCATCTTCTCCAACTGAAACTTCAAAGGAATAATGATTGATCCTCATTGTTAACTCAGGGAGACGGGATTTGTAATCTCAACCTACTCCACGGGAACTTTGAGGAAATAAGAATTCAGGGAGAAGAGATTCGTAGTCTCCATCTTCTCAAAACTTCAAAGAAATAAGGATGTAACCTCATTGTTAACTCGAGGAGGCGAGATTTGTAATCTCAACCTACTCCACAGGAACTTGAGGAAATAAGAATTTGGGAGAAAAGATTTGTAATCTCCATCTTCTCTTACTAAAACTCCAAAGAAATAATGATTGATCCTCATTGTTAACTTTCGAGGAGGCGGATTTGTAATCTCAACCTACTCCTACTAGAACGTCGAGGAAATGAGAATTCGGGAGAAGAGATTCGTAGTCTCCATCTTCTCTACCGAAACTTCAAAGAAATAAGGACGTAACCTTATTGTTAACTCAGGGAGACGAGATTTGTAATCTCAACCTACTCCACGAGAACTTCGAGGAAATAAAAATTCAGGGAGAAGAGATTTGTAATCTTCATATTCTCTTACTGAAACTCCAAAGAAATAAGGATATAACCTCATTGTTAACACAGGGAGACGGGATTTATAATCTCAACCTACTCCACGGGAACTTCGAGGAAATAAGAATTCAGAACTTTTCAATTTACTTCCTTACTATCTTCAGGAAGACTTCAATCTTCAGCCTGCCCCACTACCATCTTGAGGGAATGAAATCTGAACTTTCCAATGTGCTTCCTTATTATATTCAGGAAGACTTCAATCTTCAGCCTGCCCCACTACCATCTCGAGGGAACGAAATCTGAATTTTCCAATGTGCTTCCTTACTATATTCAGGAAGACTTCAATCTTCAGTCTGCTCCACTATCATCTCGAGGGAACAAAATCTGAATTTTCCAATGTGCTTCCTTACTATATTCAGGAAGACTTCAATCTTCAGTCTGCTCCACTATCATCTCGAGGGAACAAAATCTGAACTTCAATATCGTTACATCGTTCTTTGAGGAACCTGTCCTGTAGAATGAATTTTATTTGCTTATGCTTATGCAAATGATGAAGATGCTATGATCACAATGACTCAAAGCCTCTTAACTACATGCGTTACGGACGACACTTTCATGAATGCAGAATGCCGTGAGAATGGTCTTTTACAATGATTAGGATGCAATGATCGAGAATGAATCGAATGCTCCTAACTAAATGACAATGGATGACTTTTGCATGAATGCGAGAATGTCATGAGAATGGTCTTTTATGATGATTAGGATGCAATGAGTGAATGCTCCTAACTAAATGTGCTTTGAAATGATGTATGAATGCAAAATGAAATGATCCCTTTTAAATGCTTGGGGTCATCATTGCTCGTAGTCCATTAATGTTCTATCAACGTCGCTATCATGCTTTCTCGTTCAGTAGGTATCTTTGATAGAAAACCCAAAAAATGATCAAATTATGCTCAACAAGTTTGCCCATTGTAATTTGAGGTCTCTTCCACTGTACCTCCAGGACATAAAGTTTGTATCTCTCCCGCAACTTTAGGAGAATAACATTTGGTTTCTTCTACCTATCCTGCTGTAACTCGAGGTATAGGATCAATTTGATCTGTTACACCATTCTTGGTGTAATGACCGATGTGTAGGCACGATCGTGTATCATTTTTTTTTCGAGAATGATCTCTTTGTCTTCTTTGGGTTAACATTGCTCGTTATCTGTCAAGGTCGTATCCGGTGAAAATAAAAGGTCCAAAGAGATAATCATCTTTCTCCAATATTTCCAAACCTTGAGTGAGTGAGTTCTAAACAATAGTCTGTTTCAAGTCCTTGTATTATTGAAGCTTCCAGAGTAATATGCAAAACTCCTTTTATGAAAGTATTATTAGTCCATTAATCGTTATTTCAATGCAAAATGCACGAAAAAGATTGTAACAATGGATGAAAAGAAATTGATTGGGAGCATAGCTCGAAACAAACAAGTTAATCAAAGCTAGCAAAGGCAATTAAGAAGGAAATTTATCGATGTTTTTTGAAAGGAATAAAATAATCACAAGTAATAAAATGGGTAAAATGGAAACTAAGTGCCCCGGATATCGCAGACTTGAGCTTCTGTTCCAACTTCTTGAGGACCATTTTGAGCTTAATACGTGTTTAGGGGATCCAGTACTTTGTCGATGCCCCAAGGCGTAACATACTTCTTCGGCGTATGCAAGACTCTGTATGCCCTACTTTCGATCAAAATTTTGAGCTGCCCTTTTCGGGTTTTCAACTCAAATACCCTTTGGTCTCAAAGCGCCCTTTGCGGGTTTTCGCCTTGGCCTCTCCTCTTTTCTTTTTCTTTTCCTTTTTCGTGTTTTTTTGGAAAACTCTTTTTTATTGAATCTGAACTCACCGGATTGGGCAGGTCCTTGTCATCCATCTTGGTTAACACTCATGTTTCCTAGAAACAGGCCTTCTTTCTTTGTATAAGGCATTTACTTTTCTTTAGAGTTCTTTTGGATAAGAAGAATCTCTTAATGCTAGGTCATCTTCTGAAATACTCTTGGCGAACCTTTTGTCAAGCCCGTATCCGTTTTTTTGGTACATTTGACCTGTGAATACTTTCAATCAAGCTTCTTGGAGGCATTTTGCTTCCTCTAATTCAATCAAGCTTGGGAAAAGGAATCCTATCTTCCAACAATTGTTTCCTTTTATAAACCAATAGGAAAGATGCCCGGCAAAAGTCTAGCCAACGTTCAAGGAACTTAAAGGGTAAATGGTAACTTCTATGCCAACCTCATTATTTTTAAAAAATCTTGAATGTTTTTTTTTTTTTCTTCTTTTTTTTTGATGCCGACTTTGTAATTTTAGCAGATGAAGCGACCTTCACCCTCTCAATGAGGTAACCAACGACCATGAATATGGATCGATGTTGGCTAAAGGCGGCTTGTTAACATCCATGTTCATATAGGAACAATGGAGAAGGCCGATCTTCCTTGATTTGGCATTTATGGCATAACGGATACAATTTCCCCAATAGCCGAGCCTCTTGATTAGCTAGGCATTTGTAAAACATGGGTTCTTGAACCCCAACCTTAATGACATACCCATGTTTTAGTAGCTTGGCATGCCTTGATATGATCATGCGAAAATATCTTGAATTCACGAAAATAGCTCAACGATGCCTTGCCTTATTCTCTGAAGAGCTACGCTTCAATCTTCATCTCTTTCGTTAGTTCATAGCGTCTGCGACACTTCATAAGGTAGGATCTACCATTGGGAAGTAAGTTGCAATCTTTGTCATCTTCAAAGTCCTTAGATCCTCTAGATACATATCTCACTAAAAGAGAGTCGATGTGACATCGCTCATGTCATTGATATCTGGGGCCCATTGTGGGCGAAAATCCAAAGAATAAATGATCCTAAGGATGATTATTCGTATGATATGGTCATGAGTGAAAAATATTCGATATGAAATGTAAAGAATGGAAATATTTACTTAGAATGATGCATTTTATTGAAATAAAATTCGGACACAAGCCTACTTCTCAAAAGAAATCTTATTGCTTCGGGCTTGGAGCAACAAGTGTGTTTTACACATTACTCTAGATTAGCTTTAAAATACATGTTTCTTCCACGGTCTCATTGTTCAAAAACACTCTCAAGTACATAAAGGCGGATGCTCGGAAGCTTTTATTCCTCGGTTCTTTTCGGGTATACCATTGCTCGTCATCAAACTTCACAATACCCATGTTGATGAGATTTTCCACCAATTTTTTAAAAGTGAGGCAATTTTCTATCGAATGGCTGTGATCCCCGCGTGGTACTCACACTCGAGTGTTTGGGTCATACCATTTTGGGTATGGAGGTTGCATCGGTTTTGGATATTGGGGACACAACGTGTGCATCAAATAAACTTTGATACAACTCCTTATCGTCATAGGAATTGGCGTAAATTGGAGTTTTCAATGTTTTTCCTTGTCGAGATTCTTTCCTTGATGAACCTTGATACTCGGTGAGTCACCGCTTTTGGTTGGTTAACGGTAATTGACTTTGAGTCCCCATGTTTGTATTATTCACCTCGTCATCCTTTTTCTAGGTGCGAGCCTTCTAGTGGTTTCCCGCTTCAATCTTGCCTTGTCGATTGCATGTTCGATCATCTCTCCGCCATTACTATGTCGGCAAAGCTTTTAGTCGTACTCCTATCATATGAGTTATGAAAGGGCCTTGAGTGTTGATGAAGAGCATGGCGGTCTCCTTTTCAAGAGCGGTGGCGCACTTGTATTGCTACCTCTCTCATCATTGGGCATCTTGTCTAAAGCTTTACTTTGGCTTTTCTCTATATTTTGGGCGTGATTCTATCAGAGCAATGTCGACTACATGGCCATAATGTTTCATGAAGGCTGTGCGAGTCTTTCACGTCTTGATTTGGGCACGACTAAAGTGGTTATACCATTTAGCGGCGGACCCACCAAACTATCTTGAAAACAGTGAATCGAAAGAATGGTCATTATTAAGGTGCCCATCCATCCGCGAGAACATTGTGATGTCGCCTCGGGACAACGGTCCCATTGTACTTCTCAAATTCGCATCTTAAACTTATGAGGAAGCACTAAATCGGAACCGGACTCAAGTCTTTTGGGTCAAAACCAGGTGGTGATCAGTATTTTCAAAGCCTTGAATTTTCCTTCAACCACTACAACGATCCTCTAATTGCTTGAGGATTCAACTATTGCCCCATCCTCTCTACTATATTCAAATCGGGATTGGTGGGTTATCTCTGGATTGGATCTGAGCCAACGGGAGTTCGTGGGTGGTCTAATATCATTTTGCCCTTGTTGAGGCCTAATCGTGATAGATGGCCTTTGGGGATACACCTCTGGTGGCACTTGGGTGTTAGGTGGGGTAAAACTCGGAGGGTAAACAGGGTCATCATTATCGTTTCCCAAACTAGTAGCAACGCCCTTTCCTTTCTCACGTTCATTGGCCAACAACTGCGCCAACTGATTCATCATACTACTCTGAGATTTTTACATCTGTTCTATCATGTCTTATTGTATCTTGATTAATCGTTCTTGCATCTGTTCTTGTATTTCCTTGTGCATTTGTTCTAGTCTTTCTATTCTTTGATCCATGTCCTCTAGGTTACTGAAATAACTTCACCTAATTAGGGTCTTTCTACAAATTTTAATGCATGTGATATGATTCAATGCAAATGCATGAAACGCAATGCAAATGCATGCAAAAAGAAAGAGAGGCGTTGGTTATGAATTCAATTTTATTAGAAGAACTTTTCTAGAAAATACGTTTCTTTACATAAAGCGGATTGCATATCTGGCTTTATCCTCATAGTCCGGTGAAAACACCAGTCTTCTTCTTCGTATCCGGATGTTATGGTCGTGCCCCGTGAACTTTCTCAATGGATACCTCTTCTAGCTCCTTGTTGCTTGGTCCAGGCCGTACCTCTTCACTCACTTATCTTTCGCGATGTTTATGAGCTTCTTTTAGAAAATGGAGACATGATGACTCTCGAATAATCTTTGTCGGCTTGAATCCTCGGGCAAAGTCTTGTATTTTTGGGCTATCAGTCATCTCTCGTTGTTTTACTTGGACTATGTTCGAACGACCGTATTATAATCCACTTTATCAAGGAACACATTTCCTTATGATAAACTCTTCTATTTAGCAATCGAATATGAATCAACACCTCCTTTCTAAGATGATGCGGTGCGATGCAATGCAATGCAATGCAATCATAAACAAAACAAAACATATTAGCACAGAAGAAATAAACAAAATAGAGTACCTATCCAGGTGACCACTAGGGGTTTAACATAGTTCTACCTAAGGTGGGCTTCTAGGGCTTACTATATGAGGTTTGGTTCTAAAGAGAGGTACCTGAACCAGCAGATTCCTCGATCTTCACCCATTATAGGCTCATATAGACCGAGTTCGATTCGAGGAAATACATTTCCTATGGTACGCACCGAGATGAAAATCTCACGAAGACATAGTGCGGATGTATCCGAAAGCGATCCACTATCACGCACGGAGGTGAAAACCTCACGAAGGAGTAGTTTCTCACTCTCACCTAAAGGTGTGACCACAACGGTCATGCAATGCAATGCCATAATTAAAACAACATGCAATACAAATATGGTAATTTTCAAATCAAACTTTCAAACTTCCGACAAAAGAGAAAATAATCAATTTATGGCTTGACTCTCATCGGTCCCAGTGGAGTCGCCAAGCTGTCGTAACCATTTTTTTGGAAAACAACAAGGGGCTCGACTTCGGGTTAAAAATAAGAGTAAAACGGGAGTCGCCATGCGATCTTTATTTGGTGTGATCGGATCACCTTTATTTTAATAAAATGTTTTGTTTTACTAAAAGCAGTGTTTTGGTCTGCGTAGTTTTGAAAATCGGTCAAAAGTCGATTCATACGAGGAAGGGTTAGCACCTCGTCGCCCAAAATTGGTACCAAAATGATTAATTAGTGTCTTAATGTCGGAAGTTTGAAAAGGTTTTAAAATACGGATCCTTTAAAAGGTATTAGGATTTTTGAGATATCTTTGTTTGAGAGGTGCGAACGTCACATCCAGCATGCTAGGACATGATATTCTAAACCTTCGTAATCAAAGCCATCTCATGATTTTACGAAGTTTACCAAAAGGATGTTTAGTTATTTAGTCAAACGGAAAATCGTAACCCAGCACGTTAGGGCACTATTCCCCGAGTTCCTAAATACAAAACATTGCCTTTATTTCAAAACTTTTAAATGGAGTATAACAATTTTACAAAATACATCGTATCGTATTAGTTTAAAAAGACTCGAGTCAAATCTTGAGATTTCTTTGTTAGAAAAGATATAAACATTACATCCATTTCGTTAGGACACAATGTTTTAATCTCTCGTAATCAAAGTCATCTTGTGATTCGTGGAACTTCGTAAAAAGGATGTTAAGTTATTTAGTCAAGCGAAAAATCGCAACCCGAAGCGTTAGGGCACTATTTCTCGAGTTTCTAAATACCAAAACATTGCCTTATTTTGAAATCTTTTAGATGAAATATGATGATTTTCTGAATGATGTTTTGTTCAATAATATAATACAAAAGCGAAGATAACAAATGTGGAGGTGAATGTGGTAAATAAAGAAATACAAATAATAATATTAATAGTAATAATAATAATATGATAATGACAAAGTAGTAATGGAAATTAATGAAAAATAAAAATAAATAGCGAATAAATAAGACAAGAAATGATAATAACAAAGTAATAATGATGGTATTTGAAATGAAAATGAAATAATGATGATAATATGTAAAAATGATTATTGCAATTAATACATGAAATAATATATATAAAATAAGAATATATACATGTCAAAAATAAAATAATATAATGGTAGCAATAATATGGACAAAGTAATAGTAAAATAGATAGCCATGATAATGAAAATAACAAATGATAATAAATAAAACAATCATCTTAATCATAATAATAGTAAATAAATAAAATAATAACACATGCAATTGTTATAATAAATAATAGTAATATAAACAAATAATAGTGAAAATATAATCAAAATAATAAATAATAATAATATGGCAATAAATAATAATAAAAGATAACAGTAATAAATAACATACGAATAATGATATAGCAATAATAATATAACAATAATAGTAATTTAGCAAAATGATAGAGAATAAAAAAATAATATTAGAACAATGACAATAAAAATATAAATAATACTAATGATAATATATAATGTATAAATAATAATATAAAATAAAAAGAAAGAAAAATGATAATAATAATAGTCATCAATGAATAATGTAATATATATACAAAGGAATAAGCAAATATAATATATAATATATAATATAATAGTCATAGTAGAGATATAGTAATAATAATATACATATAAATAGGAATAATAATAACGAGAGTAAAATAATAATAAAATAATCAAAGTAATTTAAAAAAAAGGCCAAATCGAGTTCAAAGCGGAAGTTTGGGGCTTAATTTGAAATAAAAGAAAGAGAAGGGACCCTATCGTGATACGCAAAAAAATGGAGGACTAGAAGAGCAAAATCCCCCTCACGAAGCAGCGACATAAGGAGGGGTCAAAGTAAAATTCGAAAATTAATGGGCCGAATTAAAATAAAATAAAACTTGATTGCAAGAGTATAAAAAAGCGGAGGGACTGAGAGCATAAATATTCCTTTTAAAAAAACACGCGGATCCTAGGCAATGGGTGGGTCAAAATCGGGTTGGCTTCAAAGCAGCGTCGTTTTGGGGTTAAGGACCGACCCAAAACGACGTCGTTTTGGGAGGCTATTTAAAGGCCAAAAACCCAAAAAATCATTTGTGCAATCAAACTAAAAAAAATTTCTCCTTTCTTTTTCTCTCTGCAGCAGGAAATCCGTGAGGTCTTGGTGAGTCTCCGGTGAGTCGCCACCGCGTCGGCGTGGCGTCGTCGTGCAGACAGAGGTAGGAAGTTCAAAAAAGGTAATTTTTTGTTTTTATGTATATATTTTAATAATCGTATGTTTCTTGAAAAAGAAAATAAAATAAATAACTTTGAAAAAAAATCACCTTTGGCCTCTGTTTCTTTCGATTTTAGTGAATCTTTTGTGTTTTTTTCTTCTTGTGTTTGGATCTGCTTTTGTGTTTAAAACTTCTCTTTTCTTGTATATTGATTGAAGAAAAAAAAAGGGGGCCCTTTTACAGTGTTTCATTCGGTTTTTATAACCGAATTTGGAAGAGAAAAAAATATTATTTTCCTATTTTTTTCTGCCATTGCTTCTTGTTTGCGTGTTTGTCTTCTTTTGCAGGGCATAGGGAGCAGGTGGAGGGTCGGTGGCCATTGTCGATTAGTGATGGGCTGCTTGTTGAGAGGGCAAGTCTTGTGTCGGAGGCGGTGGCTAGGGTTTTCAGAAACCCTAGCATTCTGATAAAATTTTTTTAATTTTTTGGTCCTTCTGGGCCACTTGTAAATTGGGCCTATTTTATTTTTGTTTGTATGTAGTGGGCCGGGCAATTTTGGGTGCCTACAATACTAATAAATATTAAATTTTCTAGAAAGAAAATATATTTTGTTTAACTTAACTTGCAAGCAATATCTTATTTTATGTAACATGAATTTGGGTCACATAACTCTAACAAAAGCGCTTATAGTAAGAGATGGGTTTCATTTTATCTTTTTTATTCAAAAAAATTTGAGAAATTTAGTTGTTATGTGATAGATCAAAGAGCAAACTGGTCATTTTGTCTAAAAATTTCATTTATTTTTACTATTAAAGTATGTCAACATGAGGTACAAGTGACACGTTGTGTAACAATTTTGTAATTTCATCAATCACGCTAGCTTGGATGAAATTTTAACATAAAGAATTTAGTTGCTCTTTGATATATTGTATATGAACTAATTTATCCATTTTTCGAAAAAAGGGGGGCAAAATATAAGTTGACTCTATAAGAGTCTACACGATACTTTTACTTACGAAAGACACTAGATTATGGCTACCATTTGCGTGAAAAAAATGTAACAAACATATTTATTAAAAATCGATATAAATAACAAATGGCACTTTGATTAAATAGTAAAATACAATTGTTGAAAATTATAAAGCCTTGGATTCAAATTTTATTGTGTAAACTTTTTTTTTATATTTTCATTTTGAACAATTTAATTTTTCTTTTATTTTCTTTTATCTTTTTATCTTTTTTTTTTCTATTTTCTTCTGCTCTTCCTCTGTTTTCCTCCCATCTCCATCTCTTTTAATGTAGTTTTTCTATGTTTTCTATATTTTAAACTTTTTAATGTTAATGAAAAAAGAAAGGTGAAAGTTGAAACTAAAATAAAACTTGCTTCGCATTTTCTCACCCCACAACTACAAACCTTCATCATCCATTATCACTTTAACGAACCAATTTGGATGCCTTAATGCCCTAGTCCACAAGCTCGCTTCACTCGAAGACCTCACCAGTTGTGACTTATGGCAGTCCACCCTCAACAAAGTTTTTCGAGCCCGTTCCGTCAACCTCTTAACCAACCCCCACAACCACATTATCTATCTTACTCTCAAACGAGCTCTTACTCTCAATGACTATTCACCATACGAAACTTACCTTCAACTTTACCTAAACCATTTTGGTTTCATGCTCTCTACCACTCTTCGGTTCATCCATGTTCGGCTTCCAATCAAGCTTGTTTGGGAATATCTAAGAAGGTTTAGATCAATTTTATCGTTAGTTTAATTTTATTAAATCGGAAAATAAAAGAAAAGGAAAAGAAAAATCTTCATATTCTGTAAAAGTTTGGAAACGAAAAAAAAAATTGAATGTAAAAAATTCAATTTATTTTTAGATTTGATTAAGGATATGATTTTTATATTGATTAGTTAGATCAAATTTTAGTTTCAAAATTAGGTTATATTCAAATCAAGATTTGATTAAGAATGATTGATATTCGATTTTGAGTGAAATTCAATTTAGGAATGATGTGAAAAACAATGACTTGATTTATTTGATGGGTAAAGATTATGTTTACGTAGTGAAGAATACGAAGAGAGAAAATAAAAGGAAGAAGAAAAAAAAATAAAGAAATAAAAGAAAAATTAAATTGTTCTAAAAAACAAAAGTATAGGGATTAGTTTTAACAAATGGAAAACATAGAAAAGCTATGTAAAAATAAATGACTATTTTTGGTAGTTGACCCATAATAAATATAGAGAGGTTGGACTTATTTTAAATTAATATTGGCTTAATGACAAATTTGGTCAATAACGTTTACATGTTTTGTCAAAATGTCCCTAATTGTATTTTGAGTCTTTTGAGTCATCAACCTTTGTTTTTTTTTTCAAACTGTTTTTATAATTGATTTGATGACAATATCATTAAAAAAATTAACGTGAATGATTTAGAATATTTTTAAAAGATGTAATTTATTACTTAGGTAACCCAATAAGATAATTACATGTGGAAAATAATAAAATAAATAAATCATACATGAAATTAGAAAAATAGAAAATCTTGAATGTGTGCATTCATTTTGAAACTTTTTAGATAATTACGTTTTTTTAAATTAAAAGTTATTTTTTAACTTCATGAATTATTTATTTATTTTATTACTTTCCACATGTAATTATTTTATTAAGTTATCTAAGTAATAAATTACATCTCATTAAAAATATTTCACGTATGAAATTCCACATTATCCCGTTAAATTTTTACGAACTTTCATTAAATCATTAAAAAAACAATGTGAAAAAAAATAAAGAACAAAAGTTGATAGCAAAAAAAAAAAAGCTCAAAAATATAATTAGAGTCATTTTGATAAAACATGTAAATATTAGTGGCCAAATTTATTATTAAGCCAATTAATATTAAGTATTACCATAATTCTAAAGGAGTGGATCTCAACTTTTTGCACAACTCACGCAAATTAAGTTCGAGTCTTTTAAGTCGATTGAGTCTTAATTAGATTGGTATGGGTATTGTTGCCAATCTAGGAGGACGTGGGTTCGAGTAAATTGAAGAGCATTATCCTCCTATTTATGAGTTAGGGAGGAGCTATGGGTAGTTTTAAGTATTATATCAAAAATAACATATATAATAAGTTATATTATATGCAATCACAATCTTAAGTTATATATGCAAGCAGTGGCTGAGCCAAGAAATTCTTTTTGAAGGGGTTAGAATTAAATTGTATATTTTTCGATAACAAAATATAAATTTATTATTTTAATAGCTTATATCTTTATAATTATTAAAGGGTTAAATTAATTTTTATTATTTTGGAGGTCAAAATGTAATTTTAATATTATTAATTTAAAATTTTATAAATTATAAAAACCTAAATTAAAATTTTATCATTTTAGTTACAACTAGATATAAATTGTCCAATGTATTGGATTCCATCAACATGTAAGAAAATCATATATACCTTTTGAGATAATTTAAATATTTGTCAATTGTAAAGATTAATAGAAACTATTATTAATAATATTTGTTAATAACAAAATTATTGAAAAATATTAAAATGTATGAATATTATCTTTTATTTAACATGGGTAATTTTGTAAAATAACATTATATTCCTAGGAATGTTTTAAGTGAAGGTTAAAGTGCCTAGGAGGTCCCATGTATTATAGGGACTTGATTAATTTAGTCCTTATATTACTAAAACAATCAAATAAGTCCAAATTGTACCACAGTTAAGATTTATTGAATGAAAAAATGTCTTGAATTTTTTTCAATTACCATTCAATTCCAAACAAAAGATTTTTTTTTTTTTTTTACAAAATCATAAAAACTTTAAAAATGGGTAAACTACACCATTAGTCACTAAACTATGGATAAGTTTTTGTTTTGGTCACTTAACTAAAAAAAAAGATACAATGTGGCCACTGAACTATTTGAAAGCTTTCATTTAAGTCACTGAACTATTCAAAAGTTTTTATTTAAGTCATTGAGCAGTTAATTTTTTTTTTAAAGTTCCACTAGCGAGCTCAAATAGACTATTCGATGATCGGTACGGTGGATTAGTACCCATCAACGAGTAAAAGAACATACCTTAGATCCAAGTAGATCTGATGGTCAATGTCGGGGATTAGAGGAAAAAAAACTGTTTGAATTTGGTTTGTAGATTTGTGACATCATACGTTGTTTCATGAAAATAAATAAATTGTAGAAGAGAAAGGGAAAAAGAGCTTTTGATTGATATAGACATTGCGAATAGAGAAAGCCATATAGCATCGAATTTAATATCCCAATGACTTAAATGAAAACTTTTGAATAGCTCAGTGACCAAATTGTAAGTGACCAAAACAAAAACTTACATCTAGTTTAGTGACTAATGGTGCAATTTATCCTAGAAATATCAACAATGTTAAATGTAAATGATATTTTTTTAATCAATAAATGTTAACTCTATCCTAATTTGGTCTTATTTGATTTTTTAAACAATATAGTGATTAAACTGACCAATTTAATAGTAAATGGTCTAATTTGATCAAGTCCCTATAATAGTGAGGCCTCTCTTAGATGCATTCATCGTTAAGTGAATCAAACGTGTTAACATATCTTTTTCGAAATTTTAATCAATACTTTACAATGTCATTATAAAGTAACTTTTATAGCAATGACATTGAAATCATAACATAGAAAAACATCAAACACCCCCTTAGTCCAAAGTTCTACTACTGTTTGAAAGTGAGCGAAAAAAGATAATTAAAGGCAAAGTTGATAATTTTCATTAATACGTAACACTTGTTCTTCTACAATTGATATTAATAGACACGTGTCATGTGTTAATAAAAATGACTAACTAAGCACTCAATTGTTCTTAGTTGTTGATTTTTTTAATAGTATAAGAATAAAATTAACCTATTTATTTTGAAAGAGATTAAATTACTCTCGTATTATTAACATGTATTGGGTGCAATAGAAGGGCATATTGTATTCTTAAGGAGAGACACAGGTTCAAATCTTGGAGACAATATAATTTAGAGGGGCAGTCACGAACCCCAAACATGAATTGTAAAACGGACATAAAGAATAAACAAATTACCCTTATATTTTAATTTCTTTATATATTCACTTTTAAATAATATGTTATTAAATTATTTCTAAATTAAAATACAAAACATCTCAAATAATTTATACCGTTATAGAGCCCATAAACAATTAGAAACAAAAGAACAAAAACCATTACAACCACATATTTCCTTAAAAAACTAAACTATCCTATCCCATTTACTAATTATTTTAAAGTCCCCCATGGGCACCTAAAAGAAACCATTATATCAAACCTCGTGTTACTATGATAATTAAAGTGTTCACCACTTTAAATGTGGCTTAAATTTGAGTCATATTGCTGTTCCTCATTTTATAATTAAAAAAAACATTATATCAAGAAAAAGGAACAAAACAATGGCTGTCAAATTTTGCTATGAAGTAATGCTTATTTCAGCACCAAGTCAGATATAACTAATATAGTCTATATATATATATATATATATTAAATTAGAAAAGGGGCAATGGAGGGTGGGGAATTTGAAGGCAATGATCCCATAATTAACCAAATGTTTGAGAAAAATGTAAAACAATAAAGGAAGTGAGGGTACCTAGCTAGTTTTTAAGCTATAAAGATGTAAACTAGCATATTATTTTATCTTCTTGGCAACTTGAAAGTTTATAAATATTATTTTCGGTAGCTATATTGGGTCTTGACTAAATTTAAAATTAAATTAGATTGGACCTCTAAATAGAGAGCAAGCTCTTCCTACATTGTTTTCTTCGTTAACAAGACTTAAACTTAAAAATATTTTAAGAACATTAAATTTCTTACCACTCGATTCAATAAATTTAGATAACTTATAAGTAAAATATATACTAAAAAAACACCCACTCTTATGAGTTTCAATATTTAAATGATGTTTTGATTATAATGTAAAAGTTTCTTTGAATTAGTGGTCAAAATTTGAACCTAAATGACTAGTCTCATCATTCTACTTCAATACAACTTATGTTCAAAGCCCTACTTAATCATACCTTTCCAATCCCCACCCCCCCAAAAAAAAATTTCTCACACATGTACTGCTTAAATATTTTATACAATAATAAGTGCTTGACTACTCTTAATATTTTTTTTTTCCCTTAGCAGCACTTTCAACTGGTGGTGGAAGAGGAAAAGAGTAATATTTACAATTTTTTTGATTTTACAAGATTCGGAAGTAGTTTAAATTATAAAGATAGTGTGTAAAATAATTATCCATATCGTAATAGTTAAAAGTAAAAAGTTAGTAAATGAAATATTATAATAATTAGCCTTTGTTTATTAGTTATTAATCAAAAGTTGTAATAACTTAAATAGATATATCTATATGATAGTGCCAATTAGTTCATATGTAACTATAGTTGTGACTTAGCTTTGGCAGGCTAATGTAATTTATCATATTTGATTAACATTTTTTGACCCAAAATTGTTAGACTCTTTAAAAGCACATCATTGAGGAATTTTAGCAACACTTTACTGAAGACAAAATGTAGAAAATCAAGATGACTTTTAATGTGATCAAAATTTTATATTTGAAGAGATTTGATCTCTAAAGAAGTTTATACCGAAAAGATCTCTGTCACGTTATGATTAGTCAAAGGCTAATTTTGAGAAGACAAGTATTTCACATTTATTGTACTTTAGCAAGCTATTAAATGTTTATTTAAGTAAAGGTTTGTCAGGATTTTATTCATGAGTTTTGAGAGAACACTTATTATGTTCAAGTGAGGAACTTATTTCAATGTAAATTCATTTTTATATAAATTGTTCTTGTTGACCAGTTTAGAACTAAGCTTTCAATGGAAAAATATATAGATTGGGCATAAGAGTGAGGTTGAACTTAAATAGCATATCGTAATTATTGATTTACGGTTGACTACTCTCTCTGTAAAATCTCATAGACGTATGAAATTTGCAAACCGTGTAACCAAACTTTAGTATTCATCTCTCAATTTATAATTGTTAGTAAGGTAGCCCAGCAAATTTTGAACAAAAATCTAAAAGGCAAAATCAACCCAGTTCACACTATTTAAATAGTAATGTTTATTGCTGAGAAATGTGATTGTCCAAATAAATATCTATTTAGATTTCACTTAGAAAGTTGCACGTAAGGAACCCTAAAAACAAAGTCTCATTCTATTATTCTAAGATTGTTTTATAAAAAAAAATTATTGTAAAAGTTATTTTTTATAAAAATTGATATATTGTTATGCATTACTTAATAATCAATGGATATTTTTTTCGTGCAAAATATAAATAATTATTGAATTTCATTATATTCTCGAGATTTACTTGTTAAAAATTCTTTTGCACACCAATACAGTAAATAAAATCTAAAAAATGACATGCTTACACGTCTTAAACCTTTGTTAATTCCTCTTTGATTTTAGCCGTAACTCACAAACTAACATCACTCATTCAAACAAAATTTGGCTTATTCTAAGAAACTAAATGGAGTTACGCAAAGGGTTTTCTTTTAACAACCCATTTCAACCATTAATGATCTAAGTCTAAACTTTGAACACCTTTAGCTTTTATTGTTTATATTTGGAATATAGGTAGGTTTAGCCCTAAATAAGAGTTTTGCATGTGATATTAAGGACCATATACAAATGGTGTGGGTTCTTTCTTCCCTCCAACTTCTTTTCTAGCTTCAATGCATTCATATATATATATATATATACACATGCATATAGGTTGGCTTAGCCTTAATTGTAAGAGTTTTGCATGTGATATTAAGGACCATTTATTAATGGTGTGGGTTCTTTCTTTCCTCCAACTTCACATATATATAAAAGCTTTTTGGCAGGTTTTTGAATGGATGGTCTAAAAGAGAATGAGGATTCAAAGCTAATGATGAAGCACAAATCCTTATTTTCTACAAATAGAGGAACCGACCATTGAAGGTGAATAACATCATTAAGGCTACCGGATGCCTTCACATTTATATTTATCATCCTTGTTGCTCATTTAATGCCTTTTGACCCCGGCCCCCATTATTGATTATTCTTTCTTCAATAGAACTAATTTCCCATTGATAACTAGGCAGCCTCTTTGGCATTAATTTCTTCATTCCACGGTTTTGGGGTTACAAAAATTAATAGCTTACCAACAAAATGGGTTTGATGGGAACACCGAATTTAGTTCTATGGGCTCATATAATTGTTTGTGAAATCCATATTCAACAGATTTGGTATTTTGAATTTTAATATCTAAAAGGATAAAACAAAATTTAATCAGTTAACATTTTTCAACTTACTTTTTAAATTTCTTTTGTTCACATTAGTCCCTAAACTTGGTAACTTTTTCATTTTTAATCCATGTGGTGATGTGTGAATTTAATGTTGTGCCACATCATCACCTAAAAGTAATATTTTTTTATATATAAAAGAAGTAAGTGATAACATTGCTCAATTTCATAGTGCTAGGTCATCACATGGACCAAAATTAGGAAAAGCTATCAAATTCAAAGACTAATATGAAAAAAAATTACAATTAAGATAAAAAAATCAAATTTAGAGATTAAATGTTATCTTTATCCCTATCTAAGACTATTCCTTATCTTTAAGCTACCACCTTCTTTATGGATTGAAGATTTTTTTAACAATTTTATTATAGATTATGATCATATCTGATCTTTTTGACATAATATTTAGAACTACTCATAGCCCCACCCCAACCCATAAATAGGAGGATAGTGCGTTTCAGCACACTCAAACTCACATCTTCCTGCATTAACAATAATGCACATGCCAATCGAGCTAAAACTCAATTGACTTATGCATTGAAAAACTTCAACATTTTCAATAAAATTTAATTGATTTATTTAAGGCCTTCAATAGTTTTGAAGTTCAAATATTATCATATAATTATTTTTTTCCTCTCTTGTGCTACACTATTTTAAAAATATTTTTTATAATTAATAAGAGGGAATATAAAAATTTATAAAACGTAGCTTTAACTCGCACAAATGCTACTGAAGACATCTTGAAGTTCCAGGTTTGGATGGACTTAGATCCATAATGTCTTCCTCAATTGAGTATAACAAGTTAGGGTTTGGGAAGTTTGAGTGTAGTTTGGAAGATGTATAGAATGTATATTAATGGTGTATAATTATATCTTTTATCTATGATATATGATTTAAAATCAAGATTTTAAAAATAATTCTACTTAGTATAAATTTAAATAATATACATGACATCATCCGATTCTTTAAAGGTGTTTTGATAAATCATTGGAAAATTTTAACAAAAAACAGTTGAATATCTTAATGTTGAAAATATTAAATTACGTCTTATTTTTAAATAAATTATTTCTTCATTTTATTAAAAATTAAAATATTTACATTATTATCTTTAATTTTTATCCTAAACTATTCAAAATAAAAAAATAAGATCATATTAGTAAGACTAAAATTATGAAATAATAAATTTTCATCAAAATCAAAATTTTCTATCATCAAACAAAATAATTATATTCAGCAAACAATTTTATAATATAAATTCAGTTCTTATAAAATCTAGTCGTAAAAATTCATTACTTAATTTGTCAATACTTAATTTTAACTTTTCAATTTATCAAACACATTCTAACAACACATAAATTATATATTTTAATAGTACAACAAATATAAATCCTAATTTTATATATATTCCACTTTAATTTGTTTTCTTGCCATATATAATATACACATCAATTAACCCATAATATCTCATTTATGAGGTTCATTCCCATTATGTTGTGATTAGTTGAAGTTTCATGTCAAATGATGAGAGAATATGAGGAGCTTATTTCAAGCTTTGTTTGGAAGCCATGAAATTTCATGAGAAAGGGGTTAGAGGTTCGGCAATCATTGGAGAAATGTTTTTTGGACCAACCCATATATTTATGTGACAACAAATTTTAATTTAACTAACAGTATCTAGTGAATCTTTTTGGCCACGCTGAGGCCTTGCGTTGTACACATTATTTAATGTTCGGCCTTCGAGATTTTCCCATACAATATATTATTTATGTAATTCGGTTTTTTAATGTTTGTAGAGTTTAGTTCAGTGAATACATTTATTTATTTTTACTCAATTTGACAAGTGATTTAAATCCTATCACACCTTGGTGTATAGTAATCTCACTTGGACAATAAACCAAGCAACATAACTTGTTTTACTCTCTCAAATGCACTCATAAATAAACAAATAAGTGCTTTCAATACTCAATACAAGACCTATACAAGTTTCGAAACTTGCTAACATATTAGATCAATTACAATCAATTCTCCTATTAAACAACAGTTAAAATAGTAAGATGCAATATAATAAAAACTAACGTAAAGTGGATTGTTGGAGATATGTTTTTAATATTATCTCGATCCAATCTCTAAAACCCAAAAGATCTGATTGCTTGACCTGATTCAGTTCGATCTTCAAAATAAGTTGCTTCAAATGAATTGATCTTTACATACGGATTTCCATACTTCCACAATATCAACATTGTTCAAAACCCAAGAATTATATTTAAAAAATTATCAACTCATAACATGACAAATGACAAAATCTATCGCAGTGATAGTCATAATGACCACTATTATTGGCACTTTGACAACACTCACCTCAACAAAGATTTATATAAATTTATGATAGGGTATACATGGTCAAATTATATACAACTACAATTTTCATTTTTAGATCTAATCACTTTTACTATAATTTATTTATTTTAAAAATATGATTTACCAATTAAAATATGGTTTCATTTAGAAAGAAACAACTAAAATTGTAATTTCTATAAAGGGAGGATAATAAAATTAACTTGAAAGTGAATAGAAAGTAAAATCAAAACCTACAATCATAATTCATGGTGTTTGATTGGAATAACTGTAGTCAAAGCTCAAAGAAAGAAAGATCTTAACAAAGATATCACCATTATAAAAAGTTAAAGGAAGGTAAAACCCTCCTTGATAAAAAAAAAAAAGGGAAAATTTTCAATTCTAATCTATCTTAAAAATAATAATTTAGTTTGAGTCTTTTTAATATGGTCCTTTCAAAGAATTATTAATTCAATAAATCCTTTAAACTGAATATTTTAGTTTTAACCCAAAATTTTTATAATTTTACTTTACCCTCTTTGTATATTACTATAGTTACCTAGTTTTTTTTTTTTTTTTACCTATATAGGCCTCCTCACTAACTTTTTTTTTTTTTTGTAAGCAACACTTATAACCCTAACCCTAACCCTAACCCTAACCTTAGATGAACATAACAATGCCATGTTTTTCCATGTGTGTAGGTTAAAACAACAGTGAATATGGAAATGAATGGGAAAGTAAATAATATATAAAATGATATAATATGAAAGTGGGGAGGAATAGGATTAAGAAAAGTAGGCTGGCTTTGGGTGGGAGGGGCCAAGTCTCCACTTTAACGACACCAATCCTTCAAAGCACCCACGTTACCATTCTATTCATTTACGCAAACATGCGATGGGAGGTGATGGGATTTTTACTTTCTTTTTTTTTTTCAATTTTTTTTTTATAATTTTTGTGAGGTTGGGTTTTAGTTTATATGGGGCCAGACAAAATGGGTCCACATGATTGGAATGAAATGGGGTCCATATGGGGTTAAGGAAGCACTCCCATTATTCCTTTACCATGATAAAAGCAATGGCTCATTACAAAAAGCAGATAGGAACCCTTCACCCATTGTTCTTCCATAGCCAGCCACAAAACTAACCATAAAAAGACTAAGCAAATGAAGCCAATGTTGTCATAATGCCACATAATTGGCTTAATTGAGAATCAAAGATCTAATTGAAGATGGTCAAAACCATTTTGGACTAATAAAAAATCAAAAATCAAAATAACTATTTAAAATAGATTAAATCAGTTAATTGAGTTCTCATCAACACTTTGATAAACACCAATATTCAAGTATCGTTAACAATCTTAACCCTAGATTGGAGTAGTTTATGAAAAAAAAAGAGCGAATACATATGTGTGTTGAGAGGGGGACAAACTGGAAGAATATGTTAATCCCATCACCTAGCTAAAGTTTTGGAAATTTAAATAATAAAAAAAAAGTGAGGGAAAAAACTTAGCCATTTGACACTTTTGTGAGGGAAAAGTTTGTAGTGTATGTCTTATCTTCTATTCCTTCTTTTCAAGCTATCTACTTTTTTTTGCCATTTGATTAATATAATCACAAGCAATTTAAAATGTAATATAATATTTAAGAATTTTAATATAAGGAAAAAAAAAACTTTGGGTATTCATGAGTTTAATATATAAAACTCAAATAAACATAAACTTAATTTAATTATAAAAATTAAAAATTGAATTTATCAAACTTTAATTTAAATTGACTTGAATCTAAATTTACATTTTTTTCATGTCTTCTTGAAGAAAAATTAGATTGTGGCTAGACCTGTAATGAAGTGGTGTCACTCCAAGGGCTCTTTAAATAGGGTTATTAGAGAATAATATAGGAAAAAGTTTTAGGAAGAAGAAGGTTTGATAATAATATAGATGAATATAGAGATGATGGATAAAAGGTTACCACCTGTAAAAGTAATATGAAGATTTTTGTATTAGGAGCTAAATTGTATATTGGTCCCTTAATTTAAAAAATAGATAAATTAGTGTTAAAATGTTCAATAATCAAGTGGATATTTTACTAAGTCATAATCGTTACTTGTAGGTGTACTATGAGACGTTAAGTTAATCGATTTGGGTAATGTTTATGTTTTACTAGAAACCTCTAAATGTCACGGGCGTTATTTAATAACGGTCCGAGCTCAATATCGATTAATCCTATTGGGTCACACCTAATCTAATTGAAAAGAGTTTAATTAGACTAAGTGTATAAGCTCAGTGTATTAAAGGGATGTATATAAATGTTATGTAACACAAAGAGATATGTTGTTTAGCATTAACAAAAAATCAACCCAGAAGTTAGGGCTCAATCTTCCCAATCTCCTACGAATAGGAGGGCAATGTGAATATCATTTTGTGTGTGAAATTAGTTAAGACTAATTATTGTGTACATTAGTCCGGTGGACTAGATAATATGTATGTATCTAATTAAAAGAGTTTAATTAGACTAAGTGTATGGTGTATTAAAGGGATGTATATAAATGTTATGTAACACCCTTAGTAATGCTCATTAGTGGTGTTTATGAGGCTTAATCATAGCTGAAATTTCAGTCAAATATACATAAGATATGGGCAGAATTTTGAGTTATTTAAGTGTTATTATTGGGGCTATTATGGGAAACACATAGAATTTAAGGAGAAGAGGATGTTATGATCGAGAATGACTCAAAGCCTCACATGTGTTATTGACACTTTGTGAATGTAGAATTCATGATAATGGTCTTTTACAATTTAGGATGCAATGATCGGAATGAATCAAATGCTCCTAGTAAATGACAATGGATGACATTTGCATGAATGCGAATGTCATGAGAATGAATCTTTTCAACTACGATGGTATCAAAAATCTAAGCGATCATATTACCCAACAAGCTTGCATTGTGATTTGAGTCCCTTCCACTATATACGGGATATAAAGATTGTACCTCTCACTGCAACCGGAGAATAACATTTGTTTCCTCTATCCATCCTGCTGTAACTCGGGTATAGGATCAATTTGCAATGTGTGGCTTTGATATGTACATGAATCAGATTTGTAACTCCTTCAATAATGGGTCATTATACCCACTAATGCTCTAGCATTAATTGCTTATTTTGGTATCTGAACTCACCGGATCGAAGGTGTCCTTGCCATCCATCTTGGTTACACTCACGCTCCCTGTAACGCCTTCTTTGTCAGATAAGGCATTTACTTTTCTTTAGAGTTTTTTGGATAAGAAGAATCTCTTAATGCTAGGTCCTCTTCAAATTCTTGAGCGAACCTTTTGTCAAGCCTATCCGTTTTGGTACATTTGACCTTGCTGAATACTTTCAATCAAGCTTCACCTGAGGCATTTCGTTTCATCTAATTCAATCCAAGCTGGGGCAAAGGAATTTTATCTTCCAACAATTGTTTCCTTCATAAACCAATGGAAAGATGCCCCGAAAAGTCCCGCCAACGCTCAAGGAACCCAAAGGGTAATGATATCCTTCTATGCCAACCTTTACAAGTCTCAACCATTTTTAAGAAAAGATTTGAATTTTTTGATAATCACGATTTTGTAATTTTGGCATATGAAGCGACCTTCACCCTCTCAAGCTGAGGTAACCAACGACCATGAATATGGATCGATGTTGGCTAAAGATCGGCTTGTTAACATCCATGTTCATAGGAAAAATGTAGAAGGCACAATCTTCCTCGACGGCATTTTATGGCATAACAGATGCAATTTCTTTCAGAACCAATAGCTCGAGCCTCTTGATTAGCTTCCTACAAAACATTCTTTAAACCCCAACCTTAACAGATACCCATGTTTTTGTAGTTTGGCATGCCTTGATATGATCAAAGTAAAACATCTTGAATTCTTGAAAATAGCTCAACGATACCTTGCCTTATTCCTAAGAGGAAATGCTTCGCCTTCATCTCCTTCGTTAGTTCATAGCGCTCACGACACTTCATAAGATAGGATCTACATTGGGAAAGTAAGTCACAATCTTTGTCATCTTCAAAGCCCTTAGATCCCTCAGATACATATCTCACTAAAAGGGAGTCTTAATGTCATTATGTCATTGATATCCTGGGCCCATTGTAGAAAATCTAAAGAATAAACGATCCTAAGGATGATTATTCGTATGATATGGTCACAAGTGAAAGAATATTCAGATGAAATGTAAAGAATGAAAATATTTACTTAGAAAGATGCATTTTATTGAAATAAAATTCGACACAAGCTTCTTTCAAAGAAATCTTATTGCCTGTGCTTGAAGCAACAAGTGTGTTTTACATATTACTCTAGATTAGCTTTAAAATACATGTTTCTTCCACACCTTATTGTTCAAAAACACTCCTGTACAAAGGCGATGCTCGAAAAATTTTTATTCCTGCTTTTTCGGTTCGATCATTTCCGCCATTACCATGTCTGCGATCTCCGGTGGAATCTTCTGCATCGATTTTGTGGGGGACAACTCCCTATCTTATATGCATGGGTTATGAAAGGAGCCTTTAGGTGTTGATAAAGAGCAGCTCTCCTGGTTTCCCCGTAGATCTAATTGCATGTTCGATTTTCTAAGAGAATCTTCTCAAGGTGGTTGGACTCGCATGGCGACCTCCCTCCACCTTGTGCGTATTGTCCTAAAACTCTCATTTTGTCTTTTTCCATGCTTTGCAAAGTAATTTTATCCGGCATGCCATGTCCGTAACGGATCGAAATGCTTTAAAAATACTTGAGCGAGACTTCTCCAGAACTAATGTTGTCTGACTAAGTCGGGTTATACCATCTAGCGAGCCCCACTAAACTTTCTTGGAAACAAGGATTAAGAGTTGGTCATTGTTCACATACCCACCATTCGCCTGCAGAACATGGTGATATGGGCCTCCTGACAGCTAGTCCCACTGCATTTCTCGAATCGTGCATTTTGAACTTATGAGGAAGCACCAGATCCGGAACCAGACTCAAATCTTTTAAGGCAATACCATGGTGGTGATCAAGATCTTCCAAAGCCTTGAACTTTTCCTCCAACCATCTACAACGATCCTCTAACTACCTTAAAGATTCTTCTCTCGACCCTATTTTCTCACCATATTTAAATAAAGTACAACATGATTGGTCGGGTTATCTCTCGGATTGGATCCCTGAGCCAACATGGGAGTTCAGAGGTGGTCTAGCGTCCTCTTGCCCTTGTTCGGGCTCGTCGCAACCGTGGCCTTAGGACATACTCCTCAAGCCTTGCTTTGCATGTATGGGTAAACCCGGGAGCGCTTTCGCTATCCTCATCGCCGGAGGCATTGACCTTTCCTTTGTCTGTCATCCATTCAAAGATCCGGGCCATCTGTGCTATCATGCTTCTTCCGAGCCTCAAAAGATTTGGTCCTTCATTTCTTCATTGGAGTTTCATCATTTGTCACCGATCTGTTTTGCATTTTCTTCTCAAATTGTTCAAATCTTTGATCCATTTTCTTTGTCTTAGCACGAGTCCCGTAGTAATGTTCGGCTCCCTGTTCCTTCTTCCCTTTCTCTTGTTTCGATAATCTTAACCAATTAGGCTTCTTTTTATAAAATTTAATGCATATAATATGATGCAATGCAAATGCATGAATGCGGAAGAAGACATTGATTCTCGATCAACTTTATTTTAGAAAACTTTATTAGAAGGTAAAACCCTTTACATAAAGCAGACATAAATATGCTTTATACCGGTGCCTAAGGTTTTGATTTTCCCAAGGAGATTAGCTCTTGATCATGACCGCAGTAGCTCATATCTCACGCCCATGTGTCGCCTTTAATGCCCAAAGTCCAGGGTGATCACCACCTCTTGATTCGGATTGTCGCTTCACCTATGAGGTAGTTCCGACTTCTAACTTGCTCGCTAGAATGGCTGGCTCCTCCTCTCGCCGCTTTTCTCTCGCTTCCGAAGCTCAATCCGAGCTCACTAATGTGTAATGCCGATTCTAGCTATTCAACCTTACCTTTCATTTCCTCGATTCTGCTTAGAAGCTTGACTTGATAGTGGTGTAGAGACCCCAAGCTCCGCTTATTCTAGCTTTTAGTCCCTTGTTTTTTAATTGGCTTGTTTTTAACCATGTGCGGACGACGCATTGCCTTCTACTTTATCAAGGAATTCGCTTTCCATAACCAAATTTTCTAACTCGAACCGACCGTGAATCGATGCTCTCAAAATATGAAATGATATGCACAAAAGAATGAAACACAACAAGTTAGTATCATGAAATATAAAGCAAGTAAAATAAGCAAACACCTATCCGGGTGACCACTAAGGTTTGACATAGCTCTACCTAAGGTGGGCTCCTAGGGCTCACTATATGCGATTTAGTTCTAAAGTTCGAGGTACCCGAACCAGCAGATTCCTCGTTCCTCACCCATTATAGGCTCATACGGACCGAGTTCGGTTCAGGGGAATACATTTCCCTATGGCCATGCGAAAGTGAAAACTTCACGAAGACATAGGTACGGATGTATCCGAAAGCAGTTCACTAGCCCATGCGGAGGTGAAAACCTCACGAAGGCATAGCTTCTAGCTCCAACTTAGAGGTGTGACCACAACGGTCATGCAATGCAATGCCAAAGTATTTACGAGACCAATATTGAAAGTGCATTAAAAGAAGCATGATTTTCCAAAACTATTTTAATCAAAAGGACAAAAATCAACCAATCTATGGCCCCGACCGATTCTTCAGTGGAGTCGCCAAGTCGTCAGAACCATTTTTTTGGTGAAAGAAAGCACGCGGTCGACTCAATTTTTTGAAAAAGAAAAGGAAGGAGTCACCACCGATCTTTATTTGGTGTGATCGGATCACCTTTGTTTTAATAAATCGCTTAATTTACTAAAACAAAGGCTTTTGGTCCACGAACTTTGAGAAAACGGGTTCGAAGGTCGATTACGTGCGAGGAAGGATTAGCACCCTCGACACGCCCAAAATCGGTACCAAACTGATTGATTGATGTCCGATTTGTTGTAAGCTTTGAAAGGGTTCGAAAATACAATGCTTTTACTTTCAAAATTGGAAGGGACGTTAAGGCTCTCTTATTTTCAAGAGATAAAACATCATGTCCAAGAAGTTAGGGCGCGATACTTTAGATTCTTGAAACTAAGCTCACCTTTTGAAACTTGGTTTTATTTGAAGAGGATCTCCGTGTAATGCTCATTAGTGGTGTTTATGAGGCTTAATCATAGCTGAAATTTTTAGTCAAATATACATAAGATATGGGCAGAATTTTCGGTTATTTAAGTGTTATTATTGGGGCTATTATGGGAGATTTGTAACTCCTTCAATAATGGGTCATTATACCCACTAATGCTCTAGCATTGATTGCTTAGTATAACTGAAAAGTTTTTTTTTTTTTAAAGATAAAGAGAAGGAGTTTTCTTATTATTAAGTGCTTTTCTCATTAGTATTATACATACACTTAGATCAAAAACACAAAGGGTTGTGCACACAAGATAGTTTTAGGAATCGTTCCTACAACTACGAGCTAGTACTCGGGACGTTCGTGAATCGTTGAGGGGTGGACTTTCAATAGAAGGATTTCGCTTGCGATCCTCCGTCTTAAAGTGTACCTTTGGGAATTGAATTCACGTGACAAAGGTATAATTTCTAACTATTTCTTGGTATGTTCATTACATGTCAAATAATGGATCTTGGGCATGGGTTTTAGTTTTTCAGCATGATTAATAGTTAATCATACTAATTCCTAACAGTGGTATCAGTCCTAAATTATTTGGCATGTTTTGGACATAATTTAGTTAGTTTGCATACCAATATGTAAGAGTGTAATTCCATGTCTTATTTTAATTTGCTAACAAAGTTAAGAACTTTGGGGAGGGTTATTAAATTGATTTTAATCACAAAGTTTTGAACTTTGTAATTTAAAATTGTTTTAGTAATTTCCTATAAATTGTCTAAATAATATGGTTAACCAAATTTTAGGAATTTTATTTAATTAGCAAATTGTTAGAATTTGATATTATTTAGCTTTTCGATACTTCAATGACAACAAGATCAAGTCTCTTAATGTTGATTTTGTTGTTGTACTCATCGATGTGATGGCAAGAGTCAAATGGTTAGTTGCTTGTGTCAAATAGTTGGCATGTCACGGTGAGTTAAGGAAAAGAATGTCTTTTCTGTTGATTTGAGTATTCTTTTGTAAGAAAGGAGTTTCTATGCAAGCAAAAGGAAGGCCAAGAGTTGGACTTTGTTGTCTTTGCGTTAGATAGTTCAAGAGAAAAGATGGTTCTTTTAATTTCAATTGGATTTTGATTCAATTGTTTTTAAATGCAAATTAAAAATATAAAAAATAGATTATTATTCATGGTAATGAATTTATATATTGTTTATGTAAATTTTATATTTTAAATTGTTTAAATTGTATGGGCCACTTGAAGATATCAAGTGGGTGAATGTATAACTGTTATGCAATTTTTTTTTGAGGTAACTAGTATGGCCCATGGTTTACGGTTTGCATACCGTCATTTTGAATGTAATAATTAAATAAATTTAGTTATTTAGTGTATTTTATTTCAAAATGTAAAATATTGTAATCCATGGAAATGGTGATCAAGCATCAAATGTGATGGTCAAACATGGATATGGTGGCCAAGAATGGAGATTCAAGTCAAGCCAAGAAATGTAATGACTCTAGATTTTATGCAATAGATGTGATCTATTAGGTGTAAGGGCCATACTAGGAACCAAACTCTTTAATTTGCTTTCATTTAAATTTTTGCATTGGATGGATGTTTATTTGAATGATTGCATGTTTAGGTTGTTAGTTTATGACTCAAACTCACATAGTTCACATAATGGTTAGAGTTTATAAAAACAACCTAGGTCCCTAAATAATATTGAGTATTTTACCTTTCCACTTAGTAACACTACGAAGCTTAAGATCATTAGTTGGGTAGGTTTTGCCAAAGCGAGGTGCCCACTTTTTATCCTAAAATAAGTAGTAGGTGAAAAAATGGTTAAAGTCAACTAAGTAGGTCAAGGGTTGGCACTTAGAGGCAAGTGACTTTTAGATAAAGGGTTATCTAGTTAGTCAAACCAAGGATAATTAGATTATTAAGAAAGAGTTCTTTGCTCACAATCACTAGTTTTAGGTGTCAAGCCAAAGCTTACTTAAAATTAGTGGGAGTTGGTCTTGGTGTCACTAGATTAATAAGGGATATTTTATATTAATTTAGTGGAATAAATTGGATTTATTGAAGATAATCATATAAATATAATCTCATATGCTTTTATTACTTCTTTTGTAGATGGCAAACAACTCTTCAAACAATGTTTCTAGTTTCGGCATTAGGTCTATACTAGAAAAGGACAAATTGAATGGATTGAACTTTATCGACTGGTCACGAAACCTAAGAATAGTTCTTAGGCATGAGCACAAGCTAGAGGTGCTTGATATTCCTGTTCCCGAAAAGTCCGGCCTTACCGAGTCTGATTAAGCAAAAGCAGATTATGAATCCGCACTAGAGAAATCTAATGATGTCACATGTTTGATGTTGGCATCCATGGTCCCCGGTTTGCAAAAACAATTCGAGGACAAGGATGCTTTTGACATTATGGTTCAACTCCAATCCATGTTTGGGAAACATGCTAGAGTTGAGCGCTTTGAAGAACTCAAAGCCACTCTGGCCAGCCAACTCAAGAAAGACGATCTAGTTGGACCACACGTTCTCAAAACGAAGAGTCATATTGAAAACTTGCAATGCCTTGGGGTTGAGATTGGTGAAGAGTTAGCTGTTGACTTGATTCTTCAATCACTCCATGATGGTTTTGGTAATTTTATTCAAAATTACCATATGAACTCTCTTAATAAGAGCATGGGTGAACTTCATGGATTACTCTAGACTGCTGAACGGACCCATCCTCCCAAGCCTAAGAAGGATGTTCTTATAGTGAGGAAGGCGAAGGGTGCCTTCAAGAAAAAGGCCAAGGCAAAGAAGCCTTCTACTAGTCAAGGCAAGGGCAAGGTTGTTGCCAAGGCCAAGACTAAGCCTGGAGCCAGTCCGGACCAAGAATGCTTCTATTGCAAGAAAAATAGGCATTGGAAAAAGAATTGTCCTAAGTATTTAAAGGACAAGAAGGAGGGAAATGTCGCAACTACCTCAGGTATCTATATGATAGAAATTAACTTTGCTTCCTCTAATTCATGGGTATTGGATACCGGATGTGGTTCTCACATTTGTTCAAATGTACAAGGACTACAAAATAAGAGGGACCTTGCGAAGGGCGAAGTGGACCTACGCGTTGGAAATGGAGCTAAAGTAGCTGCACTAGCCGTAGGAAATTATGTTTTGTCTTTACCTTCTGGATTGTATTTGGAACTCAATAATTGTTATCATGTTCCTTCAATTAATAGAAATTTAATTTCCATTTCTTGTCTTGATTCTGAAGGTTTTACTTTTGTAATAAATAATGGTTCTTTGTCTATTTACAAAAGTGACATTTGTTATGGAGTTGCCCATTACATGAATGGTCTTTACTTACTTAACTTAGACAAAACAAACTATCATGTAGACAATGCGAAGCGACTAAAATCAAAAGATTCAAATAAAACATACATTTGGCATTGTCGTTTAGGACACATAAACGAGAAACACATTCTAAAACTCCACAAGGATGGACTATTAGACTCATTTGACTTTGAGTCATATGAGACCTACGAATCTTGTTTAAGTGGCAAAATGACTAAGTCACCATTTACTGGAACTGGTGAAAGGGCTAAAGATTTGTTGGGAATCATACATTCTGATGTATGTGGCCCAATGAATATCTTGGCTCGGGGAGGGTATGCGTACTTCATTACTTTTATTGATGATTTAAGTAGATATGGTTATGTCTACTTAATGAAACATAAGTCTGAAGCTTTTGAAAAGTTCAAAGAGTTTCAATATGAAGTACAGAATCAGCTTGGCAAGACGATTAAGGCACTAAGATATGATCGAGGGGGCGAATATCTGAGTCAAGAATTTATTGATCATCTTAGGAGTTGTGGAATAGTTTCACAATGGTCTTCTCCAGGAACGCCTCAGCTGAATGGCGTGTCCGAAAGGAGGAATCGAACTTTATTAGATATGGTTCGGTCTATGATGAGTTTAGTCGATCTTTCAGTTTCCTTTTGGGGTTTTGCACTTCTTACCGCTGCTCATGTTCTTAACCGTACTCCATCTAAAGCTGTCGAGAAGACTCCATATGAGTTATGGACAGGAAATGTTCCTAAGTTGTCTTTTCTTAGGGTTTGGGGTTGTCAAGCTTATGTAAAATGTTTACAACCGAACAAGCTTGAACCAGATCCAATAAGGTCTTCTTTGTGGGTTACCCAAAGGAGACTAAAGGGTATTACTTTACAACCCTAGCGAAGCGAAAGTGTTTGTGGCTCATGAATGTGTCCTTTAGAAAGAGAGTGTTTTCGAAAAGTCAAGTGGGAGAAATATTCATCTTGAAGAAGTTGTTCCTCAAGATGAGCAACCACAAAACACTTCTACTGATAGGAGTGGGAGTAGAGATCATTTCTTTAATGGGAGTGAGGAAGAGGTAACTCCTCCAGTTGTGGATGTCCCTATTCGTAGGAGTAGTAGGGCAAGTAAACCTCCTAGGAGAGATCCTTTAGAGGATTACTTAGTTCATGAAGGTCATGAAATCCTCTTATTAGATAAAGAGAAACCTACTACCTACAAGGAAGCTATAGAGAGTTCAGATTCTGACAAATGGCTTGGAGCCATGAAATCTAAAATGGAATCTATGCACGACAATCAAGTTTAAAACTTGGTTGACTTGCCCGAAGGTGCTAGACCTATCGAATGCAAGTGGATTTATAAGATAAAGACTGACATGGAAGGCAAAGCAGTTGTCTATAAGGCTAGACTGGTTGCAAAAGGTTTTAGGCAAGTTCATGGTATTGACTATGGCGAAACCTTCTCGCCAGTAGCCATGCTTAAATCCATTCGGATTATCCTAGCGATAGCCTCGCATTACGACTACGAGATTTAAATCATCGAAGGTGTATATGACACAACCTGAGGGTTTTGTGGATCCTAATTGCCTTAGGAAGGTATGCAGGCTTCTTAAATCCATTTATGGACTGAAACAAGCATCCTAGTTAGAATATTCATTTTGATGATGTAATCAAACAGTTTGGTTTCATCAGGAACCCCGAGGAGTCTTGTGTATACAAGAAAGTTAGTGGGAGTTCTATTTGTTTTCTAGTATTGTATGTGGATGACATTCTAATCGTAGGAAACAATGTGCCAATGCTAGAGTCTGTAAAGGCTTGGCTAAGCAGTTATTTCTCTATGAAAGACCTTGGAGAGGCACAGTACATTTTGGGCATCCGTATCTATAGGGATAGATCACAAAGATGATTGGACTGAGTCAGAAAACTTGTATTGATAAGGTTCTTGAAATGTTCAACATGGTAAACTCTAAGAGAGGTTACCTACCCATGTCACATGGCACTTATCTTAGCAAGAAGCAGAGTCTTTCGACTCCTGATGAGCTAGAAAAGATGAGTAGAGTTCCATATCCTTCAGCTATAGGCTCTATCATGTATGCCATGATCTGTACTAGGCCAGATGTCTCATGTGATTTGAGTATGACGAGCAGATTCGAGTCCTGTCTTGGTATTGACCATTGGAAGGCCATCAAGAACATCCTGAAGTATCTTAACAGATTAAGGATAAGTTCTTGGTTTATGGAAGGATACTTGAGCTATGTGTAAAGGGTTACACAGATGCTAATTTTCAGATAGATAAAGATGACTTTCGATCTCAGTCGGGTTACATCTTTACTCTGAATGGAGGTGCTGTTAGTTGGAAGAGTTCCAAGCAAAGCACGATTGCATATTCTACAATCGAAGCGGAGTACATTCGCTGCATCTGAAGTAGCAAAGGAAATAGTTTGGATAAGGAACTTCATTTCTGAGCTTGGTGTGGTCCCCAGTGTTGTTGGACCAATTCAGTTATTATGTGATAATGATGGCACAATTGTCCAAGCAAAGGAGCCTAGGGCGCATCAAAAATCCAAACATGTGCTCCGAAAGTTTCACTTGATACGAGAGATCATAGGCAGGGGCGACGTGAAAGTATGTGAGATTGACACGGATTATAATATAGCAGATCCATTGACTAAACCATTGTCTCAACACAGGCATGAGTTACACGTAGCAGAGATAGGAATTAGACTTATTGCTGAATAAGTTGTATGTTTTAGTATGTTGGATACTTGTCTATTTATTTTGTTGGAATGTAATATACATTTTATAATTATCTATAAAAGTTGAGAACTTTATTATTACTTGATTGTGGTTTAGAGTCAAGTAATGTCCAAAATGTATTCTAGAATTTCTATATAGGTTATTAGATTTGATCTAGTAATTGAACCCTATAATGTGAACTAGATAACTTAGATTACATTTTTTGTCCCTAACCAGGTAATTGAGATGGACACTAATTACCCTTAATGGTTAGAATGTTGATTAGCTGATGATCTCGTTCATAGATCATAAGGACATTGGATGTCTAGTTAATCACGTTGATAGGAATGGGAGTATTTATATTTGGACATGACCCGTTTTAAGTATTCTTTAAGAACATGTTGTCATAAGAATAACTCAAAATGACTAGTAAATAGAATCCTTTGACCTGAGTTTCTCACTGATTACGTATGTGAGAATTACTATTCCTTGACATAGTCAAACGTCATGCCGTAAAAGGAGACTATAAAGGCTATGCTCGGGAGTGTTATGAATTACATGACAGATAGAGGAAGGACAAGATGGGGTTGTCAAACCTTCTTTAGGGTTTATATCTCAGGCCACTCGGAGAGTCGGAACTATAAATGCATGGCCATGCTCAAATGGGTTATAAGGATAATCATTTGTCTTTCCAGTTCGTCTTAGAATCCGAGAAATGTTTAGACTATATAAGGATGACAGAATTTCTTACCTTATGTCTAAATGAGATATTAATTGACAAGGATTTTAGATTCACAACTTGTTGAAACAAGTTGAGCTAGTGGGAGGCGTCCTATAGCACTATTATACTTGTTTCTTGAACAAGTGGGAGATTGTTAAAAATGTTCAATAATCAAGTGGATATTTTACTAAGTTATAATACGTTACTTGTAGGTGTACTATGAGACGTTAAGTTAATCGATTTGGGTAATGTTTATGTTTTACTAGAAACATCTAAATGTCACCGGAGCGTTATTTGATAACAGTCCAAGCTCAATATCGATTAATCCTATTGGGTCACACCTAATGTAATGTGAATATCATTTTGTGCGTGAAATTAGTTAAGACTAATTATTATGTACATTAGTCTGGCTGGACTAGATAATATGTATGTATCTAATTAAAAGAGTTTAATTAGACTAAGTGAATGGTGTATTAAAAGGGATGTATATAAATGTTATGTAACACCCCTTAGTAATGCTCATTAGTGGTGTTTATGAGGCTTAATCATAGCTGAAATTTCAGTCAAATATACATAAGATATGTGCAAAATTTTCAGTTATTTAAGTGTTATTATTGGGGCTATTATGGGAGATTTGTAACTCCCTCAATAATGGGTCATTATACCCACTAATACTCTAGCATTGATTGCTTAGTATAAGTGAAAAGTTTTTTTTTTTTTAGAGATAAAGAGAAGGAGTTTTCTTATTATTAAGTGTTTTTCTCATTAGTATTATACATACACTTAGATCAAAAACACAAAGGGTTGTGCACACAAGATAGTTTTAGGAATCCTTCCTACAACTACGAGCTAGCACTCGAGACGTTCGTGAATCGTTGCGGGGTGGACTTTCAATAGAGGGATTTCGATTGCGGTCCTCTATCTTAAAGTGTACCTTTGGGAATTGGATTCACGTGACAAAGGTATAATTTCTAACTATTTCTTGTTATGTTCATTACATGTCAAATAATGGATCTTGGGCATGGGTTTTAGTTTTTCCGCATGATTAATAGTTAATCATACTAATTCCTAACAATTAGTTCCTATATGTTATATGAAAAAGAAAACTAATACTTTTGCTAAAAAAATTATCTATTTCTACTGTTAAAAATTTGTTATTGTACGTCGACATGAGTTACATGTGACACGTCCAGCGTTACTGTCTTATTATTCTATCAATCACGCTTACTTTTATTCAAAAAGAATCAATATGCTCTATAATACTTTTACCGGCTAGGATCATAGCTCATGTTATACCTTTAGGATTGGCTCACTTCCCTTGTCCTTCTTCTATCTAGGAGTGTTCAAATGGTCGGTTTGGTTATTACCGAATCGAATTACAATTAATCGAATTACTCGAAATGTAAAAATCTTTAATCGTTAATTGAACTGAAATTTATGTTTTTTTGTCTTTTGGTTAAAATAAGTATAAAAATGTATAAAATATATTGCTAATGTTCATTTTGTTTTTTTAATAGTTCAAAAATATATTATATATAATATATTATTTATTTCGATTAATATAAAAATAATAGTTCAAAAAATATATTGCTAATATAAAAAAACATATTATATATTATTTAATTCAATTAATTATCCAATTTCAAACTAAATCAATTGATAACTGAAACTTCAAATAATCATTAATCGACCTCTGACCAATTTAAATTCGACCATTGACCGATTAACCGAATTAGATTAGTTCAATCTGTTAATTCAATTTTAACCAAACTATGAACACCCAATTTTGGGCATGTTAATTTGTGAGCTTTAGCTTATTATTGTTACGGGCTAACATAACATATCTAAACTCTGAACACACAATAGAAATTTTCAATTTTTAAAATAATTTAAATTCAAAATAACTTAAATTTCAATCAATTTAATCAAATTTACCGTTATATAATGTTCGGATATTCCTTAGCAGTCGAGAAAAAGGAAAATAAAAGTGTGTTAGACAAAGGAAGGTGGCTGATGATTGTGTAAGAATCGTAAAGCTTATGTTTTCCATGAAAAAGAAAACATAATTATGTGTTGGAGAAAGAGATTTACTGTTGTTATATATATGGGTGGGTGACATATAGCCTCATCAACACATATCAAGTCATGCATGCATGTCAATGTGGCAATAGACATCAAGAATATACCTATGACCCATGGATCAGCTTCATCTTTACTACACACACACACACATGTAACATGTAGAGGAAGTAAACATAGTAATCAAAACCTTACAGCACCAACGATGCAGCAAGGAAATTGGACAGGGGCGAATTAGGCTCCGTCTCAAGCCATACGTCTGCAAACTGCACCTGACTCCCCTCATCGATCTAATTGGGGGATGAGTCCTCTACCTCAATTGAGTACCTTTACTGACTACATAAGTATGATGGGGAATACAAGCCTTACTAACCACTTTAACAACCATCTTAGCTACGTCAAGGCGATTTCGATCTCTAGTGTCAGGATCTAGGCTCACAAAATGCTCCCACTGATCACCGGGAGACCTAAAAAAGCTTTCATTCCAACAACGTAAAGGGACATCAACTAACAAACATCTCTGGATCTTGTTCTTCAGTATTAAAACGTGATAGATAATCAAACCAATTCAAAAGCTCGTCTTTCTTTCATTCCCATACATCTTCCAAGTCGTTGGATGAATCAATGGCTAAAATAGAGGATGGTCCACCCCATGGACAAACTTTGCACTTGATGTTCTAGCTTATAACAAAGCTTTTTGGACCATTTCCAAACTATACACCTTTTTAACATTACCAATAAGACGACGTTTGAACCAGTCAATGTCCTGACTGCATTGTTCTTGCCCCGTGGACCTATTTGCTTTGTCACTAGCATTAAAGGACTCATTGAACACGTTGGGAAGAAAGGCAGCAACCGGCTCACTCTTCCCCCTCTCGTCTACCATGGGCAAAGGATTAGCTCCATTAATAATGTATGACCGAGAATCCCTCAACGCGCCTGAAAAGACCTTGGGACGAGGATTACTAGACTTGGGCAATTTCTGCTTGTGAGCACCAAAAAGGCCATTACCAATCAAAGTTCCCGACACCGTCACCTTACGCACTCCCCTAGATCGCCGGCCTGACAAAATGTCGCTCTTACTTACATACTTAGCTATGGAAACACTGATGGCAAAACCACCAATCCTATGATATAGCACCCATAGCAATTGCTCTGTGAAGATCTTCCTCAAACCAAAATCGAACGAAGGCAAAAGTCGTAAGAGAGTACTTCCTCCTAGGATTAAAATAAGCAACGCAAACAACCGTGACCCTACCAAAATGATCAAAAAGCTCCCTTACGCAGATGAAGGAACCCTCTTGCTGAGATTATCAACAACTGTCGTGAACGAAACCGTGGCTGAATAGCGACTTTACATCTTTCCCTATCACAGTAGATTTAATTTTTGAAGTTCGAAAATCAATTAAAAATTCGAGACAACGTGTGAAATTAACCCAAAATCTTTATATATAGAGAGAGACTAATTTTTTTATATACGAAAGGACTATAAATCTACAGCTGAGCATGGGCTGGGCCACCCGGCCCGGCCCGAAGGCCAGCCCGAAAAATGGAAGGATTCGGGTAAAAATATAGGCCCGAAAAATGGGCTTGGACAGAAAATGAGGCCCGTTTAAAAAATGGGCCGGGCCTCGGGTAAGAATTTCTTGGCCCGAGCCCGGCCCGAATTCATTAAAGACAAAATTTTTTTTAAATATTATTTTCTTATTGTTTTTCTCTTTATTTTGCTACCATTTTACTATTATGTTTCTATTATTTTGTTGTTATTGTTTAGATATTATATAAAATTTATTTTATTGTTAATTTTGTTATTATTTTAAAAGTATTTGTTAATTTTGTTATTATTTTAGAGGAATTTACTTGTTAAGTTGCATATATTTTAGTGTTATTTAAGTCTACATATTTTTTAAAATTTATTTCTCAATTTGTTGAAAAATATTTATTTTGATTTTTTTAATATTTTTGATGTATTATATATATTTAAAAATTATATAAGATAATATAAAAAATTAATACGGGCGGGCCGGGCTCGGGTTTTAGTATTTTTATATGGGCCGGGCTTGGGCAAAATTTTAGGTCCATTTTTTGGGCCCGACCCGGCCCGAGCCCAATGAACGGGCCTAAACTTTTAGTTGGGCCCGACCCAAACCCGGCCCGGCCCGGCCCATGCACACCTCTATATAAATCTATATAATTAATTGTGCTAGACATCCTCAAACGACGATCCAATTTGTAAATCATTTTTCAAACTTTAGTATGTTTTAGTTGAAGCCTAAAGGTATTAGTTTCATATTAATTAGGTCATTCTTTTTATCTAACCATTAATTTAGGTATTAAATTTCAACTCAAATATAACATGAAGCATATTTAAAAAGAAACATCCCTTTTTATGACCTCATATTTTTTTTAACTTATCAAATCCAAATTGTTTGTCCAATAGGTACACGCAATTACAATTCAATCTGTGTGTTTTAGATACGCTCCACGTCAAATTCAATTTGATCTACATATTCAAAACAATATTTGATACTTTGAGGACACAACTAGAACTTTTTGAATATCAACTAATTTAAATTTTGAGTTATAACTTTGGGAATGTTTGTGTAATACACAAGCGTGAGCTTCATGCATCACATTAAATAATAACAAGACACAAAAATTTATAAATAGGAGAATAATATATTTCAACATATTCAAACTCACATATTTTTATATTAATAATAATATTTATGTCAATTAAATTAAAGACTTAATTAATAATATTGATATTGAATAAGACTCCTACATTAATGGTGCGTGGGTGCATATAGAGAGAGAGAATCAGAGGTGGGCCAGGTGGCACGTAAGGGGTTGGGTGGTGGGTGGTGGGTGTGGGGTTGAATCTTTTAAGCTTTTCTTTTTCATTATCAGGTCCAAACAAAGGTCTCTGTTTTGTCAAACATGTCTGCTATTACTTCCACCTTATACCTACGTATTTTGACCTCTCCATCTTCATTTCTATCTTACCTTATATGGATGTATTATTGAACTTCTCCAATATATGTATACAGAATTTAAATTTGAAAATATACTCATATTAAATATTTACCCATAATAAATAAATTATAATCCAAACTAACAATAATTTACAGTGCCTTCTTAATTCGTCAAGTATTGCTTTTAATGAAAGTTTTGTATTCTAATTTTATTAAGAGTTTAAGTTAATTCAAGAACTCAAATGTCTCGTTTGGTGCTTGAGATAATTTCTTTACAGACAACAATGGGCTTTCTTTATAAAAATAACTCAAAATTTATAATAAATTATAAAAATAACTCACTTTTTTATTACACAAGTAAATTACTCAAAATGAATAATAAAATTTGGTAGAAGCAAAAAGATTGGCATCACCAACTTGCCACGCCCGCCAATCATTGGTTGTCATATTAAAAAAATAATTTTTTCAGTGGAGATAATTTATTTGACGCCACTTGTACAAATATCTGAGAGATACTAGTATTTATGAATAATTTTGGGGCCAAAAAATAAATAATAATAATGGAGCCATAGAAAATGACGTCACCACTTTAATATGTCAAATTTATTTATTTTTAAAATTAATTTTTAATTTAAAACTAAAATTGATATTTTATTTGGTGAAACTATATAGAATGATGCCAAAACTTTCTTTTATTTTTAGTTTAAATGTAAAATTATTATTTGCATAATAACTGAGAGTGGTGGTTTAATTTTACTTTTTTTTATAAAAAATACCTGACATATTAAAATGGTGGCCTCATTCTCTATAGCTCCACTATTAGTATTTACTTTTTTGCCCTTGAATTATTTAGAAATATTGATATTTTTCTGATATTTATATAAGTGACGCTAAAAAGAATGACTCCACCCAGAAAATTAATTAATTTAATTTGGCAGCTGATTGGCTGATGTGATAAGTTAGTGAAGCTAATATCTTTTACTATACCAAATTTTACTATTCATTTAAAATAATTTACGTGAGACATTTTATAATTAATTAAAATTTTGGAATTATTTTCTATAACCCGCAGATAAAATTTAAAAAGAGATTTGATTGTGGAAGAAATAAAATTATAGTTGAAAATTGTAAGAATTTATGCACCACCAAATTGGAATAACATAGAGATAGTGAGATAGTAATTATTAACTATAAAAATTCTACTGAAATACACAATCATTGAGCCAAAAAGATGAATTTCAATCTCGCTTGTTTCCTTTCCACCTTTGTTGCTTGTGATATAATTTTAGCTTTTTAGGCCCTTATTATTATTAAAATCACACATAATAATTAATCAAAGGTCAAATTGATTATAATTTCCCATGAAGAAACCATAATGCTTCCTTAATATTATTATTATTATTATAAATTTATATTATTTAAGATATTTTAATTTCACACCATGTGGTAGCACATGATCCTAACCTTAACTTTTTTGGCATGCAAAAAGGGGATGAAAAATACCATCCCATAAATAAACAATCACTCAAATCTTTTATATATTCTTTTCCAACATTAAACAATTAAAAAAATAAACAAATTTCTTTTTATCTTCATTTTATTTGACTTGTATCCAAAAACATATTAAGAAGGTTTAATTCCGCCTTTACCCTCTCTTTTCTTTATATTTTTTAAATTTAGTCCCTCTAATTTTATTTTCAAAATTTCAATCCATGTACCTGTTAATGGATCGGTTAATAACAAATATTCAGATTTTAACATATAAGCCAGCTAATAGTGTTACCAATAGGACTAGTTTAGAGGGACTAAATTTAAAACATCTAAACAGTATATGGATTGATAACAGAATTAGACCTATCCGAAACTAAATAAAATTGCATTAAAATGATTGAATTTTTTTGGCACCAATAAAATCTTGGCTCTGTCGTTAATTTTTAAAAATTAAAATTATTATGTACTCATTTATATCATCTCAATAAATGCAATTATTTTCTTTTTACTCTCATTTTGATTTGTATTTATAAAATTAAAAAGGAAAATAAAGAGAGAAAAAAAATTAAAGTTAGAACCAATTGAAAACATGAAGTGTTGTTGAAGATAAGTATGTATAAAGAAAAGTCGAGAAAGAAAAGATAAATTTTGCAATGTCCAATCTGGGTTTAGGGTTTGGATTCTCAACTTTATTTTTTATAATTTATTTTGAAGAAATTATTTGTGTTGGTGTAATTTTAGCAGTAAAATCGAAAGAGAAAAATTCAGTAGATATTTTGAGAAATCAAAATAAAATTTCATTTTTATGTAATATGCAAAATTTATTAACTTTTGTATGAGAATTTTTACAAAATATTTTTTTTTCCAATTTTGTTTTTTTTTTCAATAATCAATAAGCTATATTATCATAATTATTTTTTGAGTAAACTATAAAAATAGTTACTTTTATTTGTCTTAAATTATATTTTAGTCACTTATGTTTGAAATATTACGTTTTAGTCACTTATATTATTATTTTGTTATAAAGTGGTCATTCTACCGTTAAACTCTATTACCTCCTTAATGGTAATCTTACGTGGCAGTCTAAATTAAATTTATTTAATTAAAAACTTATTTTCATATCAGCAACTGAACATCTAAGTTGATATTTAAAATCCTTTTAGACTGTCGTTAGTGAGGTAACGGAGTTTAACGTTAGAGTGACTATTTTTAACAAAACGATAACATAAATGACTAAAATGTAATATATAACAAACAAAAGTGATTATTTTATGTTTACCATTAATTTAAAATAATTTATCTATATTATATTTGTTAATTTAAGAAAAAATTAGCTAAGGTGGATTGGATAATTTAGAAGAAGAATATTGGTATTGTTCTTTTCTTGTATTAAACGCCAAACCTTAACAACAATCATTGAATTTAAAAATATAAATGTTAAGAAAAAAAGGATAATTAGATAAGGAATAACAGAGATATTTCAGCTAATTTAGTTTGTAATAAGTTGATTTATTGATAATCAAACACCTAACAATACAAAGACAAAATCCATATTATAAATTTTTAAATACAAAATTGTACTTTATAAATTTAATTTTCTTTTTATGTTAATAATGAATGATTATTTTAAAAGTGTTATAAAAATGTTAATTGATACGAATATTATTAATAATATATAAAATTTAAATTTAAATGTATTGAAATATATTATTTTTATTTAAAGGTCGGAAGATTGATATAAAAATAAAAGGGTTAAAAATAGTGTACTTATCAGAAGGTTAGAGATAGCATGTCATTTCAAGTAGACAATGGGGACAGTAAAGTAAGTGAGGTTAGCTGGTTTGATATTAATGGTTAAAATATTAATAAGGACCTTAAACTATTTTACTTTTGTTAAATGAAGTTTTGTGTATTTAGTGTGTTCAAATAAGTCCTATTTTTATTTTTACTTAAATAAAATTTAATTTCAGAAGATTCGGAATTTATTTGAATAGAAAATTAAAGTTCAAGGTTTACTTTAATTAAAATAGAGAACTTATATTTTAGTCCCTTTAATAAATAATAATTTAGTTTTGATATTTTTAACACAATTTGTTTTACATTATTTAAAAATTTATAATTTTATCTCAATTCTTTCATCATAAAATTTCTTAGGTTCATCTATGTTTGTAATTGTTTGAGTGCAACGAAGTTTAAGGGCTTATTTAAATACAGTGACATGTTGAAGGGTGTATTTAGGAATTGAGCCAATATAAACAATAAAAAAGAAAACATGTATGGTAAGTTTGTCGGTTTGCGTGCAAATGAGCTCTCTTTCTCTCTCTTTAATGGCCTCCCTACAGATTCAAGCTTCAGACTTTAGATCACTCACTGTCACAACTTCTTTTTCCTTCCCTTTCTCTCTCTTCATTTCTCTTTTGACGAAATTCTTTAATTAATTGGGGGTTTTTTTAAGGTCTTTAAAAACCCTTGGAGAGTTCAAAATCCTTTCTTTAGTTCTTTGAGACACTCTTCTTCTTCTTCTTCTTCAACATGGTTAAGATTTCAGTTTCTCTTCACATCTCCATGGTGGGTTCTTGCTGGAAGCCAGCTTTTTTGTGATGCTTCACCTTTTGGGCTCTCTTTTTTTTGAGAGAGAGAGAGAGAGAGAGAGAGAGAGAGAGAGCCTTTTTAAAGCTGCTTCTTCTTCTCTTTATTTGGTGCAGTGGGTAGTTGAAGCTCTCTTGAGAAGCCATTTCAGTGATATCGAGCTTGCTTGTTAGCTGTGTTCTTTTGTTTTGGTATTGGGATATCAAAACTTGGTTCTTTGTGGGCAGATTTGAGACCTTTTTTTTTTTTTTTCATTTCACCGTCACCAGCTTGATCATCATCAGCTGGAAAAAAAAGCCAAAACCTCACTAAAAGACTATCCACTTGGCCTTTACTTGAGGCTTGTTTGCAATCAAAATCCCTCATTTAACTCCCTTTTGCTTTATATATATCATACTAAAGGACGGACTTTACTAAGCTGAGCTCTTTTGTTTTTATATATAAACAAAGATTGGTTCTTGGAGTCTTGGTTTTTAGCAGGAAAATGGCTATGGCGGTGGCCCAACACAGGGTGAGCACCAGTGGTAGTAGCAGCATCAACAAACATCTTGATGCCTCAGGCAAGTATGTTAGGTACACAGCTGAGCAAGTTGAAGCCTTGGAACGAGTTTATGCTGAGTGCCCCAAGCCAAGTTCCTTGCGTAGGCAACAGTTGATAAGGGAATGCCCCATTCTTTCCAACATTGAACCTAAACAGATCAAAGTTTGGTTTCAAAATCGAAGGTAATAAAAAAAAATTGGTCTTGGTTTTTTTGTTTATAATGAAAATTTGGGTCTTTTTAGATGTAGTTATGGGGGTTGCTATTGGAGTATGCAGGTGTAGAGAGAAGCAAAGGAAAGAGTCTTCAAGGTTGCAGACTGTAAATAGAAAATTATCAGCAATGAACAAGCTATTGATGGAGGAGAATGACCGATTGCAAAAACAGGTTTCTCAGCTGGTTTGTGAGAATGGTTATATGAGGCAACAATTGCACACTGTAAATGTATGTTCAATGTGGAAGTTTATGTCCTCTTTTGTTTAACTTTAGTCATTAGATAGATCTTTGTGGCCTGTCAATTTCTTAGAATTGGAATTGTCTTATTTTGCCTTAAATTGTTCGTACTTGTTTTTTGCAATTAGGCCACTCGTGTTATGGGATTATTTTGTTTTGACATTATCATTGCTGTTCTATTTTTGGATTTGCTTTTCAGGCATCGGCAACTGATGCAAGCTGTGACTCTGTGGTTACCACTCCTCAGCATTCACTAAGGGATCCCAATAACCCTGCTGGGTAAGTTCAATTTTTAGCTACAATGAACCAGCTCTCTCTGTGTATGTGCATATATTTTTCTAATAAATGCTTTGAATTTGGTTATGCACAGACTCCTCTCGATTGCAGAGGAGACCTTGGCAGAGTTCCTTTCCAAGGCTACAGGAACTGCTGTCGATTGGGTCCAGATGCCTGGGATGAAGGTTTGTTGCTATTTTCCATCCTTTTGTCTTTGATTGCCATTGTATACGAACTTAGTTATAATATCTGTTGTCACAAATCAGAAGTGTCTCTAAGCAATTTGTTTTGATCTGTTGACAGCCTGGTCCGGATTCGGTTGGGATATTTGCCATTTCCCAAAGTTGTAGTGGAGTGGCAGCTCGAGCCTGCGGTCTTGTAAGTTTAGAACCTACAAAGGTATGAACTCTGATGTAATTATAACAAATCAAACCTTTTTTTCGCCACACGTGACCTATATGATAGGAACAAAACAATCAAATTATTGTTAATAGATTGCAGAGATTCTAAAGGATCGTCCTTCTTGGTTACGTGACTGCCGGAACCTCGAAGTTTTCACAATGTTTCCAGCTGGCAGTGGTGGAACAATCGAGCTTGTATACACACAGGTGAAGAGTAATCTTTATTTATGAATGAATGTTTCCTCTATTATAACGAGGGAGGACTAAAATGAGAAATATTTTAGATGTTTGCCCCAACTACACTGGCTCCTGCGAGGGACTTTTGGACTCTAAGATACACTACAACTTTAGAGAATGGAAGTTTCGTGGTATGCATTTTTTAGTACTTATTATTTATTCAATAATGTAAACAAGTGTTAGAAAGTCAATGTCGAAGTATTTTAGAGCATTTCAGTTGCTTATATGACTGTCCTATTATTATTTGTTTCGGAACTATGCTTTTTTTTCTTGTTTTTTTTTTTTTCTCCCTTGAAGGTCCATTTAAATTTGACATACAAGCTTCTTGAGAGTAAACTTGGTTGTATATGCTGATAGGGTTTTCCTTTCTTGATGTATTCTCTAAGGTCTGCGAGAGATCCCTTTCCGGATCTGGTGCTGGCCCGAGTACAGCTGCGGCAGCTCAATTTGTGAGAGCCGAAGTGCTTCCTAGTGGGTATTTGATTAGACCATGTGAAGGTGGAGGGTCAATCATCCATATTGTTGACCACCTAAATCTCGAGGTAGGACTTATGGTTAGTAGGTACTTTTCAGGCATCTTTACATCTCTTGTGGCTATACCAAGTTTCTCGAATATCTCATTGCAGGCGTGGAGTGTGCCGGAGGTGCTGCGCCCACTTTACGAATCATCAAAAGTAATTGCTCAGAAAATGACAATTGCGGTGAGTAGATGATGATGCTGCTTATTCACTTTGCTGCCATATGTTGTATTGTGATTGATTGTTGTCTAAACATAAAATAAATACCAAAATGGGGGGATGCTTCATTGGTTTTCTTTTTTATTTCCTCAAAAAGCATTTTCTAAAGGTACTAATTAATTGATCTCTGCAAAGGCTCTGCGCTACGTTAAGCAAATCGCTCAGGAGACAAGTGGTGAGGTAGTTTACAGTATGGGCAGGCAACCAGCTGTCCTAAGAAATTTTAGCCAAAGATTAAGCAGGTAGCTGCAGTATTGTATTAAATCCTCGACTTTGTTCAATTTACAAGTTTACACACACACACACAAAAAAAAAAAAAAAAAAAACACCATGCACGTGCATGTCCGTAACCTGTTTACATGAGCATTTAGTAACATGTTATGCTCCGTTGTTTCATCAAAATATTGTGTTTATCATTTACTTGTAGAGGCTTTAATGACGCAATAAACGGGTTCAACGATGACGGCTGGTCTATAATGAATTGTGATGGTAATGAGGATGTGATAATTGCAATTAATTCAAGCAAGAGCTTTAGCTGCACTTCAAATCCCAACAATGCTCTTCCCTTCGTCGGGGGTGTTCTGTGTGCAAAGGCATCCATGCTGCTTCAAGTAAGTTCTCGTAAGCTCCCAAATATAGGAAATCATTTTCTTATTCTGCAACATGGACTATATTAATAAAGTTGCACATTTATTAAGAAAGTGTTCTTATTTAGTAAATTTTTAGTTCAGAAGTGGGGAATTTTCTTATTGTACACAAGTTTTAAGCCTCTTCTGTGTTATGTCTTTTGTAATTAATATTTCTAACTACCTGTTGTCTTTTGTCAGAATGTTCCACCTGCTGTGTTAGTGCGATTCCTAAGAGAGCACCGCTCGGAGTGGGCTGATTTCAATGTTGATGCATATACTGCTGCATCATTGAAGGCCGGAACATATGCATATCCTGGAATGAGACCTACGAGGTTTACTGGTAGTCAGATTATCATGCCACTTGGTCACACGATTGAACATGAAGAGGTATATGTTCTACAAATTCAACACGTGTTTTATTTTCCATTGAAATGTTGCCTGCTGCTTATCCGTCCGATAAACTATGCTAATGTTGTTTGTATTTTTCATGTATCAGATACTTGAAGTTATTAGACTTGAAGGCCATTACCTTGTGCAAGAAGATGCCTTTGTATCAAGAGATATTCACCTATTGCAGGTGCTTTTCTCGCATTTCTGAGTTGAATTTTGAGGTTTATTTATTTCTTTAATCGGAATATAAAACTCAACATGATTCTTTCTGTCATCATACTGGTTTTGTACATGTTTTACATGAAATCATTGTTTTGTTGCTGCTTGAAACTATTGTTAGCCACATTTGCAATCAATTTTATTTGAACCACCGGATCTTTCGATCAACATCTTTGGGATGTTTAAAATAAATTGCATCCTCATTAATTACGTTAACTAATCGATGTATGTATTTATTTACAGATATGCAGTGGAATCGATGAGAATGCTGTTGGAGCATGTTCGGAGCTTGTCTTTGCTCCGATCGATGAGATGTTTCCCGATGATGCTCCCTTAATACCTTCTGGATTCCGAATTATTCCATTGGAGTCAAAACCAGTAAGCTTTCGCATTATAATACGATAGGGAGATAAAAGGAGTGATTGTATGTTTGAGAGACTTGGTGAAAGTTCGATAAAAAAAAGATTATGCCATAAGATTATGAAATAACAACACTTAATAGGAAACAATTTGCTTTACTGTATATCTAGTGTCTGGGTTCAGCTTTTAATTTTATTTGAAGTGATACCGAAGATCGGGTTTTGTATACTTAGGGTGTTATTATTATACAGTCTGATACACAGGATTCGTTGACCACAAATCGGACTTTGGATCTGACTTCAAGTCTTGAAGTGGGGCTGGCTACAAACCATTCTTCTGGAGATGTTCCGTCATCTCAGAACTCGCGATCGGTGTTGACGATTGCCTTCCAGTTTCCCTTTGATAGCAGTCTTCAGGATAATGTTGCAACCATGGCACGCCAGTATGTCCGTAGTGTCATTTCTTCTGTGCAACGGGTTGCGATGGCCATATCTCCATCCGGATTGAGCGCGGCTGTAGGACCGAAGCTATCTCCAGGCTCTCCTGAAGCACTTACACTAGCTCAGTGGATCTGCCAGAGCTACAGGCAAGATGCTTCAGTTTTTGTAAACCTTGGTAGTTTTCAATAACCTGCCACACTGGGATTTGCCGAATAAGCTCGCTCATCCCATTTTCATTTCTTTTACCTCAGTTATCATATAGGGGCAGAATTGTTGAGATCCGAATCACTTGGCAGTGACTCGATATTGAAGAATCTCTGGCAACATCAGGATGCAATATTGTGTTGTTCATTGAAGGTACGCTGACAATTCCATCGGAAAAAAAATTGAGAATACTAAACTTATCTTCAAACCCTGGTTTTAACTTCGGTTTTGGTTTTGCAGTCGCTACCGGTTTTCATCTTTGCAAATCAAGCCGGTCTTGACATGCTTGAAACGACCCTAGTGTCCCTACAAGACATCACACTGGATAAAATATTTGATGAACCCGGACGCAAGGCATTGTGCTCCGACTTCGCCAAGTTGATGCAGCAGGTAAAACTTCCTTGCAGTTTCCGTAAGATATTAAGTGCGCAAGAACTAGTTGAATCCTGAGCTAAAGATTCCTATTTTTACGAACAGGGATACGCATACTTTCCGGCGGGAATCTGCATGTCGACAATGGGACGACATGTTTCGTATGAACAAGCTATTGCTTGGAAAGTACTTGAAGCTGATGAGAGCACTGTCCATTGCTTGGCCTTCTCTTTTGTAAACTGGTCTTTTGTGTGAAAAAAAACACATTTGACTATAATTTAGCAGAGGTAAAGTTTTGTAATATTTAAGAAACCAGCTCAAGTTTGCATTTTATTAATTTAATTTAATTTTTTTAGTGAACCCAAATTTTGTTTTAGCTTGAAATCGTAAGATAGATTTTATTTAAATTTAATTATGAAATATATTAATATTAATACGATCTTTAAAATATTTTATAACATCTGAATCGTCTCTCAAATCTAGGCAATGGCAAAATAATTTAAATTTGAAATATTTTTAATTTTAAAATTAAGAAAAATTGAAGGAGTGGTGAAAGAGAAAAGACAATTACAATATGCATAAAAATTTATTTTATTATTGATAAATACTGAATTAATAAAATAAAATATAAATGTCTATATTTATAGACTTACAAAGAAATTACCTTAACATAAGAATAACTAATAACTTATTTAATTAAATTGAAAATCTGGAGTTAACAAAAATTCTACTGAGATACTTGGTCAACTAAATAATCTATTATTTTGAATTAATTCTTAAAACTCTCCCTAAATTTAAAGTTGCAGACACCAGCTTCTAAAATAGCTAAACTTCTCATTTGATAAAGCCTTTGTTAACACATTTGCTAGTTGCTTTTGAGTGTTGCAATACTCCAAAGATATCTCCTCTCTTGCTACCAAATCACGGATGAAATGATAATGAATATCGATGTGGACAACACGGCCGAGCCACACAGGCGTGCGTCCCTTGTACTTTGAAAATTTTCTATATTTTTCAAAAAATTTTTGAGTTCTCAATTTAGTCCCGAATCACTTTTAATGCATGATTTGGGCCTCGAGGGCTCGTATTAGGGACAATATGAATGATTGTGAATGACTTTTATTTGGTTATGAAAAATGTATGAGAAATGTATGTTTGTTTAAGTAATAAGTCCAGTAATGCTCTATAATCCTATTTCGGTGACAAATACGGGTTATGGGTGTTACATTTATCCGAATAGGGTTAGGGGTGTTACAAAGAAGATCCTTGGCATATTTTCTTTATGAGATAAAAATTCCATCTTCAGCTTGATGAACTTCAAGACCAAGGAAATAATGCAATAAACCCATATCCAACATCTCGAATTCATTCATCAGTTGAGACTTAAACTCATCAATAAAAAAGTTAGAGGCACTAGTATAAATGATATCATCAACGTAAAGACAAACAATGATGAAATCATTTTTACCCTCCTTTTTCACATACAAGGTGAGCTCATTCTCACTTCTCATGTACCCTTTCTTCTGAAGATACCCATCGATCTTGCTGTACCATGGTCGAGGGGCCTGCTTCAATTCGTACAATGCCTTTTTCAACTTGTACATATTTGTTTCATTGTCCTTCTCTATGAAACCTTCTGATTGTGCTACATAAACCTCCTATTGTAGATCTCCATTGAGGAATGCTGATTTGACATCAAATTTATAAACAGGCCATTGCAATTGTGCAGCCAATGCTAAAACAGGCCTTACCGTTTCGAACCAAGCTACCGAAGAGAAGGTTTCTTCAAAATCAACACCATATTGCTATGCATAAACTTTCGCCATAAAATGAGCTTTGTGCTTGTAGATGCTTCCATCTGCACCAAATTTTATCTTGAACACCCACTTCAAACCAATTGCATTTTTGTCTTCCGGCAAGTCAACCATCTCCCAAGTTCCATTCCTTTCGATGGATTTCATCTCCTTCATCATCGCCTTTTGTCATTATTCCTTATCAGCAGTTTTTTCATAATACAGATGATCTGAAACAACTAGAGAAAATTGACAGGATTCATAAGTGTCATCAGTATATTTCAGATTCGACTTTCTGACCCTTGTTGATCTCCTTAGTGGAATTGGTTCTTCAGAAAACTCTTCAAGTGTTGTAGATGTTGCTGGTGCCAACTTTTGCTTTTCATCTGGAGAATCTTCAATGGGAAAAGAAATCTCCTGTTGTACCTGCTCTACAGTCATATCCCAGCTTGCATTTTCATCAAACACTACATCTCTTCAACTTGAAATTTTTTCACTATGAGGGTTATACGATCTATATGCTTTGGATTGAGTATAATAACCAATAAAAATGTATTTTTCAGATTTTTCATCAAGTTTTTTTCGAGCATGAGAATTGACCAAAGCATAAGCAACACACCCAAAAATTCTTAAATGACTTACATTAGGTTTCCTACCACACCAAGCTTCATATGGAGTTTTGTTCATGACAGCCCTTGTTGGTGAGAGATTCAGTAGATAGACTGATATTGCCACAGCTTTTGCCCAAATTTGATTTAAGAGTCCCCTTGCTTGTAACATGATTTTGGCATCAGAGCAAGATTCGATCTTTTAGGAAATTGAGTGAAAGTTAGGTTTGGGTCCACTGTGTATTTGAGAGAAACATTTTTTTGGGCTTTGGAAAACACAAGGAAAGAGAGTATGTGTTCTTGAAATGGCATCAGCTGGTTTTTCTTCTTCTCAACCACTCATACCCATTTTCAATGGTGAGAAATATGAGTGGTGGAGCATCAAGGTGAAGACATTACTCAAATCACAAGAGCTACGGGACTTGGTTGAGTACGGGTTCGCTGACATACTTGAACCTGATGAAGAAGAAGAAAATAGGTTGAAAAAAACCAAGAAAAACGATGCTAAGGCAATGTTTATTATCCAGCAAGCTGTTCATGACTCAAGAAGCGGTTTATGACTCTATTTTCTCACGAATTATTGCAGCAACCACATTGAATGAAGCATGGTCAATTTTGCAGAAAGAGTATCAAGGTGATTCAAAGGTTATAGTGGTGAAATTGCAATCACTACGATGTGATTTTGAAACCTTGATGATGAAGAATGGTGAATCAATTGCTGATTTTTTGTCACGAACAAGGACAATAGTCGGCCAATTGCACTCTTACGGCGAATAAATTTTAGACGAGATAATTGTAGCAAAAGTTTTGCGAAGCTTGACGATAAAATTTGATCATGTTGTGGTTGTTATAGAAGAATCCAAAGATTTGTTAGTTCTCTTCGTTGATGAACTGATGGGGTCTCTTCAATCTCATGAAGCGAGAATCAACAGATCAGTAGAAAAGAGCGAAGAGCAGGCATTTCAAGTGAAGGAGACATTCACAAATCAAGGCAACAATAACTATTCAACAAACAATGATCGAGGAAGAGGAGGATTTCGTGGTGGTTGTGGCCGTGGTTATGGTAAAGGTAGAGGCAGAGGAAGGAATGATGGACAGAGGCAATACAAGGAGCAAGGTAACATAAAATATGGAATACAATGTTATCATTGCAACTGATATGGGCATATAAAAGCTGATTGTTGGTATAAGGATAAAAAAATTAACTCTGCAGCAGAAAGTGATGAGGAAAACAAGCTTTTTGTGGCTTGTATTGATGTTAACCATAAGCCAAGTGATTTGTGGTTTGTGGACAGCAGCTGTTCAAATCATATGATAGGTACCAAATCCTTGTTCAAGATGCTTGATGAGTCACAAAAGATAAATGTACAGCTTGGGAACAAAAGGGAGATGCAAGTTGAAGGAAAAAGCACGGTGAATTTTTTTACTAGCCATGGAGGAAGAAAAATTTTGAACAATGCTCAATTTGTTCCTGATTTAGGATACAATTTATTGAGTGTTGGACAACTAATGTCTGGTGGATATTCTATCATATTTGATTATAATGCATGTATAATCAAAAACAAAAAGTCATGCAAACAAGTCCATATCCACATGACTCCAAACAAGATGTTTCCGTTGGATGTTTCAAACCTGGAGAACTTTATTCTTACTGCAAGTGAAAAGGATGACTCAAAGTTATTGCATTTGAGGTATGGACATCTCAATATTAAAGGCCTAAAATTGCTAAGTGATAAAGGTATGGTTCTTGGACTTTGGCTCTTTTGATTTATGTGAGCGGTGCATTTATGGAAAGCAAACTAGGAAGTCATTTCCTGTTGGAAAAGCATGGAGAACTACTGAAGGTTTAGAATTAATTCATGTTGATCTATGTGGTCTTATGCAAACCGAGTCATTGGGTGGGAGTCATTAGTTCTTATTGTTCACTGATGATTATAGCCGAATGAGTTGGGTGTATTTTCTGGAAAACAAGTCAGAAACTTATGAAAAATTCTAGAAATTCAAGGCTATGGTGGAGAACCAAAGCGACTGCCATATCAAAGTTCTTCGCACGAATCGAGGAGGAGAGTTCGTGTCCAAAGAGTTCAATCTATTTTGTGAAGACAATGACATCCGTAGGGAGTTAACAATTCCTTACACTCCAGGGCAGAACGGTGTCGCTGAACGGAAGAATTGAACTGTTGTGGAGATAGCGAGAAGCATGTTACAAGTAAAAGGACTCTTAAATCAGTCTGATTCTTCTGCTCAACGACACCGTTCTGCTCTGATACCAAATTTGTTGAAGAAGAAAGAGATAATTACAATATGCATCAAAGTTATTCTATTATTGACGAACACTGAATTAATAAAACAAAGCATAAATACCTATATTTATAGGCTTACAAAGAAGCTACCTTAATACAAAAATAGCTAACAACTTATTCAATTAAACTGAAAATTTGGAACTAACAAAGATTCTACCGAGATATTTGGTCAACTAAACAACCCACTACTTTGAATTAATTCTTAATAAGGAGAAAATCAAGAAAAATTAAAGGAGATGGGAAAATAGGGGAAAAAACCTAATGAAAGCATAAAATTAATTAAATGAGAAAAAATCAAGAAAATTTGAAGGAGAGGAAAAACTAGGAAATAAAGTAATAAAAGCAAAAGAGGGAAAAAGCTAAAAAGAATGAAATTAAAATTAATAAAGAGAAATATAAGGTAATTTAAAGCCACTAATTAAAGCACAAAGAGTGTTTTATGGAGGCTTATATATAAAATGAGGCTCATTTGATCCAATTGAATTAGCTCGATTTGAAAAACAAGTGACAAATTCTATCCATTTAAAGCCTTGGTGGTCCAGCGAAGCAGTTATGGGAAATTAGGGTTACTTTGGTAAATAGGAAAAGTAATTTTAGAAAATTTGTAATCTAGTAAGATTTGATTTTATAATCTCAGAGATTGTGTAAATCCCTTAATTGTAGATAGACTTCGATCTCGCCTATAAATGTAACTCAATCTATATTGTCAATTTAGGGAACTCAACTATAAATAGAAAGTCTCCTCCTCATTTATAATCATCCATTATATCATATTATTTGAGTAGAATATATTGAGAACATTTACTCAAACAACTTGTGTGCATGTTCTACTCTTTCGAGTTTATTTTGTTTTTGAGATTGTTTTCGCTATATTTTAGTGCGTTTGAGGAATTCTCTGTAAATCCTCACATTGGGAAAGTTAGGCTGCCTTAGGCGCATTTGAAGCAAAAGAATCGCCTAAGGCTGCATGGATTACAAGATGAAAAGTCTAGCCCCGTGACAGTTGGTATCAAAGCTAAGGTTGCAAAGGTGCCATTCGAGATGTCGGAAGAAGTTACTGATCAAATTGAGCCAATGAAGACCCGTGGAAGGGCCAGGAAAGCAAGCTGATCGAAGGTCATACTACCAACTTTGGAAGGAAGAATTGTCAATCTCGAGGAGTATGTGAGAGGCATGAGGGAGACACTCGAAGTGGTCGAAGGACGCACCGATGAATTGGACTCAATGAAGGAGCAGCTCAAGGATTTTGTGTTGGAGCCTCTCGATTCTAATGTGGAAAAGATGCAAGGGTGCTCAATTCCACTTTGGGTAAGTTGATGGAGAGGAATGATGCTCTCGATGCCATGGTGATAGCTTTGAAAGAGGAAACAATGGCCATGATGAGGGCTTTGAACACAAGGATTAAGAAGCTCAATGGAGAGCTTGTCGTGTGTTGAGCTATTGTGGGTAAAGAATTGTTGGGTGCCACACTCAATCGTGAGATTGTTGTCCCCAAACTGGAGAAGTTTAAGGGGACAAGGTCCACAATGAAAGTGAACAACTTTTGTAGGAAATGGAGCAATACTTTCATGCTATGGGCATCAAAGATGATGATGCTAAGGTAAATACTACTACTCGATATTTTATTGATTTTGTTCTTTTATGGTGGAGGTGTACGTCCACAAGTGAAAAGCGTGGTCAGGTTGCAATTGGGATTTGGGAAGAGTTCCAAAATAAGTTCATGGAATAGTTTTACCCCCAATATGTCAATAAGAAGGCTCGGTCTAAGTTGCGCCGGTTCTCGCAACAAGGCACAACCCAAGAGCATGTAAAAGAGTTCATCAAACTGATGCTCTAAATCACAAAATTGAGTAAGGAAGCATTCTTTTATTTTATGGTTGAGTTGAAGTTGTCGGTCAAATTTGAATTGAAACGTTGAGGGATCCAAAAACTATTAAAAACCATGATCGTAGCGGAGTCTTTGATCGAGTTTACTCCGAAAAAAGACAAGTTCAAGTCTTCCAAGCCCAATGGGAAGGGTAATGACGGAAAGATGAAGAGGGACAAGTTTAGCATGACAACAACAATGGTGGCAATAGGAAATTACGAAATGAGAAGTGGAAAACCAACAACAACCTAAAGGAGAAGGAGAGCGAGATAAAATGTTTCCTTTGCGACAGTCCGCATATGGTAGGGAACTGTTTGAAGAGATCCATGTTTTCGGCTATCAAAAGGGTGAAGAGCCAAAAGAAGAGGCCATGAGGCTTGGTTCAATTGTGATGGTTGTCAAAACCAAGAAGGTCAAGGAGAGTGAGAAGAAGCTAGTGAAGTGCTTCTTGTGTTATGGGCCGCATAGGTTGCAAGATTGTCCAGAGCGATCTAAGCTATTCGTGACCAGTAAAGGAAATAAAACGAAGCCAAATGAGAGTAAATGTAACACCCCTTAACCCTAACCCTAAACCGTCGAAAATAGAGTTACGAGATATTACCAAAGTCAAACATAAATAAATGAGAAAATTGGGACATAATCTCATGGCACAACTTAAAATTTTTCAAATTTTATCTTTATGACCCTAATATTGCCCTACGAGACCCAAAATACGATTAGGAAATGATTTGGGACTAAATTAAAAACTTTAAAAACGGGCACATGCCCGTTTGGCCTGCCCGTGGGAAATCACATGGCCGTGGGCAACCCATGGGCAGATTCTTACTTACTACACACGACCGTGGGACTAGCCCGTGGGCGATTCTTTTGATTCGACTTTTGCCACACGGCTGGGCACACGCCCATGTGTCTAAGCCGTGTGAAAACTGCAATTTTCACCATTTTTAGGTTATTAAAACCCACAAAATACACCTAATTCATATACAATCATAATCATCCATTGTTTAAACAAAACTTAACCATTTCATATGCATCAACTCATATCAAAATTTGTATCATTTAGCTCATTCATTCAAGCATTTATCAACTCAAAACTTGTCAAAACACATGACTAAGTTCACTTCAAAATCATATACACATATCTAGCCTATACATGCCATATTAAGCTATATACATTTTCAAAAGGGTACCAAAACGAGTTTAGAAGTGTGATGATGATCCTTGACGGTCCCGAGCCAATAGTAGCTTTAACGACCTATAAAACAAAGAAAACACACATATAGAGTAAGCTTTCCAAAAGCTTAGTAAGTCAATATACAAACAAACTTAGTAAGGGAGGCATATATGCAAATAAATACATTAACACATATCAATCACTTAGCAAATTATCACATATATGCTTTGATTCATATACCTTTGATCACATTTGTTATATTCACAATTCAAGAATCACATAAACGTATAACTCATTTAACCAAAACTTTACATATCATATTATCAATTCTATATTCATAGCATCATAATAAGATCACATAGATGCTTACCTTGTATACACAATTAGTGTATAATCAACGTACCTGAAATGGTTTTATAATCATATATTTGTTCATGGCTCAGATTTGCAATACGTATCATAAATTTTCCCATTAAACCAATAGGAAACTAGTAGGATACTCAGAAAGCTCGGAATAGTTGTACAATGCCAACGTCCCAGACGAGGTCTTATATGCACTCGGATATCGATACCATAGTCCCAGATAGGTTGTTACACGAATCAATATGATGTCGATGTCCTAGACATGGTCTTACACGAAAAGCTCATATCATTGCCAACGTCCTAGACGTGGTCTTACATATAATAGATAACGATGCCTACATCCCAGACGAGGTCTTACATATAATGATGTCTTACATATAATCGATCGATGCCACGCCCCAGATAAGGTCTTACATATGATCGATAACGATGCCTACGTCCCAGACGAGGTCTTACATATAATCAGATAACGATGCCTACGTCCCAGAGGAGGTCTTACATATAATCAGATCCGATGCCTACGTCCCAGATGAGGTCTTACATATAATCAGATAACGATGCCTACGTCCCAGACGAGGTCTTACATATAATCAGATAACGATGCCTATGTTCCATACGAGGTCTTACACGATTAGCGAATCAATGCCAACGTCTCAGACGTGGTCTTACATGATAAAACATAACAGATACCTTTGTATTCCTAAGTTCATACAAAACTTCTCCGACTTAACATTATGTCGACCTTATCCCAGAATTTATATACTTAGCATCACATATGCAGTCATTATCATTGATAGTCATGTAAATAAACTAATACATTTACATTTATTAGCAATATGACTTACCTCGGATTCGGTTTATCGAATGAAAATGGCTACTCGGTTACTTTCCCTTCCCACAATCTAGGTCTGTTTTCTTTGGTTCTTGATCTAAACATATTCAGAATTAATCCTTTTATTCACTAATCCATTCAATTTAATCCATACACACATATTTTAGGCTATTTACAATTTAGCCCCCACATTTGCACATTTTATCAATATAGTCTATTTTTCTCAAAACATCAAATTCACAAAATCAATACATGCACATACTTAACCGAATATACATATATATCATACAAGCTCATATTTTCTATCAAATCATCAATTTAGTCCTTCAATTTGCTATTTTCACAATTTAGCCCTATTTAGCTAAATTTATCATAACTTCATGAACAAAACATGTTCATAAAGCTCAAATCTTTCATTTAACACCATAAATCACCATAAAACTCAACATATCATCAATGACACATTTCATGAACAACATCAATTCATCAAATTGAGACATGGGCTTGATAGTATACTTAACAACAATCTCAAAAACATAAAAATTATCAAAATTCAAAACCAAAAATACCTTAATTATGTTTAATGAATGCCAAAACTTAGCTCAACGTTTCTTCTTTTTCTTTCTTCTAATTTTGAGTCAAAGAAGAGAAATAAAAGATGAGCACTCATATTTTGTTTCTTTAATTTAATATCATTTATTCATCTTACTAAAATGTCCCTTCATTAAACATATAGGACAAAATAATACTATGGTTATTTAGACATTTTGTTATCCACTATCATATTTCTTTTATTATAAAATAATTATAACTTAATGAATAAGTAATAAGATATTTATAACATATAATAAAACTAATAATCATAAAAAATGCATGTACCATATTTATTACCATCCACTATCATAGAATTGGCTTATTTGCCACATAAGTCCTCACATTTTATAAAGCCACAACATATAGGTGCTTTAGCAAATAGCAAGCAACTTTCACATTTCATGCAATTTAATCCTTTTGTCAAATTAACCACACAGACAATCAAATTAACTTACGAAAATTTTCCACATGCTTAATCACATAACAATAGCACAGAAAATAATATTAAAATACTATACGAACTCAAATTTGTGGTCCCAAAACCACTTGTTCGACTAGGTATAAACCGATATTACAATTCTCCCTCTTGGGATTTTCGTCCCCGAAAATCTTACCGTTTAAAAGGAGTCGGATATTATTATTTCATTAAATACTCAAGCTCCCCCATAGCCTCATCTATTCGTGACAATTCCATAGTACTTTTACTAATGGAATTTTCTTATTTCTCAAAAAAAAAATTTAGTTCACGAGCTCAGATACAGATCGATTCTTTCTCGTACGTCATATCGATAGGATTTCAATCTCAGATGGGACAATCACATGTAACGGATCAGATTGATATCTACAGAGCATCTAAACGTGATATACATTATGAATCTTTTCTAGCTCAAAGGGCAACTTTATTCAATATGTAGCAGGCCCGACACGGTCAATAATCTCATACGGCTCGATGAATCTCAAACTTAACTTGCCTTTACATTCGAATCGAAACACTTTCTTCCACGGTGATCCCTTTAGAAATACTTTGTCGTTGATCTCAAATTCTATATCTTTTCGTTTCAAGTCTGCGTAAGACTTTTGACGATCAGATGTTGCTTTCAAACAATCTTGGATCCATTTCACTTTCTGTTTTGAATCTTTTATCAAATCAACTCCGTGTAACTTATTTTCACTGAGCTTAGTCCAATATAGAAGTGTACGACATTTGCATTCGTACAACACTTCATAAAGTGAAATTTTAATGCTTGACTAAAAACTGTTATTATACGAAAATTCTATAACAGCCCGATTTAGGGCCTAGTCGGGATAGTGGTGCGAGGCCACAAACCCGAGGTGAAATTATGAGTTTTTCCAGGTTTATGCCATGTTGCCATGCTAGTATGAAAGTTTTGTAAAGCAATTTTATTAAGTTGAGGTCAATTGGTCCAAAAAGGACTAAATTGTAAAAGTTGCAATATATGAGTTTCTAGAAGCTTTTTGCATGAAATAGCTTTAGAATAATAATTTTGAGCCCTTAAATAGCAAATTTTTGAAAAAAAAATTTTAGACAAAATTGGCCTTAAGATGGTAAAATAGAAATATTTAAGAGGAAGAGCATTTTGGTCATTTGGCCTAATTAGTGTTTTAAGTGGGAAAAAGATGAGAAAAATCCACTCATCTTCTTCCTTGGGCTGCTGAAAATTTGGAGACACCATAGCTAGGGATTCTTCATTTTTTCAAGCTCATAGTAAGTTCATCTTAGCCCCGTTTTTAATGTTCTTCGTATTTTTGAAGTTCTCGTATTATGAATTAGCTAATTTTAGCTATAAAATGAGCTAAGATGCTTGTTCAAAAATCTACCCTTGAATGACATGCTTGTTAAATGATATTTTATGGAAGTTTAAGAGAGTTTGATGTTAGATAAACATCTTTTCCTTAATGAATTTCATGAAAAAAAGGTAGTAGGGACCATTTGGTAATAGTTATAAAATTTGGTCATACCTACTAGAAAGAGAGAGAATTGATGATTGTTATAGTAGAGAAAATGATTCAGCTAAGCATGAAGTTTAAGAAAGTTGCATGAAAATCATATTACGAGCCTAGAGGCAAAAGTGCAAATATTAGAAAGTATATGGGAAAAATAGTAATTTTGCCAAAGTATGAGTTATGAGTCAATTTAGTCAATATGGTTTTTAAGTGATCCATTTATGATTATAGATCAAGAAAAACAGAACCCAGATCGAAATCGAGGCAAGAATAAAGTCGAGGACTAAATTGTACATCCACATACATTTCGTATATTGAGGTAAGTTTGTATGATTTCTAAGTTTTATGATTTTTATCATTAATTTGCTTAGTATAATGTACAATAATTGTATGAAATGATCATGTTATGTTTAAGTAAGAAATCACGATAATATGTACAAGCAAGTCCCGATTGAAGATGAATTTCTCCGAGATACTCGATCTACCACACAAGATATCATGTAAGTCCAAGGCAAGCTTGGCATTGATCAAGTTAGCAAGCAAGTTATCATGTAAGTCCAAGGCAAGCTTGGCATTGATCAAGATATCATGTAAGTCCAAGGCAAGCTTGGCATTGATCAAGTTAGCAAGCAAGTTATCATGTAAGTCCAAGGCAAGCTTGGCATTGATCAAGTTAGCAAGCAAGTTATCATGTAAGTCCAAGGCAAGCTTGGCATTGAGTATGTTAACAAGAGCAAGACTTCATATAAGTCCATGTCAAGACATGGCCGTGAAATCAAGATGAGATAACCCAACCATGTCTAGGATATGGCTTTGGCATCATATTAGGTGGGAAGAGATTTAGTATCAAGATGAAGTTAGATGAAGTTGAGTATTATTCATGTTGTGAATGAGAAAGTAGATATCATGTTTATTGTTATTATAGTATACTGATCAATGTGATCAAGTGATATAGGTATCATGGTTACCTTACAAGTATGATAATAGTAAGTGTCATGAGACATGTAAGAATTTATATGAGTAAGTAAGCTCTTTAGCTGAAATTCATGATACCATTGTTTATGTGAAATGGTTTAAATAAAGCAATGATGATGCTATGAGTTGTTACATGCAAACTTACTAAGCTATATGCTTGCGTTATGATTCTTTCTTTCTATGCAGTCCCGCTAAGCTAACTCGTGGATCATTAAAGTCGAGCTCGAAACACACTATCAACTATTATTTTGGTATAGCCAAGTTACTTTACTAAGTATGGCATGTATAAGAAACATTCATTTTGTGGACATGTTTTAAGAAGGGCCTTCGTAAAGGCTATCAAGTTTATTATTCTTTTGTATATGGCTAAGTGATTGGCCAAATTTGACTAAGCATGCATGTTTATTGAGATCAATGAAGCATGCAGTATTATTCATAAAATTGGGTTGTTATTGCATCATTGAATTGGGTATGAATATGATCTTCATTTCAGGGTGGTTAACGGCTTGGTAAATAGCCTGTAAGTGCCCACACGGTTGGACACACGGGCGTATGTCAAGACCGTGTTAACCTTGCACCTTAGTATTATTAATCATAATAGGCCACGGGCAAATCCCATGGCCGTGTGTGTGTGTCATGTAAGACACACGATTTGGACATGGGTGTGTTCCCAAACCGTGTTGATTTAGTCAGTATATCAAGGATTAGCACACGGTCTAAGCCCACGGGCGTGTCATGGCCATGTGAAATTAGTCAGTAACCTCCCACGGTTGGTAGACATGGGCGTGTCTAATCCGTGTGGAAATAGTCAGTGGCTATACACAATTTGAGGGCATAGGCGTGCTTAAGGGTACATGGGTGTGTTCCCAAGTTACACGAGCGTGTGAACCCTGCTAAAAAAAATGAGTTATTTGATTTTGATCCCAAAAGTTTTTTGACATGAGTTAAAGGCCTCGTAGGCCCTTGTTATATGTGTTGACTAAGAAAGTGAAGTTTTTAAGTTGGAACGAAATTTTATAGCCCGTAAGTACATGTTTCAGTGAGTTCAAGCATAGTAATGTCTCGTATCCAGACCCAATATCGGTCTTGGGTGCGGGGTGTTACAAATTCGATCAACGGTAGGTACTGTTCCCACAAACCATTAAACTCAAGTATACAACATCTCAACATATCCTCTAGAATCTGAATAATCCGTTCAGATTGGCCATCAGTTTGAGAATGAAAGGCTGTACTGAAGTGTAATTTCGTGCCCAAAGCTTCTTGTAATTTCTTCCAGAATCACAATGTAAATCTCGGATCTCTATCGGAATAAAATGGGCAGATTTTGTCAATCGATCAACCACGACCCAAATCATATCTTTCTTTCTCGGAGTCTGAGGCAAACCAGAAACAAAATCCATAGCCACTCTATCCTATTTCCCTTCGGGAATCAGAATTGGCTATAACAAACCAGATGGAACTTGATGTTCAGATTTCACTTGTTGACAAACTAAACATTTCGAAACAAATTCAGAAATATCCTGTTTCATACCACACCACCAATAGTGTCGTTTCAGATCATGATACATCTTTGTACTATATAGCTGAATAGATAAACGACTATGATATACTTCATTCATAATCAACTGGATTAACTCAGGGTTTCTCGGAACACAGATACGATCTCGAAATCTCAAGCAATCATCAACAACTCAAAGCTCGGACATATAATTTGAATCACACTGAACTCGTTTCGCTAACATTTTATTATCAACTTTCTGAGCATCACATATCTGCTGTAAAAACAATAGTTTTGCTTTCAATCCAACTAACACTAAATTATCATCAAATAAATTTAACACCCTAAGGTGAAAAAAAACTCGGCCTTGCAAACCCTCTGTTGGTTAATTCTTGCAATAGTGACTTAAACTCTTTCAATTTCATTGGTGTCAATCTATACAGATCTATCGAATTCAACTTCGCAAATCGAAGACAATCCCGGCAATTCTTCGGGGAAAACATCAGAGAACTCACAGACTACTGACATTGATTCAACTTTCTTTTCATATACTTTCAAATCAATCGCATAAGTAAAATATGCCTCATAACCCTTTTTAATTTAATTTTGAGCTTTTAACACAAATATCACAGCAGGCAATCCATTTAAATCAGTCAACCCAATACGAGCTATTTCACCATTCCGAAGACTCAAATCAATAGGTTTTTTTAACAATTCACTACAACATCATGCAATGTCAACCAGTCCATTCCTAGAATTATATCAAACTCATCAAACGGTAATAGTATCAGATCAGCAGAGAAATAGATATCTCGAAACATTAACGGGCAGTTCTCACCTACTTGTCAACCAGAATATTTTTACCTAAGGGGTTCGATACTTCTATAACAAACTCTGTAGACTTTACAGGCAAAGTCTTACTGAATACTAAGTTCTTACGTATATAGAAATAAGTAGAACCAGGGTCTATCAAAGCGATCACAGAAGTATCATAAAGTGTAAAAGTACCCGTTATAACATCTGGAGATGAAGCTTCCTCCCGAGCTCAGATAACATGTGCTCTAGCTTCGAATCTCACAACAATGTCTTTAGTAGTTCTCTGACTACCACTGACATTTCTTACAATTTGAGGAGATTTAACTCTCGCTGAAACATTCTCAGATCTTGGGTTCTGAACAAGCTCTTGTTCAACAGACTCTAAGCAGTCTTTGATGAAATGATCTAATGATCCACATCTGAAACAAGCTCAGTCATTTAATCTGCAAATTCCCGAATGCCTTTTTCCACAATGTTTACATTCAGGTCGTTTGAATTTGACATTTCCAATACAGGCAAGCTTGGCATTGATCAAGTTATCATGTAAGTCCAAGGCAAGCTTGGCATTGATTAAGATATCATGTAAGTCCAAGGCAAGCTTGGCATTGATCAAGTTAGCAAACAAGTTATCATGTAAGTCCAAGGCAAGCTTGGCATTGATTAAGATATCATGTAAGTCCCAGGAAAGCTTGGCATTGATCAAGTTAGCAAGCAAGTTATCATGTAAGTCCAAGGCAAGCTTAGCATTGAGTATGTTAACAAAAGCAAGACTTCATATAAGTCCATGTCAAGACATGGCCGTGAAATCAAGATGAGATAACCCATGTAAGACCATGTCTAAGATATGGCTTTGGCATCATATTAGGTGGGAAGAGATTTAGTATCCTCGGTTATTCACAGAAATTCATCGAACAAATGAGTAAGCTAAAAGAATATAGTAAGAAAGCTAAAAAGTAAAGTTAGTATCAAGATGAAGTTAGATGAAGTTGAGTATTATTCATGTTGTAAATGAGAAACTAGATATCATGTTTATTGTTATTATAGTATACTGATCAATGTGATCAAGTGATACAGGTATCATGGTTACCTTACAAGTATGATAATAGTAAGTGTCATGAGACATGTAAGAATTTATATGAGTAAGTAAGCTCTTTAGCTGAAATTCATGATACCATTGTTTATGTGAAATGGTTTAAGTTAAGCAATGATGATGCTATGAGTTGTTACATGCAAACTTACTAAGCTATATGCTTACGTTATGATTCTTTCTATGCAGTCCCGCCAAGATAACTCGTGGATCATTAAAGTCGGAGCTCGTAACACACTATCAACTGTTATTTTGGTATAGCCAAGTTACTTTACTAAGTATGGCATGTATAGGAAACATTCATTTGTGGACATGTTTTGAGAAGGGCCTTTGTAAAGGCTATCAAGTTTATTATTCTTTTGTACATGGCTAAGTGATTGGCCGAATTTGACTAAGCATGTATGTTTATTGAGATCAATGAAGCATGTAGTATTATTCATAAAATTGGGTTGTTATTGCATCGTTGAATTGGGTATGAATATGATCTTCATTTCAAGATGGTTAACGGCTTGGTAAATAACATGTAAGTGCCCACACGGTTGGACACACGAGCGTGTGTCAAGACCGTGTTAACCTTGCACCTTAGTATTATTAATCATAATAGGCCATGGGCAAATCCCACGGCCGCGTGTGTGTGTCATGTAAGACACACAGCTTGGACATGTGTGTGTTCCAGCATCGTGTTGATTTAGTCGATATATCAAGGATTAGCACGGTCTAAGCCCACAGGCGTGTCATGGCCGTGTGAAATTAGTCGATAACCTCCACGGTTGGTAGACATGGGCGTGTCTAAGTGTATAGAAATAGTCGGTCTTCTACACGGTTTGAGGGCATGGGCACCTTAAGGGTACAGGCGTGTTCCCAAGTTACAGACTTGCGAACCTCGCTAAAAAAATGAGTTATTTGATTTTGATCCCGAAAGTTTTCTGACATGAGTTAAAGGCCTCGTAGGCCCTTGTTATATGTGTTGACTAAGAAAGTGAAGTTTTTAAGTTGGAACGAAATTTTATAGCCCGTAAGTACATGTTTCAGTGAGTTCAAGCATAGTAATTCTCGTATCCAGACCCAGTATCGGTCTTGGGTGTGGGATGTTACATTTAGTGGTATCAAAGCTACAGTTTAGTCGGTTCTAGAACTAACGTAGCACGAGCATGAGTCTAATTATACATGCCATACGTAAGAATGTTTTTATAATGATAGTATGACGACTCCTAACGACTTAAATTATGTTTATACATATAGTAAATGGATCTCAAAGGAGCTGAGGTGGATGATGTAGAAAGTAACGCATCAGCTCCCGCAGAAGGGACGGTGCCGTATGAGAATGAGAATAGACCCACTACGGTGAGTCAAGAAGGAGGAGGAGAAGAGGCTAGAGAAGTCTTCCTCCATATGATGGATGCCTGGTACATGGAGTTAGTTCGAGCGAACCCAAATGCACAACCCCCTCCACCCTCGTCTATTCCATAACCTACTCTAGTAGCCCCTCAAGTAGTAGAGGTGGAAAGAGGAGGTAAACCTCTAATTGATAGGATCAGGAAGCATGGGGCAGAAGAATTCTGAGCTAGAAAAGATGATGATCCAAAAAGAGCTGAGTTCTAGTTAGAAAATACCATCAGAGTATTTGACGAACTGTCCTGCACACCTGATGAATGCATAAAGTGTGTAGTCTCTCTCTTAAGAGATTCTGCTTACCAATGGTGGAACACCCTTGTGTCGGTGGTACTAAGGGAAAGGATCTCATGGGAATTCTTCCAAGAAGAGTTTAAGAAAAAGTATATCAGCCAGAGGTTTGTAGACTAGAAGAGAAACAAATTTCTAGAGCTGAAGCAAGGCAAGATGTCAGTAACCAATTATGAGCGAGAGTTTGTACGACTCAGCAAGTACGCTCGCGAATGTGTGTCCACTGAGGCCATTATGAATAAAAGGTTTGAAGATGGTTTAAATGAGGACATTAAGCTGGTTGTTGTTGTCCTCGAATTAAAAGAATTCGTTGTGCTAGTGGAAAGGGCTTGCAAAGCCGAAGAACTAGTAAAAGAGAAGAAAAAATTTAAAATGGAGTCTCGCGATTCTAGAAAGAGACAGTGGAACAAGTCGTTCCAATCATCATCCAAGAAGTCAAGAGATTTTTCACTCGATCGGCTACTTCCTTTGGGTTTTCCAGAAAGACAAGAGTAAGCGATTTGGGAAATAAAGCACGACCACTTGATTTGCAAGTGTTGGGAATTTTAGACTGATGCACTGAATGTCCATAATGTGACAGATGCCATTTGGGAGAATGCCGAGCACATGAAAATGCATGTTTTAGATGTGGTTCCCGACCATTTCATAAAGGATTGTCCAGAGATGACTAAAGAAGAGAGAACTTCGAACCCGAGGTCCGAGAGTATGGTCGAGAGGAGACCGAGAGGAACCCGGGAAGTGGGGCAAGTGGAAGAGGTAACCCCAGAGAGTAGGCCACGAGACCCAAAGGCGAGCTCTGCAAGGACTTATGCCATTCGCACTCATGAAAAGGCATCTTCCTTGATGTTATTACGGTACCTTTTCTCTTTACAATACCAAAGTTATTGCTTTAATATACCCGGATCCACACACTCTTACATTTGCATGAAATTAGTATCCGGTTTGGGTGTGCCTATAGATACCATGTAATTTGTGATTAAGGTATCTAATCCTTTAGGCAAGAGTATGTTAGTTGATAAAGTTTGTAAAGATTGTCCATTAATGATTAGAGGTCATTGCTTTAAAGTAAATCTTATGTTGTTACCTTTTGATGAATTCGACCTCATTCTTGGCATGGACTGGTTGACTACTCATAATGTAATTGTAAATTGTGGGAAGAAATACATTGAGATGATGTGTGAGAATGGGGATATTCTTCATGTAGAATCAGATGAGCAAGGTAGATCGTCGGTAATTATTTCTCATATGATGGCGCAGAGATATCTAAGAAAAGGGTATGAGGCATTTTTGGCATTTGTATTTAATGATAAAGAGACAGAGTTAAAGATTGAATCGGTCTTAGATAGTATGTGATTATGTGGATGTTTTTCCGAGGAATTACCAGGATTACCACCGTTAGAAGTTGAGTTTGGCATTTAGCTAACTCAGTCTTGTACCAATATCCATTACTCCTTATAGAATGGCTCCAACAGAGTTGAAAGAATTGAAATTCTGAGTTGCAAGAGTTGATGGACAAAGGCTTTGCAAGATCAAGTTGTTCACCATGGGCGCTCGATTTTATTTGTGAAAAGAAAGATGGCACCATGAGATTATGCATTAATTACCGTCGACTTAATAAAGTGACGATGAAAGAACAAGTATCCATTGCCTAGGATCGACGATTTGTTTGATCAATTGAGAGGAGCGACTGTATTCTCTAGAATAGACTTGAGATCAAGGTACTACCAATTGAGAGTGAAGGATTGAGATGTATCCAAGGCGCCTTTCGAACAAGATATGGGTATTATGAATTTTAGTCATGCCCTTTAGGTGACTAATGCTCTCTGATATTCATGGACTTAATGAACCGCATTTTCATACTATACCTTGACAAGTTTGTAGTTGTTTTTATTGACGACATACCGATTTATTCAGAGGCGAGAATGAACATCTTGATCATCTACGGATAGTTTCTGAGACTCTTGAGAAAATCGGTTGTATGCCAAATTCAAGAAAAGTGAATTTTGGCTCAAGGAGGTGGGATTCTATGACATATTGTCTCGAGAGATGGAGTCAAGTAGATCCAAGTAAGATTTCAGCTATAATAGATTTGAAACCACCGAAGAACATCACCGAGATTAGAAGTTTTTGGGCCTAGTCACCATACTATGAGCGATTTGTCAAGGGGTTTTCTATGATTGCAAACCCGATGACTATATTGTTACGAAGAACGTGAAGTTTGAGTGGTCGAAAAGATGCCAACAAAGTTTTGAGAAGTTGAAAGCAATCTTGTGAAGCTCAGGTCTTAGTACAACTTTGAATCGGGGAAAGAATTTGTAGTCTCTGACGATGCATCCTTAAATGGATTGGGTGTGTACTCATGCAAGAAGGCAAAGTGATTGCTTATGCCTCAAGGTATTAAAACCTCATGAGAAGAATTATCCGACGCATGACCTAGAATTGGCCGCCATAGTCTTCGCATTGAAGATCTGGAGACACCATTTATATGGTGAACGATGTAGAATTTTTACCGATCGTAAAAGTTTGAAATACTTGATAATGCAGAAAGAGTTGAACTTAAGACAACGAAGATGGTTAGAGTTGATAAAGGACTATGAGTTGGTCATTGATTACCATATTGGAAAGGCGAATGTAGTCGCCGATCCTTTAAGCAGAAAATCCTTATTTGCCTTGAGAGCATTGAATTCAAAAATATATTTATCCGATGATGGTTCTATTTTAGCTGAGTTGAGAGCTAAACCAATGTTCCTTCAAGAGATCTTTGAAGCTCAGAAAGAAGATAGTGAGTTGCAAGTCAAGAGAGCTCAATGCGAGTCGATCTTTGAATCGACTTTCGGATTAATTCGATGGATACTTGATGTTCGAGATAGAGTTTGTGTTCTGAGAAAAGAGGAGCTTATTCAGAAAATTTTGCACGAGGCACATAACGGATGTTTATCTGTACATTCGGGTAGCACCAAGATGTATAATGATATAAAGCAACAGTATTGGTGGCCGAAAATGAAGAAAGACATTTCAAAATTTGTTACCAAGTGCATGATTTGTCAGCAAGTAAAAGCTGAACACCAAGTACCCTCGGGTTTACTTCAACCTATCTTGATTCCCGAGTGGAAATGAGACTGCATCACCATGGATTTCGTAACGAGTTTACTGTTGTCTCCGAGCAAGAAAGATATTGTTTGGGTAGTAGTTGATAGACTAACGAAGCCAGCCCACTTTATACCTGTACGAGTAGATTACTCTCTACACAAGTTGGCAAACCTGTATGTTTCAGAAATAGTAAGACTTCACGAAGTTCCCTTATCGATCATATCGGAACGAGATCCGAGATTCACATCCAGATTCTGGAAGAAGCTGCAAGAAGCTTTGGTACAAAATTGAGTTTTAGCATAGCTTTTCACCCTCAGACTGACGGTCAGTCAGAAAGGTTGATTCAAGTACTCGAGGACATGCTCAGATGTTGTGTTTTGGAATTCCAAGGCAGTTGGGAAAAGTTTCTCCCATTGGTAGAATTTGCCTACAATAATAGCTTTCAGTCGAGCTTAAAGATGGCGCCTTATGAGGCCCTATACGGGCGTAAGTGCAGAACCACCTTGTTTTGGACTGATCTCAAGGAAAACCAAATTCACGAGGTTGATTTGGTTGAAGAGGCTGAAGAGAAAGTGAAAGTAATTCGAGAATGTTTAAAAGTCGCCTCAGATGCATGTAAATCCTATTCGGATTTAAAGAGAAAAGAGATCGAGTACCAAGTTAGGGATAAAGTCTTTTTGAAAGTATCACCATAGAGAAAAGTTCTCAGCTTTGGCCGTAAAGGCAAGTTAAGCCCATGTTTCATTGGACCTTACGAAGTTACGGAGAGAATTGGGTCGGTAGCTTACCGTTTGGCTTTGCCATCAGAATTAAAGAAGATACATGATGTGTTTCACGTGTCAATGTTGCGACGCTACAGATCAGACCCTTCGCATGTAATTACCCCCTCAGAAATAAGAGTATTGCCTTAGTAAAGGTATTGTGGCAAAGGCACGGAATCGAAGAAGCTACTTGGGAATTAGAAGAGAGTATGAGAAATCAGTATCCAAACCTTTTTGCTGGTAAGATTTTCGAGGATGAAAATCCCTAAGGGGGGAGAATTGTAACAGCCCGATTTAGGGCCTAATCGGATAGTGGTGCGAGACCACGAACCCGAGGTGAAATTATGATTTTTTCCAGGTTTATGCCATGTTTGCATGCAAGTATGAAAGTTTTGTAAAGTAATTTTATTAAGTTGAGGTCAATTGGTCCAAAAAGGACTAAATTGCAAAAGTTGCAATATATGAGTTTCTAGAAGCTTTTTGCATGAAATAGCTTTAGAATAATAATTATGAGCCCTTAAATAGCAAATTTCCTAAAACTAAATTTTGGACAAAATTGGCCTTAAGATGGTAAAATAGAAATTTTTAAGAGGAAGGGCATTTTGGTCATTTGGCCTAATTAGTGTTTTAAGTGGGAAAAAGATGAGAAAAATCCACTCATCTTCTTCCTTGGGCTGCTGAAAATTTGGTGACACCATAGCTAAGGATTCTTCATTTTTTCAAGCTCATAGTAAGTTCATCTTAGCCCTGTTTTTAATGTTCTTCGTATTTTTGAAGTTCCCGTATTATGAATTAGCTAATTTTAGCTATAAAATGAGCTAAGATGCTTGTTCAAAAATCTACCCTTGAATGACATGCTTGTTAAATGATGTTTTATGGAAGTTTAAGAGAGTTTTATGTTAGATAAACATCTTTTCCTTAATGAATTTCATGAAAAAAGGGTAGTAAGGACCATTTGGTAATAGTTATAAAATTTGGTCATACCTACTAGAAAGAGAGAGAATTGACGATTTTTATAGTATAGAAAATGATTCAGCTAAGCATGAAGTTTAAGAAAGTTGCATGAATATCATATTACGAGCCTAGAGGCAAAAGTGCAAATATTAGAAAGTATAGGGGCAAAATAGTAATTTTTCAAAAGTATGAGCTATGAGTCAATTTAGTCAATATGGTTTTTAAATGATCCATTTATAATTATAGATCAAGAAAAATAGAGCCCAGATCAAAACCGAGACAAGAACAAAGTCGAGGACTAAATTGCACATCTACATACATTTTGTATATTGAGGTAAGTTTGTATGATTTCTAAGTTTTATGATTTTTATCAGTAATTTGCTTAGTATAATGTACAATAATTGTATGAAATGATCATGTTATGTTCAAGTAAGAAATCACGATAATATGTACAAGCAAGTCCCGATTAAAGATAAATTTCCCTAGGATACTCGATCTACCACACAAGATATCATGTAAGTCCAAGGCAAGCTTGGCATTGATCAAGTTAGCAAGCAAGTTATCATGTAAGTCCAAGGCAAGCTTGGCATTGATCAAGTTATCATGTAAGTCCAAGGCAAGCTTGGCATTGATCAAGTTAGCAAGCAAGTTATCATGTAAGTCCAAGGTCCAAGGCAAGCTTGGCATTGATCAAGTTAGCAAGCAAGTTATCATGTAAGTCCAAGGCAAGCTTGGCATTGATCAAGATATCATGTAAGTCCAAGGCAAGCTTGACATTGATCAAGTTAGCAAGCAAGTTATCATGTAAGTCCAAGGCAAGCTTGGCATTGAGTATGTTAACAAGAGCAAGACTTCATATAAGTCCATGTCAAGACATGGCCGTGAAATCAAGATGAGATCACCCATGTAAGACCATGTCTAGGATATGACTTTGGCATCATATTAGGTGGGAAGAGATTTAGTATCCTCGGTTATTCACAGAAATTCATCGGGCAAATGAGTAAGCTAAAAGAAGATAGCAAGAAAGCTAAAAAGTAAAGTTAGTATCAAGATGAAGTTAGATGAAGTTGAGTATTCATGTTGTGAATGAGAAAGTAGATATCATGTTTATTGTTATTATAGTATCTTGATCAATGTGATCAAGTGATATGTATCATGGTTACCTTACAAGTATGATAATAGTAAGTGTCATGAGACATGTAAGAATTTATATGAGTAAGTAAGCTCTTTATTTGAAATTCATGATACCATTGTTTATGTGAAATGGTTTAAATTAAGCAATGATGATGCTATGAGTTGTTACATGCAAACTTACTAAGCTATATGCTTACGTTATGATTCTTTCTTTCTATGAGGTCCCGCCAAGCTAACTCGTAGATCATTAAAGTCGGAGCTCGCAACATACTATCAGCTATTATTTTGGTATAGCCAAGTTACTTTACTAAGTATGGCATGTATAAGAAACATTCATTTTGTGGACATGTTTTAAGAAAGGCCTTTGTAAAGGCTATCAAGTTTATTATTCTTTTGTATATGGCTAAGTGATTGGCCGAATTTGACTAAGCATGTATGTTTATTGAGATCAATGAAGCATGTAGTATTATTCATAAAATTGGGTTGTTATTGCATCGTTGAATTGGGTATGAATATGATCTTCGTTTCAAGGTGGTTAACGGCTTGGTAAATAGCCTGTAAGTGCCCACACAGTTGGACACACGGGCGTGTGTCAAGACTGTGTTTGTAACACCCTGAATTAGGGGTTATTTGTAAATTAAATAAATTCCATGTGGACTTCAAGAAATAAATAAATATGATTTTATTTAGCATGATTTAGGGTCTAGAAATAACCCTGATTTAGGTCGGTTGGGATTAAAAAATTAAAATTAAAAAAAATTTAAAGTACTTAAAAGGAGGAGCTAGGTGGAGATAGGGTTTAAATAAAATTTAAGAAAAACTTGACACAAGATTGTAATTGGCACAAGTGGCTTGGTGCGCCTAAGGGTTTGCAAGGGGTCTTGGGTTCGAGTCTCATTGTAGCAAGGGAGAAATAATTTTTTCCTTGTGGGCTTTTTAGGCGTTAGGGCTAGAAAGGCTTTATAATTAAATGAAGGAGGTTGTGACATGAAAGATGGGTTCGGTGGAGTGGCATGGGCGTGGTTTAAGGGCTTTGATATAAGGTCTGGGTTAGAGACACAAAGGATGCAAAGAGCTTTATTTTTGGGGCTTTGGCGTTGAAGGAGTAGGGGCGTGTATGAAGGCCTTATCATTAAATGATGGTGTTAATTGACATGAAAGTCAATTGGGAGAATTGGTTAGGTGCTTAAAGGATGGGGCGTGGGCAGTCATTGGTTGAATAATACCAAGTGACATCTTGGTTTTTTTATTTTTTTCCTTCTTTGTTCTTTGGCGTATAAAGGGAATTTGGTTCAATTAGGACTCCTAATTGGGCATATTTTATGTCATAATCAATTTGGAAGAGGGGAGACTAATAGTGTTTTGTTTGCTATTAAATTGCTAAGGGATGAGGAGATTAAAAGGTATGATAAAGCTAGATTAATTGTGATAATTCAAGGCTGAAAATTATCACAAAATAGGGGAGTATTTACCGAAATTAGGAGACCTTGGGGGTTGTCCATATTTGTTTTGAACAAAAAGAAGTATCAAAACCTCCAAGCAAACTCTTTTCTTTTTCTCTTCATTGTCTTCTTGAAATCTCCATTGTTTCATAGCCAAAACTATTCAAAATTTCCAGCATCTTTTCCTTCTACTTTCTTGAATTCTTCCTTGTTCTTAAGCCAAAATTGTTCAAAATTTCCAACATCGTTTCCTTCTACTTTCTTCGAATTTTCCTTAAACCATAGCCAAAATTGTTCAAAATTTCCATATTTTCTTGTACCTTTAAAGTAGAATCTACTTCCTCTTTTAAGAGGAAAATTCCAGCCCTTTTTCCTCTTATGATTAGCCGATTTCCTCTAAGGTAAGTCATTGTTAGGTTCTTTTCTTTTCATTGAAAATAGTCAAACCCCTCACAACCCCAAGTGGTGCTGATTTGTGGAGGTTAAGGGTGAAACAATCATTAAGGTAAGAGATAATCACCTCTCTTTGGATCTAAGGTTATGGCCAAATGGCCTATGAATCCTATTAACATGTTTAAACCGATTGTAGGAAAGCTTTGGAATTATTTTCCAAGGAGAGTTGGTAAGCACATTCGCCAAGGGCCTTTCAATTAAAAGTCTATAATTAAATGCGAAACTAACGTGTGCCATGGATTTAGGGACTAAATTAGGCTTCGGATTTGTTAGAAATCAAATCCGTTTAAGGTAAGTCCTTTGATACTACTTGGTTTGGCGAATAGGCCTAATGTCCCTAATTATGTTAATGGCTAATTATAGGTTAAGAGATCTAACGTTATAGATCGACTTTTGGGATCTAGGAGTTCCTAGAGAAAAAGGTGTGTAGAAACTCACTACACACTTTATTAATTACATGATTTAATTGTTTGCCTTTAATCTTTTGGTTGTGATTAGCTTGTGGCATAATCATGGTTTCCAAGTAAGTCCCCTAATTTGTGGTTTTTGATATACGATTTGCATGCCATCACATGATGTTAAATGCTATGACATGATATGTGTTAATTGATGTATAAGCATGAGATGGTGGGATTGATGAGAGGAGGGGGAAGAATTTATGGATCTGTCGCGGTGGTTTTGACCACAAGATGGGTTGGCCCCATCAGATTATTTGTGATCTATGATCATCAGTGGTTTTGACCACAAGATGGGTTGGCCCCATCAGATTATTTGTGACTTATGGTCATTAGTGGTTTTGACCACACCGATTGATAAATTGCGACTAAGTCCCGGTGGTTTGGTACCACCAAAGTGGTTTTGACCACACTTTGATTATTTGTGACCTATGGTCATCAGTGGTTTTGACCACACGATGGGTTGGCCCCATCATTTGATTTGTGACTCTAAGTCATCAGTGGTTTTGACCACCAGTGGTTTTGACCACACGGGGTAGAAAAGGAGTATGGATGGTTAGGTTGGGTTGCATGTGCATGTTTATTAATGACTTGTGTATGGGTTGCTTTACCGGGTGGGGGATTACACACTGAGTCTTGGTGACTCACCCCCTTTCCCTTAACAATTTGCAGATGAATAGATCGCGGAGATGGAGCCGGAGAGGACTCGAGGCGACCATGCTTATTGTTGGATTCGATTTACTTTGCTATTGTTAAAATTAATTATTTTCTAAGTCTTTTATTTTGGGATTGTAATAAGGCGCTATTATTATTTTGGATGTTTGTTTCACTATTTTATTTTACCTATGTTATGTTACAAATAGAATTTTATAAATATTAATTGAACCGGTTAAAAGTAACCTTTCCAAACTTAACAAAATTTAACGGGTTTTCCAAGAAGTTACCATCGGGTAACAAAATTCACTAAGTCAACTATCACCTTGATGATTTTAAAATGATACATGATCAATGTTTTCAAAAGGGTCTATCAACCCAACTATGTTTATAAAAGCCCAACTAAGTTTTCAAACCCCGTTTTTCCTACTTCAGCCAAATTCTACCAAGTTTTCACCAAGTTTTCAAAGTGACTCAAATTATTTTACTCCGTGACATACCAGATCTGGTCAGGACTCGTGGGCCGGGTTTGGGGTGTTACAGTGTTAACCTTGTACCTTGGTATTATTAATCATAATAGGCCACGGGCAAATCCCACGGCCGCGTGTGTGTGTCATGTAAGACACACGGTTTGGACATGTGTGTGTTCCCAAATCGTGTTGATTTAGTCAGTATATCAAGGATTAGCACACGGCCTAAGCCCAGGCGTGTCATGGCCATGTGAAATTAGTCAAGAACCTCCACGATTGGTAGACATGGGCATGTCTAAGCCGTGTGGAAATAGTCAGTAGCCCTACACGGTTTGAGGGCATGGGCGTGCTTAAGGGTACACGGGTGTGTTCCCAAGTTACACGGGCATGTGAACCCTGCTAAAAAAATGAGTTATTTGATTTTGATCCCAAAAGTTTTCTGACATGAGTTAAAGGCCTCGTAAGCCCTTGTTATATGTATTGACTAAGAAAGTGAAGTTTTTAAGTTGAAATGAAATTTTATAGCCCGTAAGTACATGTTTCAATGAGTTCAAGCATAGTAATGTCTCGTATCCAGACCCAGTATCGGTCTTGGGTGCGGGGTGTTACAAATTTGATCAACGGTAGGTACTTTTCCTACAAACCATTAAACTTAAGTATATAGCATCTCAACATATCCTCTAGAATTTGAATAATCCGTTCAGATTGGCCATCAGTTTGTGAATGAAAGGTTGTACTGAAGTGTAATTTCGTGCCCAAAGCTTCTTGTAATTTTTTCCAGAATCGCAATGTAAATCTCGGATCTCTATCGGAATAAAATGGGCAGATTTTGTCAATCGATCAACCACGACCCAAATCACATCTTTCTTTCTCGGAGTCTGAGGTAAACCAGAAACAAAATCCATAGTCACTCTATCCCATTTCCCTTCGGGAATCAGAATTGGCTATAACAAACCAGATCGAACTTGATGTTCAGATTTCACTTGTTGACAAACTAAACATTCGAAACAAATTCTGAAATATCATGTTTCATACCAGACCACCAATAGTGTCGTTTCAGATCATGATACATCTTTGTACTATATAGCTGAACAGATAAACAACTATTATATACTTCATTCATAATCAACTGGATTAACTTAGGGTTTCTCGGAACACAGATACGATCTCGAAATCTCAAGCAATCATCAAAAACTCAAAGCTCGGACTTAGAATTTGAATCACACTGAACTCGTTTCGCTAACATTTCATTATCAACTTTCTGAGCATCACATATCTGCTGTAAAAACAACAGTTTTGCTTTCAATTCAACTAACACTAAATTATCATCAAATAAATTTAACACCCTAAGGTGAAAAAAAACTCGGCCTTGTGAACCCTCTGTTGGTTAATTCTTGCAACAGTGACTTAAACTCTTTCAATTCCATTGGTGTCAATCTATACAGATCTATCGAAATAGTGGTCGTACCAAGCAACAGATCTATATCAAATTCAATTTCGCAAATCGAAGACAATCCGGTAATTCTTCAGGGAAAACATCAGAGAACTCACAGACTACTGGCACCGATTCAACTTTCTTTTCATATACTTTCAAATCAATCACATAAGTAAAATATGCCTCATAACCCTTTTTAATTTAATTCTAAGCTTTCAACACAGATATCACAGCAGGCAATCCATTTAAATCACATCAACCCAATACAAACTATTTCACCATTTCGAAGACTCAAATGAATAGTTTTTTTTAACAATTCACTATAGCATCATGCAATGTCAACCAGTCTATTCCTAGAATTATATCAAACTAATCAAACGGTAATAGTATCAGATCAGTAGAGAAATAGTTATCTCAAAACATTAACGGGCAGTTCTCACCTACTTGTCAACCAGAATATTTTTACCTAAGAGGTTCGATACTTCTATAACAAACTCAATAGACTTTACAGGCAAAGTCTTACTGAATACTAAGTTCTTACGTATATAGAAATAAGTAGAACCAGGGTCTATCAAAGTGATCACAAAAGTATCATAAAGTGTAAAAGTACCCGTTATAACATTTGGAGATGAAGCTTCCTCCCGAGCTCGGATAACATGTGCTCTGGCTTCGGATCTCACAACAATATCTTTAGTAGTTCTCTAACTACCACTGACGTTTCTTACAATTTGAGGAGATTTAACTCTAGCTGAAACATTCTTAAATCTCGGGTTCTGAACAAGCTCTTGTTCAACAGACTTTGAGCAGTCTCGGATGAAATGATCTAATGATCCACATCTGAAACAATCTCGATAATTTAATCTACAAATTCCCGAATGCCTTTTTTCATAATGTTTACATTCAGGTCGTTTGAATCTGACATTTCCAATACTGGCCACTGAAGTTGCTGGAGCTTTAGAGCTCAACTGTGATCTAGCTCGATCTCTACATGAATGCCTCACATTAACCTTTAAACGGCTATGTTCATCTCAGAATTTCTGTGAGGCACACTGAAATGATTTGCTCATAAATCTCTTTTTCATATCTCTAGCTTCCGACTCAGCTTTGCATGCTCGGGTAACTAGCACTACGAACTCTGGTATCTCCAGAGTACCAACTAGTAATTGGATATCTTCATTTAGGCCATCTTCGAATCTTTTACACACTATCGCTTCAGTTGAAACGTATTCCCGAGCATACTAACTTAATCTTACAAACTCTTGTTTGTATTCAATGACAGACATGTGACCTTGTTTCAATTCCAAAAATTCTTTTCGTTTCTGATCAATGAATCTCTGAATAATGTATTTCTTTCTGAACTCAGACTGAAAGAAATCCCATGTGATCCGTTCTTTAGGAACAACCAAAATTGAAGTTATCCACCACCGATAGGCTGTATCTCGTAACAAAGTAACAACACACTTTATACATTCTTCAGAAGTCAGTAATATCTCATCAAATACTCGGATAGTGTTTTCTAACCAAAACTCGGCTTTCTCAGCATTATTATCATTAGTAGCCCGAAACTCTTCAGCCCCATACTTACGAATCTTATCAACCGAAGGCTTATTCCACGAATTCAGATTTGTAGTCGGAGGTATATCGGATGTCTGAGGGGAATCAATAGGGGTGGAGGTTGCGAAACAGTTGGGTTATTCTTACGAACTGAGTGAACCATTCACTCATCATTTGGAAGAAAGCTTGTTTAGCTTCTCCCTCTTGACCACTCGTAACCGGTCTCGAATCAAAGGGAGCTATCCCTTGCACGGGAGCAGGCGCATTACTTTCTATGTCGTCAGCTACGACTATTTTGGGATCCATACTATACGAAAAATCACATTTTACACGTCAAGATTGATCATACTATCACAGTTCAGATATATGGCATGTATAGCTAGACTCTGGCACGCTACATTAGTCCGAGAATCGGCTAAACCATAGCTCTGATACCAACTAAATGTAACACCCCTTAACTTAAACCGTCGCCAGAACAGGGTTACGAGATATTACTTGAGTCAAACATAAATAGACGAGAAAATTGGGATATAATCTCGTGGCACAACTTAAAATTTTTCAAATTTTATCTTTATGACCCTAATATTGCCCTACGAGACCCAAAATACGATTAGGAAATGATTTGGGACTAAATTAGAAACTTTAAAAACTTTTTCTTCAAAATAGGGGCATATGTCCGTGTGGCCTGCCCGTGGGAAATCACATGGCGTGGGCAGCCCGTGGGCAGATTCTTACTTACTATACACGGCCATGGGACTAGCCCGTGGGCGATTCTTTTGATTGTGACTTTTGCCACACTACCAAGCACACGCCCATGTGTTCAAGCCGTGTGTGGCTGCAATTTTCACCATTTTAGGTTATTAAAACCCACAAAATACACCTAATTCATATACAATCATAATCATCCATTGTTTAAACAAAACTTAACCATTTCATATGCATCAACTCATATCAAAATTTGTATCATTTAGCTCATTCATTCAAGCATTTATCAACTCAAAACTTGTCAAAACACATGACTAAGTTCACTTCAAAATCATATACACATATCTAGCCTATACATGCCATATTAAGCTATATACATTTTCAAAAGGGTACCAAAATGAGTTTAGAAGTGTGATGATGATCCTTGACGGTCCCGAGCCTACAGTGGCTTTAATGACCTATAAAACAGAGAAAACACACATATAGAGTAAGCTTTCTTAAAGCTTATTAGTAAGTCAATATACAAACAAACTTAGTAAGGGAGGCATATATGAAAATAAATACATTAACACATATCAATCACTTAGCAAATTATCACATATATACTTTGATTCATATACCTTTGATCACATTTGTTATATTCACAATTCGAGAATCACATAAACGTATAACTCATTTAACCAAAACTTTCCATATCATATTATCAATTCCATATTCATAGCACCATAATAAGATCACATAGATGCTTACCTTGTATACACAATTAGTGTATAATCAACGTACCTGAAATGGTTTTATAATCACATATTTGTTCATAGCTCAGATTTGTAATACGTATCATAAATTTGCCCGTTAAACCAATAGGAAACTAGTAGGATACTCGTAAAGCTCGAAATAGTTGTACAATGCCAACGCCCTGCACGAGGTCTTACATGCACTCGGATATCGATACCACGCCCCCAGCAAAGTTGTTACATGAATTAATATGATGCCAATGTCCCAGACATGGTCTTATCGCTAAAAGCTCATATGGTCTTACATAACGCCCCAGACGTGGTCTTACATATAATTAGATAACGATGCCTCACGCCCCGCACGAGGTCTTACATATAATTAGATAACGATGCCTACGCCCCGCATTTAGGTCTTACATATAATCGATCCGATGCCTACATCCCTGCATTTAGGTCTTACATATAATCAGATAATGATGCCTACGTCCCAGACGAGGTCTTACATATAATCAGATAACGATGTCTACGTCCCAGACGAGGTCTTACATATAATCAGATAACGATGCCTACATTCCATACGAGGTCTTACACGATTAGCAAATCAATGCCAACGTCCCAGACGTGGTCTTACATGATAAAACATAACAGATACCTTTGTATTCCTAAGTTCATACAAAACTTCTCCGACTTAACACTATGTCGACCTTATCCCAGAATTTATATACTTAGCATCACATATACAGTCATTATCATTGATAGTCATGTAAATAAACTTAATTCAATACATTTACATTGATTAGCAATATGACTTAGCTCGGATTCAGTTTATCGAAATGAAAATGGCTACTCAGTTACTTTCGATTTCCCGCGATCTAGGTCCGTTTTCTTCGGTTCTTGATCTAAACATATTCAGAATTAATCCTTTTATTCACTAATTCATTCAATTTAATCCATACACACATATTTTAGGCTATTTACAATTTAGCCCCCATATTTGTACATTTTATCAATATAGTCCATTTTTCTCAAAACATCAAATTCACAAAATCAATACATACACATACTTAACCGAATATACATATATATCATAGAAGCCCAGATTTTCCATCAAATCATCAATTTAGTCCTTCAATTTACTATTTTCACAATTTAGCCCTATTTAGCTAAATTCATCATAACTTCAAGAACAAAACATGTTCATAAAGCTCAAATCTTTCATTTAACACCATAAATCACCATAAAACTCAACATATCATCAATGGCACATTTCATGAACAACATCAATTCATCAAATTGAGACATGGGCTTGATAGTATACTTAACAACAATCTCAAAAACATAAAAATTATCAAAATTCAAAACCAAAACATACCTTAATTATGCTTAATGAATGACAAAACCTAGCTCAATGTTTCTTCTTTTTCTTTCTTCTAATTTTCAGTCAAAGAAGAGAAATAAAAAATGAACACTCATATTTTGTTTCTTTAATCTAATATCATTTATTCATCTTACTAAAATGCCCTTCATTAAACATATAGGACAAACTAATACTATGGTTATTTAGACATTCTATTATCCACTATCATGTTTCTTTTATTATAAAATAATTATAACTTAATGAATAAGTAATAAGATATTTATAACATATAATATAAACTAATAATCATAAAAAAATATGCATGTACCACATTTATTACCATTCACTATCATAGAATTGGCTTATTTGCCTTATAAGTCCTCACATTTTATAAAGCCACAACACATAGGTGCTTTAGCAAATAGCAAGCAACTTTTACATTTCATGCAATTTAATCCTTTTGTCAAATTAACCACATGTATAATCAAATTAACTTATTTAAAATTTTCCACATGCTTAATCACATAACAACAAAGACAGTAAAATAATATTAAAATATTATACAAACTCAAATTTGTGGTACCGAAACCACTGTTCTGACTAGGGTATAAACCGGACTGTTACAGTAAAGCTTCAAATCTTGCGTCAATTGTACTTATTCCTGCAAAGAGGAATAACAAGTTGGTAAGGTTGATGTTTGTGGACATCAACATCACATGCCAGAGAAAGAGTGCTCGTGTTGATACGGGAGCATTATGCTAGTTCATATAAGAGAAAGCTGCGGGTAAACTTGGTCCTTTGGTTAGAAAATCGGATAAGAAGATAAAGATAGTAAATTTCGAAGAGGTCCTTACTGTAGGAGTAGCAAGAGGAGTCAAACTACAAATCGGCGAGTGGAAAGGCAAAGAAAATTTCGAGGTAATCCATTTAGATGACTATTATTTTGTTCTTATCTTGAACTTCCTTGAAAGGATTAAGGCATGTCCCTTTCCTTTTTCTGGTTACATTCATATCTTTAATGATCCGATATCACAAACAGTTATGCCGATAAATCGAGACATAAAGGTTAGGATCAAGGTATTGCCGACAGTCCAGCTAGCCGAGGATGTTTTGTATGAGAGGAACATTAACTTAGCATATGAAGCCTATTCGAAATGCTAGTGGGGTAGAAAATCGATATGAAGTTTGTTGAGCTATCTATGAAGCTACCATTTATGAGAGAGGTGGGTTGTGCATCAAACTTTAGAGGTAAAGTAGTGATGCAAACCAGATAGTTGAGACGAGTAAATGCAATGAGCGATATACATCAAACACCTTGGTAGTGTTTTTCATTTTGACTTATCGTTGGCTCTTCAAAGATATATGTGCCCTTTCACAATTCTGAAGCGGGTAAGCCGAGGAGCTTACAAACTAGAGTTAGTGGGAATACTCACGGGTAACCCAGTGTTCATTAATAATGGTTGTATTTACATAATAATATTCTTTATTAATGGAATGGACTTGAAAATTATAAATATGGTTATTTTTATAATAAAAAAAAGGGTTATTAAAGATTGAATCGAGCTTTCATGTCACAATGTAAATGTTTATCATTAAATTAAAAGGTTGTTAGCTATAAATATTGTTATTATATTTTATATTTTATACAAATTTATTTTTTATAATATTTTAATTAATCTTAAAACACACTATAACAAAACTTTTAATCATAACATTTTTCATTTTTTTCTCTTGAGTTGACATTTTAAGGATCATTTTAAATTTGGATAAAAAAATTTCGATAAAAAAAAACAGCATAAAGCGATTATATCAACCTGTTCATATTAATCAGGCAATGACATATCACGATCAGCAAACAATAAATCTTGTATCGAAACCGAAGATTCTTCAGATTCTTGATTCTTGATGAAGAGTTTCAAGGATGAGATTATTCAGTTGGTTCGACTACCCCAATTCTACTATTTTAAAATTTGGTTATAGTTTTCAAATTATAAAAATTATAAAAATATTTGGGGTCATTGGGTTGGGGGAATCGGGCAATTGAGAAGCATTAATTAAAAAAGGGTTAATTCCACATACATCCCCAAAATCATTAGTCAAACTTTAAATTGATCCTTAGTTTTCAAAATATTCCAATTGAACGTGCTTAAAAACATTTAACACCAAACTTAATAACTAAATTTGGAACGAAATTTTAGCTTGAAGATTCAATTGAAAGGCTTTGAATTTTAGGGACCACTTTAAAATTAAGTCGATAGTTTGGGGACATCTAGTACAATTAATCTAAAAACAAGGAGAAGCTCAATATTTACATAAAATTGACCCACAGACACAGGACCAAGTACTTGAAAAAACTGGTCGCGAGAGACAACAACGGATTTGTGCTTGGAGGTCGCATGGGTACGTTGAATAAGGTCATGAGTGCCGAGTGGGCGGAGATGAAAGCCATGGAAGGAGCATCAACTATGCGCATATGAAAGGCTGGAGCAAAGTGGTTTTTGAGACTGATTGTGCCAGTATTGTCAACCGGTTCAATAAGAGAAACGTTGACTTGACTGTAATGGGCAGTTGTATGCGGCATTGTTTAAGCTAGCCGAATCTATCCTTTTTTTCATTTTTAAATGGGTTCCCAGATCCTGTAATAATGTAGCTGATAATTTGTGTAAGTTAGCTAAGGATTATCTTTATAATGTGGATTTTAACATGGACTATCGGATGGAAATTCATGAATTTATTTTGATGGATGCAATAAATTGATGTGAATTTGTGCAAGTCTGTTTTTATCAAAAAAAAAACTTGAAAAAACATTTTTATCAAAAAAAAATACTTGAAAAACATAAATGTGATCCAATCATTCCACCTCCAACAGCTTAAATTCAAGCAACTGCTATTCATAATGCCAATACAAACTCGAAAATAACACTTCGAGGCAGTGGACAATGCTACAAGGGAAAGATATTTGGCATAACAAAACGATTCATACGGTATTTTGGAAACAGCCCCGGTTACCCCTTTCTACTTCGAATTTCCAGTGTTCCTTTCTATCGGGATGCAAGTGACCAAACGTTCGAGAGAAACGAAGGTAATGCAGTAAACCAGCAAACGAAGGCCATTGCAGTGGAGGTTTCGAACTGAGTGCAATGGTTTTGGGTACAGCTATCAAGATTGTTGTCGATGAGAACGTAATGCCGGCAGAAGCACAAGCTGCAGCAAATGTGAGAGTGGATGTGATCTGCAAAGTAGAAGAACATAATGTCAAGACAAAATGGACCGAAATCTCAGGTGGTCTGTATTGAACACGAGATCTTGACTAACACAAGTCTACAAGCCATGGGGAATGGTAACACGTTATTCATGATTTGTCTGTTCGATCGAGTTTAGTCCACGTAATTAGCTTGCACAGCATATCGAGAAACATTTCAGAGTTCAGTCTGCTAACGGTAACTAGCAATTAGTCCCACATGTCCCCATGGAATTGCTAAATGAGTAGGAACAATTTTTCAACGAGTAAACCGATACGGCAAAAGTGCTAGCAAAAGTTCAAAGTATTACTCCCGAGTTATTAATGACGATTATTAGTCTTCTACTAGTTGTAGACCAATACAAAAACACCAATGCCAAGCATCAGCATACATCAAAGCCAGTGGCAAGCCAATGGTTTTGCTAGGAAAATCAAATTGAACACTGTTAAAAACAATTTCAGCTCTTTAAATGCCAAATTTGTTGGTTGGGAAAGAAAGTTCAAGAATATCAGAATGAGTAATGATTAACTGAAATTTTCAAAGAGAAGAGCAATGGTATTGTACAAAATGCGTCATGAGGCAGAACAAGCAGGATGTGCCAAATCTAACAGTTATGCATGTAGATATAGGATAAGTTTCTGAGAATGCCAGACATGCAAATTAAAGATTTTTATGAGATTCAACAAAAACAAATTGGATATCACATTATGTTCCAACATTTTAGCTTCACTTGTAACTGTGAAAGTAAACATCTTACTCCATCACCAATAGCAAACAAAGTAACAACACGAGAATTCTGCAAGGAACGCCTCACTAAAAGGGCATAAATATCAATAATAGCAAACGATAAGCTCCACAAACTCTGCAAGCCAGTTGCAGCAACAAGGTAGCTGATGTAACAAATAAAAAGTTCCATGTTATGGGAGAATCACGATAACATCCAATGCAGAATACAAAAAAAAAACTAGTTGCTTCACTTTGATAATCATATGTGAGAGTCCAGATGTTACGGCTCCTTTCAAAGCAAAATTGAGGTCTAAACAAAACTACATCTCCAAAAGAGCTACGAGGATGAAAACTTCTTTCACGCCCCTTTTTACGATCATCAAAATGCTGAGATAATGGAGAACTTAGTTTGATGAAAGACATCCTTCTATTCGCATTTGCCATTTTCTAAGCACCCTATCTATCTGAAAGATTCACCAGGGAGCCCTAAATTGTTCAACTTTGATGTGTTGTTAAAAGTGGGTTTTTAACATTCCATACCGTAAGATTAACCTTCACTTCACTAAATAAACTAGCTATTTACACTTTGAGTAAATACACTTGAACTATATTTAAATTGACAAACCAATATAGATGCCATCAAAGATAAACCACAATGCTTAGATAGAACAAGGAGCAATGCACTTAGCAACCTATATTACTCGGACTCGAGTGTGAGTATCTGACATGGATATGCTTAAATTTTTCTAAGTTTTTTCCATAGATTTGAGAATAATGCCATATCTACACATCCATGTGCTAGACACAAGTACTTTAAGAAAAACGAAGAGTCCGAACACCATAGCATGTGTAGCAACCAATCAAGCAGCCTTCCTACATTCAATACTAGAAATTCTAAAATCATATTCCACAAGAAACACAAACAAGGTTCCGACAGTCAACTTATAGCTACATTTCCAGAGTTAGAGCTTGTAAATAAAATAAAATAGAAATATGATATGAAAAGAATCAAATATTGATCCTCAATTTCTCATCATCAATTGCAAATCCAAACCTAACTTCAAGCAGAACAAAGAAACCATTTTGTACTCGAATCAAAAAGCATTTACCAAAAGGCAGTAACTGAAGGGAAATCACTAATGGTAGCCATAACACAAAGTCCCACAACTGCAAAAGCAAACTGGCATATCCGCAACACAAGCCCACCTAGCGTACCAGGCATTCCCTGAACATCCTTCATCCTCACTCTCGGCACCTCGTTGTTGTTGCCTCCGCCGCCGCCGTCGGTGGTCGGCGAATCTTCGACTGGATGAACCTAGGTATGGCTCACATTCATCTCTTTCCACTAAAATCCTCTTCAATTCATGCTCACAAACTCCCGAAAACTTATAAGATAAACCAAAATTCTCTTCCTATTTCCACCACAATCAAACGGAATGATACCCAAGATTACTATCACCTCAACCAACAGCTTTCTAGTTTATTTGTGGATTTTTTTTATAGAATTAATGAATCTTTCATGTTGATTTTATATTTCATAAAGATTAATCTTTTCCAGATTTATAGTTACATCTTTTAACATCATCTTCAAACTTTGAATATGTATTCTATTCTTAAAAGGTGCTTCACCTAACCTTTGTTGATCTTCATATGGACTTTAATGGCATTGACAATGAACCTTTGTTAAGCTTAAATGTGACATTTTTAATATTCAAAGGTCTTATGTAAGACTTGATTCATCCTTGGGTATTCGATTTTGACATTTCTTTTATTTGGATATTTGTATTTGATAAATGAATTATAGATTTTGTACTCAAACCTGTTAGTTTTTCATTATTTAATTTAGATTTTATAGTTAATTAGATAGAAATTCATGATTAATTAATAATATCGTAAATTAACTTCTATTGAATCAATACTAAAGCTCAAAAAGAAAAAAAATCACAAAATCACGAAAATTAAATAAATTCATAATTAACATTAAATTTATTTTATTAACAAAATTACGAAAATTTAAATTTAATAATATTAGTAATTAACTTTCATCAAATTAATACTTAAGTTTGAATTGAGCATTCAAAATTTAACATATTTACCTTTAATTATCAAAATATATAACTTTTACTAAATATAATACTACATTAGAAAAAAAAATACAAGTAATGCATTACAAAATGTCAACTTAAATATCGAATGATATGTTAAGCTTATTTAAAATTAAAGTTCAATTAGTAACACATATTAAAATTTAACAAAAATTAAGTGTTATTAAAAGGATAAAATCTAATCGATGACACATATTTAAATTTAACATAAATAAATTAAAAGGATTATTATCCACTGGTTTTTAACTTTTGAAATTAAAATCAGACAAATATAGAGATTAAATATGAAAATATTGAATAATACAGGGATCAAAGGTTGAAGTAGACCAATACTAGTATGGCAATAAAAGGAAAATTTTAAAATAATAAAGTCTACTGTTTAATATATTTTCTTTTTCTTTTATTTGTTTGTGTTTGTTGAGTAGCATACCGGTCAACTTTTTGAGGTTTGGTTAGGGTATGTACTCGCGAATTTCGTAAAGAAAAAGGTCGGTTTGGTAAACGGTTTAACAGGAACCTCCAGTTACCGGTTTTGCTAACCTAACATGGAAAACGATTGCTATAGGGAAAAGTATTTAAATAAATAATTTACCTTAGCGATAAATATTATTCCCTCCCTAAATTTATAATTTAGTTTTATATTATTATTTTTAAAATTTATCTCTATTTTTAGATTTTAAAATTCAAGTCTAATTATTAATATATATATTTTTTAAATTAGTTGATGTAACATTTTGAAATAAAAGTAACACTCACTTGATAACAATGTTAATATAAAACTAACGTTGTATTAACTCGAATTTTAAAATATAATTTTAACAAGATTAATAATTGGACTTAAACTTTAAAGTTTGAAATGTAAAATAAATAAATAAATTTCTAAAAATAATAGTAACTAATTAATTTTACATAAAACAATTTAATAAATAATTCATTTTAAATGAAGTCAAATGTAATTTTAATAAAATAAGTCAAATATATTAATTTTGCATAACTTATAAGTCATTTAAGAGTTAATATCTTTATTTTAATTTAACATAATTTTTATAATGTTATTAGTAGGAGCAAATTGATAGTATTATTAATTGTTGCCGTTAAAATAATGGGATGAATTTTTGTTGATAATGTTATTACGATAAAGATAGTTAAATTATTTTCTCATAATAAAATTCACGACAATATCAGCTGTTAACATTATTATTAATTTTAAACTCATTAATATTATATTAGTAAAAAAATATTATGTGAGATTAAATTAAGGTAATAAATCTAAAAATTATATAATAAAAAAACTAAAACCATAATTAAAAAATATTTTATTGTGATAGAGTGAAATGCTGAATTGTTTGACTGGCCACCAAGAAATGTGACATGTCCTTAACTTAACTCAAAATTACAAGCACTTAATTCGATGCTTATTACCAGGGAATTTCAGAAAAAAATTTAGGGACAAAATGGAATTTTAATTTTAATAAAGATTAAATTAAATTTTATTAATTTTAAATTTTAAAAATTTTAAAGAACATAAATTTTAATTTTTCATTTTAGGGTATCCATCCTGCCATCCCTAGATTCATCCCACAACATAATACGTAAATGTATGCACTCTATAAATGGATGGTTCATTCTATAAAATGCATCCATTTGTTCATGGACTGGACAGCATATACGGCCCAGATTAGCATTGGATTGGATCTGTACAACTATTTGATTTAAATATTATTTAAATAACTAGGTTTAATTTCAGTTCTAGTCCTTTTACTGTGTTAAAATTTGAAATTTAATTTTATACCTTAATTTCACATAATTTTTTTTTTACTTTTATAATATCATCAATAGGTTAAAACTGATAATATTGTTATTAGTAACATAGTTAAATTGCATTGTTAATAGTGTTAATCTATACTATACTTAAAATCACTTATTGAGTTGATATACGAATTAATCAAATTGAGTAAATCATATTTTTTACAGACTATAATTTTTAAACAACTCAAACTTCATTTGTTTCTTACATAAACTTTTAACAAATATATTTTATAAATATTTTTTACCCACATAGTAGGTATTCTATAATCTATAATATATATTTAGGATAAAGCCATAAACTTATTTTAGATGGACCAAAGTTAAACTAAATGCTTAATGGGTCAAAGTATAATTTTATTATTGTGTATATTTACTATTTTAGAACCTTTAAAGTGATTAAACTGGAATTTTATTATTTTGGTGGGCTAAACTGCAATCTTACCATTTGATTAACTTAAAATTTTAAAGGTACTAAAGTGATATTTTTACCATATTAGGGAGGGTCAAGGTCCCCGCTTCCCCCTTAGCACCATCCCTATATATTAATAAAAATACACGCTACCATTTTAACAATGACATATACAAATTATGTCAAATCAGAGTAGAGTGATTATATTGAAATTTTAATATAGTAGAGGGAATAAAATCAAAATTATATTAATAAATCAAAATCCTGAAGTAAATTGGGCATCCAAAATAAAAATAATCAAGCGTGCGTATCACATGCATATTGCATTAAATATTAAATAACCTACTGATAGCAACGGGGCGGGTGGGTTGGATTTTTGCCCACCTTAGCCCGACCCAATCCTAAGCTTAAAAAAATTTAACCCACTCCAAACCTGAACCTAAAAATTAATTGTATACCTGACCCAATCCAACCCGACCTGAATTCAAACTTTTTTATTTGAAATAGTGATTAATTAAATTTAAAAATTTTATATAAAAAAAAAACCATGGTTGGGAGTTGGTAGAGGGAAAAGAAAATTGGAATGATGGAAAATTAAGTGAGTAGAAAATTAGAAGGATGCATGGGCGAATTTAAGAGGGTTGAGAGAGACTTCGGTCTCCTTAAAATAGAAATTTTTTATTTTAGCTATTTAAAATTTTTAAAATTTTAAATTAATAAAAATAAAATTATACTTTGATCCCTAAAATAATAAAATTTTGATTAAATATTTTTAAAATTACAATTTAATTTCAATTTCTAAAAAAAATTCTAGTTTCGCCCTTAAAAAATAGAAAATATAATTTTTCTTTCCATAGGTATGCTTACTAAAAGAGATGAATAAATAAAAATAAAATGCAATTTTCTTTCCATAGAAAAAAGTAAAACATTTAAAAAATGTATAATTTTGAATTAAGATAACATCTATCTCATTTTTCTCTCCTCTCACTTTCCAATTTGGAAATATTGGTTTTTTGCATTAGGATTGAAAGTGGTCATCATTTTATTTTCTTTTCTCTCGCTATCTTACCAATAAAGTACACTCAAAAATTATATTCCTTCCACTTTTTCACTCCCTCTCTTCCCATCCTTCAACTAGATGTGCTCATGGGTCGAGTTGGGTTGAATCTAAACATAATATTAATATACTTTATGCTTGTTCAAGTTCGGACTGATCCAAAATATAAACTTAAAATTTTACCCAAGCTCATTCATATTATTTTCAAAGTTTTTTATATTTTTTAATTTATTGAAAATTTTTATATAGTAATTTTAACATTATTTTAATATTTACATTAGAGTAGTATTATATTTTTAGTATAAATTTATTTTTTAATGTGTTATAAATTACATAATATATAAAAATGACATAATATAAAGTATTATAAACTTAAAAACGGGTCAAGCTCGGGCCTTGAATGTTTAAGTCTGAGTCCACCCCATGATTTAAACGAGCCTACTTTTTTGCCCAAGCCCATTTTCAAGACCTAATATTTTTACTCAAACCCTTCCAAATTTCAGAGACCTTCGAACCTAGGCGATGAACAAATTTAAACCCAACTAAACACAGCTTAAAGATGATAAAATAATGTTATTAGTAATAAATTTAAGAATTTTTAACCTAATCAATATTAAAAAAATAGAATAATAATTTTATAAATATACTTAAGCTGATAAAACGGTTTTATGCTAAACTTAAACTCAACTCGACCATTTTCAAAAACTAACTCGACTCGACCATTTTCAAAAACTAAGGTGATGAGATCTACCCAAAATTCAATATCAAGAAAAGAACCTGACGCTATCAGATATGATCAGATCGTTCCGAAACCCGTGAGTTTCGGGTTTTTTTCCATCCCTAAATCAGCCTGAAAAAGAATAGATTCATATATGACCGTCCATGAGATAACCTATTTGCCGAGCGAGCTACGCTAAAATCACGTGACTTTGACAGCACTCGTAACATCATTGGCAGATCAGAGTCCACGTGAAATGCGTTGACCACTTTTAGCTTCATCCGACGGCAAACTTTTTTTGACAAATTCTTAAAAAGGATACGCTTCGTGTGGTTGTAGCAACAATACGTCAACTTGAAACACATAGTCCAGTGAGTGAGACCTTTTAGTTTACATCATCTTCGTGGGACCCATAATTTTTAGGGTAAACTATATTCAAGATCACTAAACTATTAGTAATTTTACGTTTTGGCTACTATTCTTCAAAAAGTTACAAAATTATTACTAAATTATTCAAAAGTTTTCATTTAAATAAATGGGCTGTTAAAATCATTGTTGTATGGCCTTTTTTGTTCGCACCGCCTACACCAATCAAAAGCTCTTATTATCCTTCTCTTCTACAGTTTAAATTTTTTTCATGAAACAACTTTGAATGTTATTAATTTGCGATCCAAAATTCAAATAGCTTTCTTCTCCAATCTTCGAAACTAATGGTTAAATCGATTTGGATCTAAGGTATGTTTTTTTTACTTGTTGATGGATACTAATCCATTGTACTAATCGTCAAATAGTCGCTTAAAGCTTACTAGCTGAATTTTTTTTAAAGTTAATATCTCAATGACTTAAATAAAAACTTTTAAATAGTTTAGTGATTATTTTGTAATTTTTAAAATTAAATGACCAAAACGTAAATTTAGTAACTTTGAGTATAGTTTATTCTTTTCTTTATAATTAAAAGTGTTATTATCCATTTTACAATTTGAATCTAATATTGTTAGGCAGAGGTGAAATTGAAGATTTTTGTTGACTTAAATAAATTCTTTTGAATATTTTAGTAACTATTTAGTAATTTTTGAAATTAAATAATTAAAATGTAAACTTATTACTAGTTGAATAACTTTAATTATAAATTATCCTTTTCTTTATTACTAGAAGTGTTGCTATCCGTTTTACGATTTGAATCCAATCTTATTTGACATAAGTGATATTTAGGATAACTTTAAACTATACTGAGAAAAACAATTTCAATTTTGGTTTAATTATTACTTAATTATTTAAATTAGATTTTCGATTCATAATTTTTTTCAAAAAATGTAGACTATTGTAACCCAAATTTTATTTTATTTATATACTTAAATTATTGAAAGTATCTTGAAAGTACTATATATTTTTTTATAAAAATCGATAAATTGAGGGTAGTAGAATTTAGTTCAAACATAAAGCTAGTTTAGCATCACTTTTGAAAAGGATTTTCAAATCGCTTGGTTCAAAATTTATATTTAGGATTATTTTCAAAACAATACTTTTGAGGAGATAAAATGTTCATTTTAAACATAATATTGTAAAATAAAAATATATATTTAAATGATATTCAAAATTTTTAATATTATAATAATTCAATAAAATATAAAAAATTATTATACTCATTATTAATACTTTAATATGAAATATAAGTTTTAAATATTTTTAAATAATTAATACAAATTATTTGTAAAGTTTAATTTGAATATATAAACTATATTTAGATATTGTACTATTAAGAGAATCAAATAAAACAAATTTCAACATGAAATATTTAATTTAGAGTTGAACTATAAATGAATAAAAATTCATGTCTTTTTTTTTTAAATGTTAATTTTGTTCCAAAGTGGCGTTATGTGATTCATTCTAATATTACATAGATTAAATTGACCCATGTAATACTACAAATACTAATATGATCCAGTTTCTATAATAGAGGGACTTCTCAAATACTTTTATCAAATAATAATATGGTTAAAATATGATGCTAGTCCTGCACTTCTATAGAATTTAAGATTTAACCTTTGTACTTTAGAAGTTAAAAATTCAATCCTCCTACTTTTTCAATTTAAAAATCTCAATTCAACATTATTGTAGTCAATAGTTTCGATTAAAAATTTCAATTTAACATGTTTATTTTCCATTAATCATATGCCACGTCACATAATGATAGCCTAAACAACATGTCAAATTGACAAATTTTTTACGAAAAATGCTTAGCTAGTTTTGGAAAATTATCTAATAATTGGATTTGAGTGCAATCGCTTGTAATTACATAATGATAGCATGTTTGGATAACCATTATAATTAGTGGGTCCCATTGAATAGGATGTAATTGGGAGACTCGGATTATACGCTTTCGATTCTTAAGGTGAATGTGAGAATTAGAATAATTACATAGGTAATTACACCAAATCCAATTTAAAAAAGTTATTTTTATACCAGTTATAAAAATTATATTATAAACATGAGCACATATGAGTGTTTGATATGATTATAACAAAAAATGTTATATTATAAATACTAAAAAATATATTATAAAAAGAAATTGTGTGAACAAAATTTATATTATTTAAACCCTAAAACTTTTCTAAAGTTATAGCCAAAAAGTTTATTATAAAAATAATTTACATGTTATAAAAGTGTTATAATATGTTTATTTATAAAAAATTATGACCAAGAAGTTAGGGTGAAGCCAAATTTTTTTTAAAGGGGCCAAAATTAAATTATAATTTTTATGATAATAAAAATGTAATTTTTAAAGAATTAAATCAAAAATTAATCATTTTAAGGGGCAAGGTGTAAATTTACCTTTATTAATTTAAATTTTTAAAAATTTTAAAGGGCTAAATGAGAAATTTTCTATTTTAAGGGGACTGGGGTCCTTGCCCGCTCCTTAGATTCGCCCCTACAAGAAGTATGAATATAACTTATTTAGGTGTCTATGCCATATATTATAAAAATAATATACTTGTTTATAAAATGTTATAGTTTTTTTAATTATTTATCATAACTTGTTTATAATTTTTTATAAAATTATGGAAAAATTATATTATCTATAAGAAGTGTTATGAAAGTTATTGGACAATTTATAAATTTTTTATAAATCTTGTACATTATAAAATTTATATTATTTTTTACTTAATTTACATATTACAAAAATGATATAACCTAGCATAAGTTTTTCTTCAAATTAAGTTTATATAAGTTTTTAGCTACAAATTATTTGGATTGTGAATCTAAATATTATCAGGTCGATGCTAATTATGCAAATATAAAATATTTTTTTGCAACGGGGTATGATATAATTTGAGAAAATGGTGCAAAACACAAGTATCATAGACATCTTGCAAACTCTTTAATTTGTGACATTTAACGCTTTGAAATGTGATTGAGAAGATATTTGTTGTTATAAAAAAAAAAAAACCCATATTAAGAACTTCACCTTAGTATAGCATAAAAAACAAAATTGGATCGTATTAACATGTTTTATATTTCACAACTTTATTCATAAGTGGAATTGAGATAATTCTTACTTCGAAGAATACATGGAATAATGAGATATTGATAATTTTAATGATGCAAATTGAAAGACAAATTCGATCAAGGACCAACGAATAATGATAATGAGCATATTTAAAAAGGGAATAGCCCAACAAGTATGCACTAGAACAATTAGGTAAAGTTGTATATGATTTTTATTTTTCTTATTATTTTATTAGTAATCAGATTATTAACTAATTTTTCAAACTAATATAATAAATATGATGATTTGATTTTAATTTTTGTTACTTTTTAGAAATTATATTTTAAAGCATTTAATATTTTAATAATAAATTACAATGTAATTATACTCTGTCAACAAAACATATCTAGAAAATTATAATTATCTTTTAATTACCCATTTTAATCAATTACTCAGTGATATTCAAACAAATCCTTGAAATGTTAATGATTGGACTAAAATATAAAGGACTTAATTTTAAATACATAGATTAAATGTTAAAATTTATAAAACTACAACCACTAAAAAAGAGAGTATATTTTAATCTAATAATATTTTAAAACTTTTAATTTAAATTCGAATTAAACAGAGCCAAATGAGCCATCCCATCTGGTGGACAGATCCACTGTGCAGCACTATATATGTATGTATGTATGCATGTGTGTGTACATCCATCCATGATGATTTGAACCCTTCCCTTCTTCTTGGCCATAACCATAGACATAAAACTAAAAGTAGTTTTCTGAGAATCGAAGTACTTCATTTTTGTACTTCTTTATTTTCTTTTCACTTGCAAAACGTTTTTTAGCTTATTTTTCTCTTCCTTCTTTAGCTACCACTATAATATAACAGCAAAAAAAATTGTTTTTTTATTTTAAGATTATTATTATTTTTCTCTTCTTTACTCTTGAATCTCCCTTTTTTCCCTTATTTTTCGATATTTCCTAGATTCACTGGTAATTTTTAGGGTTACAGATCTACTCTGCTACTCTGCTTACTATTTTTCTCTTCCTAGCCATGTTTTGGAAGCTCCCATCTCTACCCGCTTCTTGTCCGGTGAGTAATTTTATTTTAATTAGTTAATTAATTAAGATCTTTTATTAGTTTAAGTTTTATTAGTTGTAATTAACTTGTTAAATTTTGGTTAGATTTTTTCTTTTTCTTTGTAGGTTTGAATCAGTGCTTTTCTTTTACCTTAGTTATGTTGAAATTTACTTTTTTTTGTACTTAATTTACTTTTGGATTCATTGATGCCGTAGCAGAGTAGCTTCACTGACTTAGATTTGTCCGCTTGTTTGGAAATTTTCATTGCTCGATTCAATGATTATCAATTTTTTTTTTTCAGAAATCTTTAAGCTAGTTTATATGGTAACGGCTGGAGTTCCTTTTGTTTGAAGATGAAATATAATTGCTATTGAATCAAATTGGTGAAAATATATTAAGCTAATTATAGTTTGCTGGATTTGCTTTCTAATTGATGTTCATTCTCCATTTCCACTCATTTTCTTAAGAATATTGTTGAGTGACTCATTTTAATTATCTGTTTACTATAATTATGATTAGTTTCGTTGACTGCGATTTTCTTTTATAGGTGGAGTCGATATTAGACAAGGAGAACTTTACTTTGGAAGAGCTTCTGGATGAGGAAGAAATAATCCAAGAGTGCAAAGCTTTAAATAGTCGACTCATCAATTTGTAAATTTTTCCACTATCACATTGCGCTATTCCATTTTTTTGCTATTATTAATTTTTTTCTTTCTAATTAGTTTTTTTAGTATATTGCAATTGGTTGGATGCTACGACTTAAATTTCCAAGTGTTTGTATAATCTAGTTGAGAGCTAGTTCTTCATGTACTCGACTTTTTATGTGCAGTCTACGAGATAGAGCCCAGGTTGAGCAGTTACTTCGATATGTTGTTGAAGAGCCTCCAGAGGATGCTGATAGCAAACGGGCGTTCAAGTATGTAATTTTCATTAAACCAGGAATAAGGAATTAGTCTTCTTTGTGTTTCCTTGTTTTGTAAATTTTCTAATGCTATTTATTCTTTTTTGTGTAGGTTCCCGTTCATTTCCTGTGAGGTATTTACATGTGAGATTGACGTTATTCTGAAGACTTTAGCCGAGGATGAAGAGGTGTGGCCTTCATTTGCATTCTTGAATATGCATCTTTAGCTATGGACATTGCTATGGTTTTGTTTCATATGATTTTCTCTTTTTTGCAGTTGATGAACTTACTTTTCTCTTTCTTGCAACCAAACCGTCCTCATAGTGCCTTGCTAGCTGGTTATTTCAGTAAGGTGTGTTTGTTCATGTTCAGTTTAATATCTGTGGCTTTTCATGCCATGCTTTCTTCAACTACTTCTGTGGTTTTTATTACCACTTGATGAGTTTCATTTGCTTTGTATTTTAGGTTTTTATATGCCTTATGCTACGGAAGTCTGTTCAACTTATGAATTACATTCAAGTAAGTAAAGTTTTTGTGTTTTTTGTCACATTCTTAGACCACTTGCAATTGGTGATACTTTTGTTCTATGTTATTTGAATATGGATAGTACATTCAATAACCTACAAATCTTGATAACTAATGAATTGAAACTCAGTACAGAATGTGCACTGACAATTTGAACTTTACCTTGTTCCCTTGTTGAAATTTAAACTAATTTTATATGGACATGCATGATGCACCTCTGTGATTGGTTACCTATAAGCTTAGTTAAACATACTGAATTAGTGGTGTAAACAATCATGTTAGCTATTAATCCTTTCCTTCTGGCAAGTTTGTTCTCTGGGTTTAGCTTATAAGGATGATTTAGGCCCAGTGACTTGCCTGACAAAATGGGCTTGTTTGTGGTTTATGATCTTGAACTACAAAAGATAGCATGGTTTTATTTGTTTATGTGAATTTACTGAGACAGATTACTAACAGGTGCATCAAGATGTATTCCCCCAACTGGTTGATTTAATAGGAATCACATCCATCATGGAGGTACCCACCATTTCTTTGTTGGTTTATTACAATATTGGGTTTTATATGGCTTGGCATTTATATGTTTTGGTTGAATATTGAAATGAGGCACACCTTTTCACAGGTATTGATTCGGTTAGTAGGTGCTGATGATCATGTATATCCGAATTGTTTGGATGTAATGCAATGGTTAGCTAATAGCAATTTGTTGGAAATGATTGTGGATAAATTGAGTTCATCGGTAAGTGAGAATTTTCTATTCTATCATTTTCATGGCATACCATACTTTGTAATGAATCTCACAACCTGTTTTTGCAATTACCAGTGTCCTCCTGAAGTTCACGCTAATGCAGCTGAAACATTATGTGCAATAACACGGAATGTCCCATCTGCTTTAGCTACTAAACTCTCTAGTCCAAGGTCTGTGAGATCTTATTCTTTCTTGTGTCAGCCTTACTTGCATCACCATCTCAATTCTCTATCGTGAATATTTCTGTGATTTTGACCTGTGATTTTGAGCATGTTCATATACAGCTTTGTCGCAAGGATATTTGGTCATGCACTGGAAGATTCACACTCAAAATCTGGCCTTGTACACTCGCTCTCAGTTTGTATCTCATTGTTGGATCCAAAAAGATCAGCAATTGCTTCTCCCTTGATGTATTCTTTCCGAAATCAACAGATGTATGAGCCTCCAATCCCCATAAATCCGGAGACTATTAATGCAATGCTGCCTAAGCTTGGTGAGTGGATATGTTTCTCCGAAAGTTCTATGTAATAGTTTTTACATATAGTTGCATGTAATGTGTTGGCTTTCACTTTTAGCTATGGTGTTCACAACCACTTGTTTTGTAGGTGACTTACTTATGCTTTTGAATGTCTTATCTGATGAAAAAATTTTGCCTACAACCTATGGAGAATTGAGGCCGCCTCTTGGGAAGCACCGTCTGAAGGTTCATGTTATATTCTCATCTTAAAGTTCATATGTCATCCAATATGCGATATAACTTGCACATGTTTGGGTTGTTTTGGTGTTTGTGCACAATGTATTGCAAACTTTTTTTGTTGAAACTTTTTATGTTATGTCTGCATTAATTTGTTAATTTTTTTCAGATTGTTGAGTTCATTGCTGTGCTGTTTAGAACTGGAAATGAAGCTGCGGAGAAGGAATTGATCAGCTCAGGAACTATCCAACAAGTTATTGATCTTTTCTTTGAGTAAGCTCTTGGTTAAAATTTGTCACATTCGCTAACATGAGAACAACTTGTTGGAAGTTTGAATCTAGAAGAAGGCACTTGGTTTCTTCTTGAGAAAAGTGTTTTCTGCTATCAGGTTAATATTTATTGTCTCTCAAATTATGTGCAGGTATCCATACAGTAATGCGCTGCATCATCATGTGGAAAGTATAATATTATCTTGTCTGGAAAGCAAGAATGATGCAATAGTCGACCATCTTCTTCAAGAATGTGATTTGATCAGGAAATTGATCCAAACTGACAAACATCCATTTCTTTCTGGTGACAATAATCAGGTAGATGTTAATCATATTGTTTTTTGTCCAGTTTGGTAATGGGTATTATTAAAAATATAATTGAAAATGGTTATAATGCTACTGGATGATGCAGCCAACTTACCTTTTTTGTTTGAGCAGCCAACTTTACCTGCTGCTGGAAAACATGCACCACGAGCAGGGAACATCGGTCACATTACACGTATCTCAAATAAACTTGTACAGTTAGGAGGCAGTAATAGCTGCATTCAGACACGTCTACAGGTGAGGAATTGGCTGATTGTTAATGTTGTATGAATGCTTCTGTAAGGATCTTACAGGTTATAGGTGCATTTTTTATTTTAAGTCAACAAGTTTTGTTTTAATTAAGATCAGGGTATGAATGTTTCTGTAGCATGGTAAATCTGTATTAAGTTCTTCGCAGTTAGTGTCAGTTGCTTGGTTATTTTTCATGTTTATCGTGCCTTTCACTTGGCTAGAATTGCATGGTCTGATCTTACATCGGTTTAGGGAACTTTACCAGGATTTCCTTATATTTCCTTTTGCCTTACACAAGTTCTTATATTCTTTATAGGGAAATAGTGAATGGAATGAGTGGCAAGCTAATGTTCTGCAAGAACGCAATGCAGTTGAAAATGTTTATCGATGGGCGTGTGGGTATGCTTCTGCTTCACTTCTGATATGTGGGGCAGTTAGATTAATATCTTATGTAATTGGGCATAAATTATCACTTGATCTGTCTGTGCTTGATATGTTTTTTTGTAAGGGTGTGCCAGCACTCATGGATTTATTGTATCATGGAAGATTTATAACTTATAAATGGCATATAAACTGTGACTTTTTATTGGGCTCTTTTATTTTATTTTTAGCTTTCTTCTTTCATATGATGCCTATAATTGTAAAGTTTCTAATTGCACAACTCCAATTTTTGAAATCATCTTGTTATAGCACATTATTTCTGTTTGCTGCAACCACAGTTGCAAGAGCTAACAGAAGATTCATTTAAAGAATCACATGTATTTTTCCTTCTCATGTGCAGACGCCCAACAGCATTGCAAGACAGAATAAGCGATGAAGATGATCTTCGTGATAGAGATTATGATGTTGCGATTTTGGCAAATACCCTAAGCCAGGCTTTTGGGTACAAATGGAATGATGATAATAAAGAAGTATGTAGTGTGACTTATTCATAAAACTACACTGCATTCTGCATGTGTGCTATACTTATTTTTTTTTATATTAACTACTTTCAGGACAATGGTACCCTTGATCGAGATGATGAGGTGAGTGACTATGATTTCTTTTAATTAATTGAATTTTTTTTGCGATTTTTGTTAAGGCAATAGGTTCTTTTCCCCCATATTCTTCGAACTCTTCATTTTTATTGAAGTTCTCATGTACAACACATGGATATGGCGATACGACTTTCAAAGATCCTCCAACTACATAGGAAAACAAGGAAAAATCTAACCATACCATGTTGGATGCATACCCATATCCGACACTCAATACTCTTGTCTGAGTAACATAACTTTTCCTAGACATTGATGGTAACATAACCTTGGCCTATCTGTTAAAATGGAGGAACCAAACAAATAAATTTCTTGTCCCTATTTTTCTAATGTCAAACTTTATAGTAGATATATGTTTCCTGTTTGCAGGATGTATACTTTGATGATGAATCTGCTGAGGTCGTTGTATCATCCTTGAGGCTCGGTGATGACCAAGGAAGGTAAGTTTCTTGTTGTTACTCATGGTGATGGAGTAATTGGCTGATTAGGTTCATGATGGACGCTTGGGTTGGGTGAATGTGTTTCAAAAAGTTTATATTTTATTGTTAAGAGTAGCCATAACCCTATAGTTTTCTAATGCAGCAGCCTGTTCACGAATTCAGACTGGTTTGCATTCCAAGATGACAGAACCGGTAATGCACCTGCAGCCACATCTCAGACAGAGGTGATGGATGAGGTTAACTTGAATGGTACTACTAATGGTGGTAACAGTGGTAGTGATGATGAGGTGGTACTTGGAGGGGAGAACGAGTTGAATGAAAGCAAACAATCCGTGACTGGCACATCTACTTCCTATGCTATGAATGGATTTGACAATTCCATGACCGGTGGAGACCTGAATTCACAAGGGGAGAAATCAAATGCTTCATATGATATGAGATTCTTTGGGTTTGATGCAAGCGAAAACGAAGACTTATTTGGAGATGGGCCTTTGCCCGAGTGGGTGGGGTGGGGAGAATCATCAGATTTGAAACTAGGTGGTTCAAGCAAAAACCCATTTCTAGATGATGACAGCTCAGATGTCAATCAACTGAGTCATATCGAGACGGTGGTCACTGACGTCGTTCCTCTGTCGAATGGAGACCCCATACTTCCAAATGTTTTCCTAGACTCCATGGATCTGAGTGACGGATCAGTGAGCAGTGATACAAGTCAGAAATCTCCACCAGCAGTTCCCTCTTTGTTCGAAGAGGACATCGAATTCGTAGGGGTGGAATTAGAAGGTACAGAGAAGGCAATGGAACAAGCTTTAAAAGAAGGAATAGTTGGGGAAGCTGGACCTTTAAAGAGGAACATTATTCCAAAGGTACCACAGAAGGAGAATTCGGATGACGGTGGGGCTGGAATGAAGGAGTTCAATGATGCAAACTATTGGAAGGTCGATCAAGAGGTCGCCGTTTTGGAGTAATGGTGGTTGAGTCAGAAGTAAGATCGACATCACAGTTTTGTTCGATCTGAGGGCTGAAGCAGCAAAACTCACATGTATATTATAATTTTGTTTTCCTTTCCACTGTTATTTACTGTTTTATGTTTCATACTTTATTAGCAACATAAGATCGAACTAATCTTATAATGAGTAAAGTAATAAAGTATAATCCATAAATAAGAAACTTACTTGTTGTCTCGTCTGCGCGTCACTATCCTCGCGACGGCCAATCGCATAAACTAACCTTTACGCTTTGCTTCGAACCTTCAACACCTCCGCTTGGTGCTCCACGACCTTGGCTCTAACCATTACCTCAGAATTAACCTCGACCTCGCTGAGGTCATTGGTTCTCCCTACCGACGACTAACATTCCGATCTACCGTTTCCTCTCGTCGATTGTTTGGGGCAACTTAAACATATGGTCCTTGGACCCACACCTAAGACATGCTCCTATCTTTTCCAACACTCCCTAGATGCCTCTTTCCACAATACTCACAAGGACGATACTACCTTTGGTATCAACTTGTCAACCCTTCACCCTCGGATCCGGGCCTTTTCGCACACTTCTCATGATTCATAACCTCTCTTGGTCTATTCTGTCGTAGTTCGCCTAGTCGAGTCCTTGATTCCTTCAACTACCTTAGCCTTTTCAACCAACGTAGAGAACTCCCGCCTCGATGTGGAGCTATTAATAACCTTAGGTCATCCTTAATCCGTCCTCAAACGGACACATTGCTCATGTTCGATGCATGACCACCGAGCATATCACTCAAACTCAAAAATTCCGCCTCATATTCTCGCAAGACTTACTCCCTTGTACCAACCCTAGAAAAGCCTTCTCTCCGCTTCATCTCAGATACCGGTTCCCACATACTTCTTCCGAAGGCCTCTTTAACAAACTCCTGTGTCAAATTTTCAATGCGGTACCATCACAGTCAAATAACCACCATTGATACGCCTCATCGTGTAACAACGCCACCATCCCTTTCAACTTTTCCTCCTGAGTCAAATCAAGCTCATCCATGATACGCCTCCGTTGTTTCTAACCAAGATTTCACCAGACTGGTGCCACATTGGATACTCCTCAAACATTTCGCTCCATTAGCTCGGAGCCATCTGTACCGACTTTCGATTTCCTCCATTTCCTCCCCTGACCGCCACTAATTCCAAAACTCGCAGAATCACTGCATGACATGCCTCTTCCCGTCTCGAGCATTCGCCAACATTAACAAATGGGGGTGGTGGTGGCGGTGGATCTCATTGTTCGGACCCTTGACCCGACCTAATCAAGTTTCGACACTCATCATCCTTCCTCTTCTCGACCACGCACGACCCACGCCCTCTAGAGCTCATTTTCTAACGTCGAGATCCGATTAAGAAATTTTATGGATTAGTCAATGTTCCACTTTTTATCAACAAGGAGTTTTATGAAAAGGATTTTAGAGTGGTTCTTTCAGATCATACAAAACACATTCTTTTCCATTCATTCATCCATTCATCAAACAAATATGAACTTCCGCTCATTCAGAGAAACGTTGTAGTTTTTGTTGTTTGTTGTTGTTTTCACTACCCGGGTATTTTGTAATTTTGTCCTATAGTATTTTCAAATTTTTCGTAAGAAAATGTTTCTTGGTGTTTTGTCAAAAGTTTTTGAAGATTTCAAGTCTTGGTAATTTTGAAAAATTTTAAAATTTGGGGTATTTTTAATTTTCGACCTCGTGGGTATTTTGGTAATTTTTCCACAAATCAGATAAATTTGAAAATTTTAATAAATTTGGGGTATTTCAAAAGTTATAAAACTTTGAGGGTTCTTTTCAAAATTGTTCCTTCAAAATGGGGATATTGCAAAAATTTTGAAAATCGGGGTTATTTTGGTAATTTTGTAAGTTTAGGGCAATTTTGTAATTTTTCCAAAATCATGATATTTTGATATTTTTCAAATTGGGGTTTTTTGAATGTTTATGAAATCATGAAATTTTGATAAAGTTGTTGAGTAGTTGGACATTTTACAAATTGTGGCATTTTGGTAATTTTATCGCTAAGTGGCATTTTGTAATTTTCAGAATCAAGAGTTTTTCAGAAAATGTTGTAAAAATAATTTTCTCAGATTTAAAAGAAAGTTTTAAAGTTTGAAAAAACTAGGGTTTGTTGTTCTGTTTTCTTTTTTTTTTTTTAAAAACATGGCTAGTTCCTTTCGGGTTTTAGTCATTATGTTTAGCCTATGACCGAGCCCTCTTGGTCGGTGAACTAAAGCACGCACTGCAGGATTCGTGTGGAGAGGAAGTGAGTCACATGGACTGCTTAAATACCAAGCTCCCACCAAACTGCCTTAGACATGCGACATGAGGTTGCCACACCACCGAGCCTCTCGTTAGGTGAACACAAGCTACGCACTGTAGGATTCTTGCGAAGAGGAGGTGAGTCACTAGGACTGCTTAAATACCAAGCTCTTCCTGATCCAATCCTAGACATGCATGCATAAGGGTTACCACACCTTAGCTCAATGACTTAGCCATAGGTTGGTTTAGTACATTAAGTCTTATGTGTTTACGCTTGAGTAGTCTAATCCTAGGTTCAAGTTCCTATTATTCTATTCTACGTTCCATGCCTTTTCTACCCTTATATAAATCATGAATCACACATATAGTTAGCGGTACTTACTGGTGGATCATGGGTTTGAGACTTGGGCCATGCCAAGCCTACTTATTTTCAAAGAAAATTCACTTGGCTCGCTTTGAAAACGTTGGGCCTTAGCCCACATGCCGAGAGTTTAAAATCGACTCGATATCAAATCAAACACCCCACACCGCCCACGAGCCCGAACCGGATCTCGTATGTTCCTAAAGTAAACCGATTTCAAAATCATTTCGATACTTAGAAAATTGTAAATTTTGGAAAAACTATTATTTTCATTGGCTTAGATTGAAACCCATTTATTTGATCTTGTAAGCCCATTTAATGAAATACATCCAATAAAGTTCTTAGCATGAAACTTAACAATAAGCAAACATAAAGTATAATCCACTGGCCTTAAGGCCTTATTACATCATGTAAAACCCAAAATAGAATAAAAGTAACAAAAAAATAAATTAAAATTTAAGTTCAAACTAAATGAAATTTATTGCATGTAGCATGGCCTCCTCTTGGTCCACCGCCCCATCATAAGCTCATCACTGAAAAATAATTCCCACAATGGGGTGAGTCAATGCACTAATGTGCACACCATACTATCATTCAATAAATCGAGCATTCATGTTCAAATCATTAAGTCCATACAATAATGAAATTATGATGCAACCCAAACCTAATCCTAATTAGCCATCCACTACTCTCCCCAGCACCAACCCGCACAATAGGGACTACTAAGTCAACCTCCATCCGCTACTCTCCACGTTGTGTCATTAGACACTATAATCAAATTTAAACGTTGTGTCATTAGACACTATTGTAACCGGTTACCAAAATTTCAATGTGACCGTAGTCAACATATTTGATGGTGAGACAAAAGTCAACACTGCTTCTCCCCTTTCACATAAATCCCAATGCCCCAAAACATATATATTGTGCATAACTAATTTCATGTTCATATACATATATTCGCATGTTATAAAATAATATTTTCACAATCCTATCGTAGTAGGAAACGCATTTAGGTACTTTTTGCCACATTTGTGGTACATAGCCACATTCACATTATTATTCATATCATATATTAAAATATTTAGCCATAAAATATCGAAGGATAGTAAGGGTACACACTGCTTCGCTTAATAGATTCCTTGAGATCTCGAGAATCCCGATCTAATTTTAGATCTATTAATTCCTATATTCGCCCACCAATTAAAACACATTAATAATCCTTTTGGCTTAAACAAAACCAAATCCTAGTAGGATTTGTAAAAGGAACTCACCTTGCCGATTTGGTGTTTACACAAATCCCAAAACTTCGCTTTTCCTTTACTTGTTGTTCGCCAACCTTAAAACTTCACAAAAATTAGTTTTCGCTTCTAATAATTATGGATCTAATCTAGGTAATCACATGAACCCTTGGCCAAATGTATAGACTCACTTACCTCGGATCCCGAGGTTGATCTTTATTTCAATTTCCTGCCGAAATCACTTGTTAGATTAGATCTATTGTTTGATTATGAAAGGGATCTCTTTGCCGAATGTATATTGATGTACTTACCTCGTTTTCGAATCCCGGAAAATCCCTTATGCTATTCGGCCATGAACATGAGTAGGGATTAGTACCCGAATTTTGGTAAAAAGAAAAGAATAGAAGTTGACCTGACCACAGATCTTACCCTTTTTGATGTTGAGGATGATTTCTCCTTTACTTAGAATTGACAGGATTCGGCTTTGATAGAAGAAAGAGAGAGAAGAAGAAAAGAAGATGGTATTTTGTTCAAGGAGAATTCGAAAAAGGGAGGAGAAGAAAGCTATGAAAATTTCGCACACACTAGGAAAGATGAGAGAATGGCCTTGATTTTCCTCTTTTAATGAAATTGATATGCCAAGAGTCCTTGACTTGGCCACCACTCCCCACAAGTGATAATATTATCATTTAATTATCACTTTAATTAAATTAGAGTATTTTATCCATCCTTTATCTCCTTAATTATTTTATTAAAAGAAATCCCTTTACTTAACACTTAATTAAACAAGTTTTAATCAAGTAAAACTCCTCTAATTTCAAGAAGCTTGTGTCGTCCCACCTTTTGGCCTTGGAGGCAAAATAAAGCCTTCATTATTTGCTTCCTGGATGACTCAAACTCACATTAAAAGCCTCTTGTATTTGGGCCATTTCCTAAGGCCTTAGGTGGCATCTTCAGCCACATTTCCAATTTCGATTGTGTGTCAAAATTCACCAACTTTTTCTTTTAAGGCCCTCTTGCCCTTATCTCCTATTTTGGGCTTTAAAATTTGTCATTCCGGCCTTATTTCTAAGTTTCCTAAAATGTCCATTTCCATTTCCATTTTTCATTTCCATTTCCATGCATTTCTAGGTTTCCAAAAGTATCAAAATTTATTCATAGAACTTGAAACTTGTCATTTCATACAATTAAACTGGAAATGCATAGGCCCTATTCAGGATGTTACATTAAGTATTTTGAATTTAAATTTTGGAATTATTTGATGTAATAAGGCCTTAGTAGAATTATTTTATTCTGTTTTTATTTGTTAAACTTACAAACCTCATTTTATTAAAAGATTAATTAAATCTATTTTTAAAAACAAAGCCCAAATGTTTTGTCACCTAAAGTAAAGGATTTTAACAATGAATTAAACTTGTTTTCAACTCTGCCCAACCCAAAACGTTCTTTCTTCCAAATCACACAAGTTTTTCCTAAGTAACAAAAGAATTTGAAACGTTTACACCGGGAACATACCAGATCCGATCAAGGCTCGTGGGTCGGGTTTGGGGTGTTTCAATTTGGTATCGAGCTCAGCTTTTAAACTCTTGGCTGCGGGCTTAAGGCCCAAAACGCTTTCAAAACGAGCCCAAATGAGTTTTATGGAAGTATTTCGAAAATGGGCAGTTTGATGGCATGGCCCCGAGTCTCCCAACCAAGATCCACCGGTAAGTACCTTAACTATCTCGTGTGATTATGTGAATTATTGAGGGTAGAAAAGGAACGGAACGTAGAATAGCATGATAGGAACTTGAACCCTAGGATTAGTCTACTCAAACACAAATACATAAGACTTAATGCACTAAACAAACCTATGGCTAAGTCAATCGAGTTAGGGTGTGGCAACCATGGTACGCATGTCTAGGATTGGATCCGAAGAGCTTGGTATTTAAGCGGTCTAATGACTCACCTCCTCTTCAGCAGAATCTCACCGTGCGTAGCTTCGGCTCACCCTAACCCGAGAGGACTTAGTGTGGTGTGGCAACCCTCAGACGCATGCCTAGGAATGGTTTCATGGGAGCTTGGCACTTAAGCGATCGTGTGACTCACCTCCTCTCCACTCGAATCCCGCACAGTGCGTAGCTTTGGTTTACCCCACCAAGGAGGCTCGGTCAAAGGCTAAACTCAATAACTAAAACTCGAAAGGAATTAGCCATTTTTTAAAACCCTAATATTAAAATTCTTAAAATCATTTTTCTTTAATTCACTTAAAATTATTTCTTTTTACACAAATTTTGAAAAATTTTGATTTATAAAATAACAAAAATACCTTAGTGGTAAAATTACAAAATGCCCTTGGTTTATAAAATGTCCAACAACTCAACAGCTTTTGCCAAAATTTCATTATTTCATAAATGTTCAAAACCCTAATTTGCGAACTATCAAAAAAAATACCTTTATTTTTGAAAATTATAAAATTGTCCCTAACTTACCAAAATTACCAAATGACCTCGATTTCCAAAATTTTGCAACTTCATCGTTTTGGAAAATAAATCTCTCAAAAGAACCCTCAAAGTTTTGCAACTTCGAAATATCCCGATTTATTAAAATTTTACAATTTACCCCGATTTGTGGAAAAATTACCAAAATACCTTGAAGTCTAAAAATTTTGAAATACTTTGATTTCAAAATTTTCCAAAATACTCCAAGAATTTAAAAATACCAAAATACTTTGTGACAAAATCATCAAGGAACCTTATTTTGACAAATTACTAAAATACCTCGTATGACAAATTACGAAAATACCCTCACAGTAGTGGAAAAACAACAACAATGAAAACTACAACATTTCTCGAATGAACGAAAGTTCATAATTGATTGATGGATGTATGAATGTAAAGACTGTGCATGTATGAATACTGAAAGAACCACTTAAAATTCTTTTCATAAAACTTCTTCATGTTAATCGGTGAAACAAAATTTTTAATACATAAAACTTTAATTAGATTAAATCACGACGTTAGAAATAAGTTCTAAGGAACGTGAACTTAGAGATTGTGCCCGGAAAGTATGATGGTTCTATTAAGATCGAGAGTGCAGCGTAAGCATAAGTGCGGTGAGAAGGATTGTATGAACGTTAGTAAGTAATTTTGAGGACGAAATTATTTTTAAGGAGGGTAGAAGCGTAACATCCTAGATTAGGGGTTATGCGCTTGTGCATAATTCATGAGTATTAGGTCTTGGCGGTGTTTGGAAGTTTTCTTTAATTGTTAGCGTTAACTCCTCTTTATTGTTTTAATGTTTTCATTATTTGAAGGTATTTGGTTCTTCTCGTTGCCCTGATTTAAGGTAAGGGCTTCTCAATATTATATGTTAGTCTTTATGGAATTTTAATGCAATCATATTTGGTTGTATTTTCAATCTTTATATTAAATTGGTAATAATAATCTCTTATATATATGCAACTGACTTGAGCCTCGAAATTGAAGCCAATATTATTACAAGTGTGACTTGAATTGTGGTTACATTAGGCATATCAGCTGAAGATTTGATACTAAATCTTTTTCCATTTTACTGGTGAATAAGTTGAGTAGTTACTAATTAGGTAAAGTAGCCTTTGGTGGGGTGGGTTGGTTTGGTTATTCTGGGTGGTTATTTCAATCAATTGGATTGAGGGGCCATGGGATTAGTGGGTATTTGTAATTGGTTAAATTTGATAATGGCTTATTATAGTTTAGAATAAAATCCAGCATTTTGTCCTTCAACTTAACAATTTTTTTCTATTTTAGCTTTTAATTTTGTTTTATGTTAGTCTTGAAATTCTTAACTTTTATTAATTTGGACTTTAAATTTAAATTTTGTTAAAAATATCATAATTGTTCTTGATTATGTAGAAATTTTATATAAAATGTAATAATTGGATTTTACAATTATAATTTTTTTTAAACAAAAATTCGGGTGATGTGAAAAATTTCAGTCTCATAGTGTCACATCATCATATTTTAATAGAATCTAAGTTTAGGGGTCAAGTTGAGTTTCGGAATTGATGTGCATCAAAAGAAACAACTTTAAAGACTAAGGTGAAAAAATTACTAAATTTAGAGATTAAATGTTACTTTTCCCTTATATTTTTAGGTAAAGAAGAGATTTAATTAGGTAATTAGACCATTGAATTAGATTTAGTATAGACTTCTCATTTAAAATTATCGATTTAACCTACTTAAATAAAATTAAATTTAATCTAATTTAACAAGTTACATAAATCGAATTTTGAAATTTAATATATTGTTAATTTAAAAAAAATTGATTTGTATACACTCCCATCAATGTGACTTGAATATCGAAAGACTTCACACAATCTATAGTTTGTGAGTGTGTACAAGGTTACAAGGTTGATTTCATTGCATGTTCGAATATAATTTGTTGGTCGGTTGATTGATTGAGAAAAGCCCACATTCTAGTTTTCTTTTTCTTCATATCTCATCATCATCTATTTTGACTATCTCGCCTCGAATATTTTAACAATATTCACATATTTTCTAATATTTAATTTTTTTTATTACACTCTAAATAAAACATGTATCACTTTTAAATTTACTCATTAAATCTATTACAACAAGATTTTAAGTGCGTTACCTAGTGCTTAGACATGTTTAATGAAATTGTTCAAACTTCAAAGTATAATCGGCGCAATAAGAACACCAAAATACCATATGCTCCACTGGAATCAGATATCGAAATTATAGTTGAATTAAAAATCAAAATATACTCAAAAAAGATATGTATATATAAACGAATATTATATGAGTCTACTAATAAGTATTAGGTACAGTGATAAGGTATATTGTATTTGTAAGGAAAAAATTTAGATTCAAATTCTAGAAATGACATTATTGGGAGACGCAACCACGAATCTTAAAATGATTATTGTTTTTAGATTGTAAGACGGACATGAAACATACCTTGATCATACCAAAAATATTAAATATACTTTTGATACCTATGTTTAACTTCCATTACAAGAAATTATTTATTATTGTTTATATATATATATATATATATAGATGGTTTATTTATGATTTTATCTTTATTGTGATGAAATTTTAGATTTAATCTCCTCACTTTAATTTGACATAATTTGATCCACTTACTTTTATAACGTTATAAGCAAGTCCAAATTAATAACACCACTAATTGTTTCCATTAAATACTAGTTTAGATTTAACACACATCATTTTTAGAACACATGAATCAAATTGTGAGCATGTGTATTCCTATTGCATGGTTGCACTGAGTTCAGTTTAGTTCAATTGAGTTTTTTTTTTTTTAACCGTCTATAATAATTTGGTTCTTTTTTTTAATATTAATTTTAGGTGTGAAGTTTTTGGATTTTATTTTGACAAAATAATTTTCAAGTAAATAGAAAATAATTAAAACTCTTATTTTTATTATTTTTGAAAAAAAAACATTACTTTTAAGTTATATTCACTATTTTTAAAAATCATCCAAACACTACAGCTTTAGATTGGTTCTTAGTTTCTCGATTCTTTTGTTTAATCTGTCACATGGATATCTTAGATTTGACATATTAAAAAATATTTTGAAGAAAATTTAGGAAGGTTATTATATATATTATTTTTTATGAAATGACTATATATATTTGGTTTACTTTAGGTTTTAGTTCTTTTATTATGATGAAATTTGAAATTTAATCCCTTTTATTTTAATTTGACATAATGTGGTCATTCTACTTTTATAATATTATTAGTAGGTCTAAATTGATAACAATATTAGTTACTATTTTTTTAACGCCTTATACCCAACCTGGCCTTCGGGTTCGAGTTACAACGTGTCATATTCGCTGCTAGAACAACTACAATCAATACACAATCCAATTTATAACATAAACATTCAATATAAGTTGAACAAGTATATAACATTATTCATATTCATTTTTGGGTCTTTATGAGCTTACGAAAACTCTAATGCTAACCCGAGGTAAAAAAAAAAAGGACTAAACTGTAATATTTTCAAATTTTCAGGTTGATGACACGACAACAAGGGGTTTCTTATTGTGACACAACATACTGTCTAGGTCTCATCTCAACGACCCATGCTCGACATCATGTCGTGGCATGGTGGCCTAATCTTGTTGCGATAAGATGCACCTGACCTTGCGACATGATATCCTGTTTTTTCAATTTTCAAACAAAACTTCAATTTGCACTTTTCAAACAAATACATATGCAAAATCAAACCACATTTTCAGCCAAAACAGAGGATCTCTAAATCTCAAACATAACAAAACACCTTTAACAATGGTGTACCAATACTATAGTACCTATAAGTTAACTAATTAGTAAAATTCATTCCAAACCTTCAAAACACATACATATTTACCAAGGCTATTGACAGTTACAACATTCCATTCCATTTCAAACCATATTTGAATCCATTTACAGTTTGTATTTTATTAATCAAGATCATACATTAACCTTTAAACCAAAAGTGTATATAAACATAGTTTTATACCAAATTTGACTCAACCTAGGTACATGCCATATTGACACAAAAATGAAACATAAACAAACTTTTTTAAGTCGAGGATTGCTTTCGGGATGCTAGATCAACTGCTCGTACAATCGGGAATTATTATACTTGTGCACGAAGAAAACAAACCGTACGCCAAGCAAATACGCTCAATTATAAATCCATGATTCAAGCCAAAAATGCATCTTATATATACGCACACATACCATTTAAACCTAATCTCATGCTAATCATGTCAAGTTCTTTCATTTCTATATAGATATGCATTAAACTAATTTTGCACCTACTCATGTCTTAGCTACCATTACTACTTAACCCAATTAAGTTCATTACATGCTTCAATCACCAAATAAGTACCAAAACAATACCAGTTATGCTATTCAACAATAAAGGTACAATTTCTTTCTTAATATCATACCAATTGATAGCATAACATCAACATTAAATATACATATTCAGATTTATACATGATTTTTAACTATTTCTGAGCCCGTTGGCTCTCTCACTCGCATTCGGACCCTAGGGCTTGTTTTTAATTCATTAAATATATTCTCATATATTGCATCTCAATTTCATTTACCATTCCTAATATCATTTAATCGATTCATATGTTTATAACCCTATTAAATAGATACGGACTAGAAATGGATATGCGGATCTGCCACCCCAGGTTGCCTAATAAAGATGTTGCTAACATGTACATACTACCACCCCAGGTTGCCCTGCAATGATTATTTTCACAATCCGATTATTCTATAACCTCGGGTTGCCTGAAAACAATGGCTCTATATGTACAATCTGCCACCCCGATTTGCCCAGTAATGATGGTTTTCAATCAAAAATCTAACCGTATGGCATGCCAACTATATCCAACTCGGTCCGAATAACTAATAGGGTAACTAAATTTTGATTCATTATATACATCGTTCAAATCATATTTAATCGTATCCAAATAATCCATCAATTCATCAATTCATCATATAAACAACATATTTCAACTCAATTTTACACCAATTATCACATATTAATCAATTCATACAATTTTTTATTTTATTCAATTTAGTCCCTATCTTGATATTCAATCTAAACCGTAGCAATTCATTTCAATAATCCAATAACAACTCACCTCAATAGTATATTATGCAAAATAACATGATCATATGCAATAATTAAATTGGTCTTGAATCACAGAAATACAAACCAAAATTTTGATCTATTCGTCTACGATTTTCGATTTTCCTTTCCCTCTTAACGGTTTCGTGTCAACGTTAGTTGAATTAAAGACTAAAAGCTTGAAACCCTAAGCAATGGCGTCCTCCTCTTCTTCTTTCCTTGGGCGGTTGTAGAAGACGATATCTCCTCTCTCGTTCCACTTACATTTCTATTTATACTTGGATTAATTTGCTAATAACTTAATTAACTATATTTTAATTAAATAAATCTTAATTCACTTAAGTTAATGGCCATATAAACATACCGTCCACTACCACTCACTTTAGCATGGTCTAATTGTTGTTTTGGACCATTGGTTAATTGAAATTAAGTCCCCAAGTCATTTTCTAATTAAAAATCTATAACGATTAGATTTTACAATTTAATCTTTAGACCCTAATTAACCACTATTTTGACTAAATTGACTATCCAAATTTCAATTCATTTATATAATAACTTTATAAATATATTTATTTAATATTTACGAAAATGAGATCCTTAAACCTAAATTTTTGATACCACTAAAAACTGAGTCTTTACAATTTTTAAATATCGATCCATATTTAACATGAAGTATATTTAAAACACGGACACAAATATATTTATCGCATGCACAACAAGGACACAAATATATGATGAGTTAAAATAAATATCATTTTAATAAAATTAAGAACGCTATTTGATCAACTTGCTTTAAATGGTAAAGTTTTATGGAAGGTTCCTATATTATTTATTTTCAATATATTTAGACCCTTGACTTTTTGGAATGTGTATTTTTTAGTCTTAGTGTCCAATTTCTTCGGTGAATTTTATTAAATACTTTCACGTACCTTCTCTTTCCTAAACATATGATGATGTTGAAGGAATATTCCAATTTTTGCTTTCTTTTTAACATGCAAAAAAAAAAATTATCCAACTGTACAAAAAATGCAAGGAAATATTTTCAAAGGTTTTTAATTATTTGAAAAATTGACGAAAAATAATTGACAATAAGACTAAAAATACAGATTTCAAAATAAATAAGAATATAAACAACGAAATTATAGTAGAAGGATTAAATCCATTAAAACATATTTATATAGAATATAATCGTTTTAAATATGCATTCACGTTATATTTAAATTAACATTTAGTGTCCAGGTTAATACGCCATATAAATATTTTGAAAATAAATAGAAAATTTTAGAGTTTGAAAATCAAATTAAAATTAAAATTTGAGTTTTAATTTGTGGATTAACTCTTTTAATTTTTATAATAGAGCAGGAAAAATAAAAAGAGAAGTGATAACATGAATTGAAACTATCACGATAAGTCAAAATCTCGAGTTTTTGCGCATTGTACTTTTTCTTATATCGTCCTTCAAAAAATACAGACGACAGCGGCAAAAAGCGTCGATTGTACATCATATACAGATGAAATGAATGTCAACCGTTCAGATTGTGGAAAATTTTCCAAAGTCAAACCCAAAGCCTTAAAAACATAAAGAAAAAACATTTAAATTGAATTTTTGGGGTCCACCGCACGAATGGACGCCCTTCACGCCACGTCATCATATCTCTGTCGTTTACACTTAAGTACAAGACCTTTTGGTCCAATAATGGTTTTGGTTCTTCTACTGTACTCAAATTTGTGATTTAGTCTCTTATTTTATAATTTAACATAATTTGATCCTAAAATTTTATAATTAATCCAAATAGTTATCATCTCGGAAATCTTGGTTAAATGAATTTTTTAATTTAAGCTTTTTAGTCCATAAATTGACCCTTTTTTTCTTAATTTCAAGTACGACTATAGTAAAAAAAAAAATATTTTTAGTTTAGGTTAACATAAATTTTAAAAATTGAGCTTGAAAATTAGATCCATTAAAATTTGAAGATTTTATACATTGAAATTATACCACGTCATCAAATTTTTACATTTTTTAACTTCAATGACCAAAATGATCAATTTTATCCATAATCACGTAGTCAAGGGGTCAACATCTAATAGTTAAGTTGAAGTTTATGTTTGAAGTTTGAAATTTTGTCATCAAAATTAATGAAGTGTTATTAATTATTTTGATGAAAAATATATTATTAATTGTACAAAGTGGATGAAAGCTCAAACTAAGACTTTACGACATTTAAGAAATTCTCGGATTCAGTGTTCTATGCTTAATTTTGCCTTCAATCCCCAAAATCGAGTTTGGGGTTATTACTACTACTTTCATCCATTAATTTGGCTTTTAAAACAGGATAAATGTTAAAATATAATAAATACATAGTAATTTACTTTCTGAATTCAGAAAAATTAATCCATTCAATAAAAATAAACAGGATAAGGTATTTTTTTTAATAAGATTTTTAGTGTTGGGATTTAAAAAAAATTAAAATAGTAATTTTGCTTTGGTCTAGTGTTCACAAAATTCAGTGAATTTTCAAACCTAAACAGACCAGACCAGACCAGCTTGGCCGTCAAACTGTTGGAACACTCAAAAGTCTTTTTCATGTTTTGTGTGTTTATAATCCCAACATTTCTCATTTTAATGTTTCATGAAAGATCCCAATGTTTTTGCTCCTTGAATAATAATGGTCTTAATTTAATCCGATATTATTAACTCGAATCCAAACTTAATTCAATTCAAATGATATCGGCCGACCCGAAACAACTCGAATCCGAAATAGTTAGAAAAATATAAATAATCTGACCAAATTGTCTTAACTCGTCCAATTAACAAGTTCTAATTAGAACATGCGAAATTATTTACAAGTTTGGTTTTAGACAATTGGAAGCTTACAATAAACTTCTCTAAGACTGACAATAATGTTTGCTTTAAGACAAGTCAGAGCTAGCACTGCACTTTATTATGAAAGCATGCATAAAAACAGAAATTCCCTACAAATGGGAAGTGTTATTGCATCAAATGTAAACTTTAAAACACATTAACATCAATGTTTTTTAGGACACTAACAGACAGATAATCCCTAAGAGGAGCTCAGTAAATCCCTTTAAATTTTGTTCTATTAAGTTCTTCAATGATCTATGCTTGTTTTTCCCACAACGGTCCCCCGAATCACGCAAATATGCTTAAGGGACCTCTTTTGCTAGGCCCTCCTAGCCCGCTTTCAGCTGTTCGAATCCCGGTAAGCCAAGACCTGGAAAACCCATAACCATGAGAACCGAGGTTTCAAATTCGGAAATGAAGAAAAATTGTGTGCGACTCACCTAGCAACAGTTTCATTGCCTGAATCCATCCTTATTGTCAATCTTTTTGCTGTTTTCATAAATGCACTACAATATAGCATGGGAAGATTGTGTAAATATAAACCCAAAGCTAGATCGAAAGAATGAAAAAGATGAATCAGTTTTTCGAATTGATACCTGAATGGTTCTTCTCCAGTTTGTTTGACAGCACCTGTTGCATCTCGATACAACACATGGCCCAACATCTTGGATCGTTCTATTCCAAACATGTTGGCCAATCTCCTGTACAGCTCTTCATAAGAGCCAAGAACTGAGAGGTCAAGAGTTCGTCCGACATCCTCCGAGTCCAAGAAAACCTTGCAATGGCCAATATCGAGGCCGGTTTCCGTGCTTCTATAATCCTGGTGCCACAAAAATCCAGCAGTAGATGACTTATCAAGAGAAGATCGAGAATCATCAGAAGTATCTTTTGTTTTTTCGGCACTGCCATCTAACGAACTATTTCCGTTAATAACTTGTGAGACAACTTCACTTGAACAGCTACGAGAGAGCTGCTGCTCAGTAAGTATCGGCTGACCAAAGAGTAAAAACTGGTGTCTTTTTGTGTCGCCAGATTTCTCATTCACATTAGAATTCCCGATTGTTAACAAGCAAGAAAGATTATCAGTACCATTAGGGCGCCTTGCCATCATGATGCCATCGGAAATTCTAGAGTGGGGATCGAACCGCTGGATACCGGGCAGAAGAAGTCCGGACTGCAGTTTATTATTAAGATGGAGATCGGATGAAGATAACCCAAATTGAGCATGCCTGGCTCCCTGAATGCCTGCAGGAGCATTATCAGATAAAACTAACGGACAGCTGGTCCCATGGGGATTGCCATTGCTTGAAAATGCCGACATAGGAAATTGTCCGACAAAAGGAAAATTGAGATGTTGGGGAAACCTAGACTTCTTTCTCGGTGGGGAGAACGGCGACAAGTGGATGGCAGGCACATTCGATACCAATTCAACCAACCAGGGACTAACACGTTTAACGTTTTGAAGCAAATCTGGTTCATCCCATGTTACCTACAACATTAGTTATCAAAGTCAGGCTCCCAAAAGAACCAACAATCCGGCATAACTTTTGAAGTCGAAAGCAACACTAAACAGATAAAATTGCATTGGCTCCAAAAAGTTTATAATTCAATTATGACATCCGAAAAAAAGTTTGTGGCTTAGCCCCGGTTAAATGTTAACTGGAGCAGCCAAAATGTTTTACCGGTTTAGCATTACTTTTGCCATGAAAACCTTACTGTGCCAACAACAATGCTAAACAAACCTGAAAACATATATTGTTTTAAAGCTAAATAATTCACCTAAAAGAACCGCCACATGTTGTAACCATTTCTTAATGTATCAAATAATAATCCACAAACCTGAAGAAGTCGCCATGGGGAATTAGGCCACCGAATGGGATCGACAACTTGAACAGAAGACACAGTCCCCATGAACCAACTAATCCTTGAAGAATCTTCGGTCTCGAAAGCCATCTTAAACCTCATCCCACAACACCAAGGAACCCTCATTGCCGCCTTCACCGACGACGCCTTAACGCAAAACTCCGGTGTGCTCGCTCTTGGGTAAAAACAACCTCGAACGGCTGACCGCTGGCCGCCAGCGTAGCCGCCTGTAAAACAGCTTCCGCCCTCAGTTTCCCCTTTCCTCTCCAATCCCCATTTCGGTTCACCATCATCATCTTACTCTCGTCCTCCCTTAAGAAAGACAAAAATGGAGACCCAGCTTCGGGTCCGTTTCCAGTCCCGCGCTTGGCTCGTCGGATCCCGACGCACAGGCCGCCGTTTTCGGACCTTAAGAACACGATGGAATCGCCGGCAACGAGCTTCTTATGGTTCACGAAAGTGCTCCACCCCGTAGTCAATAAATGCCTCCTCGGGGTCCCTCTATAAATATGCCTGAACTTCCACGTTTCGCCATGGACATCCACGGCGACGACGGTTTGAACAGGAGGGTCCGCCGTGTAATCCAGCGGCGGGAAAATGGTTTCGGCGCAGTACCTCGGGACCGAAAACCCACCGCCGTTGTTGGCGTCGGATTGGGTCAATGTCTTAGCGAAAGAAGCAGGCTTCTCCGCGTTATCGGAGCCGAAAACGGCGTCGTTTTCAAGGTCGAGCTCTGTGTTGGGTAACGGCATGAGGAGGATCTTGGCGTATACCTCGTCGGTTTCGGTATCCGCTATGAATTTGAGCGAAGCCACTCGGCAAAGAACTAGAGCCGGGACCGGCGGAGACGAGGGGAAATCGATGGCGGCGAGTGAGTGCTCGGCGTGGCCTTGAGGGAAGTAAAAGACCTTGGAGTTTAATGGTGGGATTTGAACCATGGGCCCAGCACATGCATGCCATAACTGTGGATCTAAGCTCTTCTCTGATTCCTTCATCGATTTTTCGATTCAGCCTTTGAAAACAAAGAAGAAAAAAGAAAACCCAGAAATTAGTTATGAATTTAAGCTTGAAAAAACCTGAAACCAGAGTTCATTAAAATTTCCTCACCTTTTCTCTCTGCTGTACCTTTATTTTCTTTCACTTTCTCGCGTGAGAATTAAACAGTTTGAAGAAACAAACTAATATAATAAATGAACACAGAAAATAGCTTCAAATTAAGAAGGAAAAAGAAAAAGAAAAAACAGAACCCTACTGACTTAACTCTAAAAAACAAAAATGATACTGTAAAAGATGGGGTTTTTTTTTTTTTTTTGCAGGTTAATGAGGACTGGGTTTGGTTTAAATTAGAGAGAAATAAAATGGAAGAACATTTAAGCTCTCACTACACAAACAGGAACAGAACAAACAAAGAGATCCCAAATCAAACAAAAGAGTTCACTTTTTTAATAAAAAAAGTATAATAATTTATTAGCACATGATTATGACGTTAAAATCTCATGTGACGATATGGAAGGGGAAAGTAAAACTCATATCGCCACTCAAATGTGCAGTCAAAAGATGAACTCTTAATTTTCATACCAATCCACAACTTTTTTATTTTATTCAATTCAATCTAATATCATAATTCACATCATTAAAACTTGAGTGCCTAAGAGTAAGGTTACAATTTTCTTTCAAGGACTAAAATTAAATTTTTAGAATTCAGAATACCAAAATAAAAATTATGACAAACTTGAATGTCACCTGTGCCCAGTATAAAACTAAAATAATCCAATTTGAAAAACACGAATGATGAATTTGAATAATTCGAATCCAAAAGGACCTAAAAATAAATAATCCAAATTTTACATGGAGGAAAATTTTATTAATCTAATCCAAAACACAATTTATTTGTTTTATCGAATTATGTAAAAACTTAAATATTTTTTATGAATAGATAAAATGAAAGCATTGTCTAAATTTGACTAAGAAGTTAAAGAAAGACTTCATTTAAGGTTCAATAACTAATTATTTTAATCGAAATTAAAAATTTCCTATTTTAATATTCTCATTTAAATCATTATCTACTTAAACTATTTATATTTTTTTCTCCAACTTTTAAATAGTAAGATAAATGCGCTTTAGTAAGCTCGAACTAACGTCCTCCTATATCGATAACAATATCAATACCAAGAGGGTTGATTGAGACGCCAATCTTCCCTAAAATGAAATTTTTTACGTTTAGTCCCTTCCTTTAGTTATTCAATTCAGTATGTGTAAATTGTTGATATCGATGTAAGTTAAAAAATACAAATTTAATTACAAAATTTTAAAAATTTGAATATTTAAAATTATAATTCAACTTTTTTTTATATCTGTCATGAATTAGATAAATTGGCTTACAAACTTTTTATTATAATTTTAAAATTATAAATAAAATTATATAAAAATGTGATTTTAAAATATGAATTGGTTTAAATAATTGAAAATAATTGATTCTTTTGTTTTTTGTGCATAATATTTGACGATGGTGAGTGAGCAACAGATGGGTTGATTAAGTTTGCTTATTTTAGAGCCTCTTTTTAAATAATTTCGACTTAAGCCCATAATTTTACTTTGGGATTCACTAATTATATGATTATGATAAGTGAAATATCCATTAGTTACAACCTACGACAACAAATATATATATATATATATATAAATATATATAGATATATATTTAAGAAAATATGAAAATAAATTGGTAAGATAACTGTTTTTCGAATTTCGAGAATAAAAATGTGTTTTATTTTATGTAAATCATCTCGTTTAAATATATTTTAGTTAATAATTTAATTGTTAAAAGTGAATAAAATTTAATTCGACATGAAAAAATTATTTTTATTTTATTTTTAGTTAATCAAATTGAGTTATTCAATTTTTCAAATCAACTCGAATAAGTGGTTGGTTTTAGAGTCCGAGTTGAGTTGAACTTTACAATTTAAATAATAAATTTGTGTAAATATATATTGGGTCCTTGTTAATTTTGAAAATAAACAAATTAATCATCCTAAAAAATACTAAAATATCAAAATAAGCTTCAAATTACAAATCATTTATAAAAAATTAAAAAAAGATATTTAAATTCTAAAAATGGATTAAAAGAGTTTTAAAAATTCAAATCTTGAAGTTTTGAAAAGTTTTCAAATATATATGGTTTTAATTTATGCGCCTAACTTGAAATTTAGTCATATTATCAATAACATTTTAATTTGTCAAGTTTAACTTTTTTAATTTAACTCGAACAAATTTATTTGACTTGGACTCAATTTAATTTTACTTGACTCGATTCAAAAAAAATCAAATGAAATTATAATGATAAAATAGGAATTATATATTGACTAACTTGAAATCTTTTCATTCAATTTGATCGAATATTCACTCTACCAAAATTTATCAATCTAATTTTGCTTCGTAATGCTCTAGAAGAATTGAATTAATAATTAACTCAACAAATTAGTTAATTAAAATAAATTTAAAGGAAAATTCACACATTTATTATCGAACGCGAGACTCGAATTTAAGAGCTAAAATTTTTCCAAAACCTCAACCTTACTATTCAACTAAACTTCATTAACTTTCTCAATGTTTCTTATTTAGGGAAATAAATGAAGCATTTTGATGGAAATGCAAATTGGGGGGGGGGCACCATTAACACAAATTCCTTGGGCAATTAGAAAAGTGATTTATTTAGGCAAACAAATGAACCATTTTTGCATGTCGCCATTAACATGAACTTTCTTTTGGCAAACAAAATATTTATTTTTAGAATACATAATTAATTTCCAGTAATTAGTTGGGTCTTTCATTCAACAAACTTAAATCCGCCAACCTTTCAAGTAGCTAGCTTGCAAATTCAATTTCTCTTAATGTTCTTTCTTTTATTTCTACCTTTTCAATGTGCCACTTCTTCCTATTTGTTTTAATATTACTAAAATTTATAAACATGCCACCGATATTTTCATATAACTCAATTTAATCATTAACATTATTCTTAATTTTTCAAGAATTATATTTAGGGACTCAAGAAAGGTAAAAAAAAATTCAGATATAGAAATCTTTGAAATGCAAAGTTGATGGGTGGTCTTTGATTTCCTTGTCATATTATGGTATTTGTCATTGCTTTAAGGTAACTACTTTCAATTCTACAATGCTTCAATTGAAAGCTATGGAGTTTTGGTTACAATCCTTGTAAATCAAACAAAATAAAAATTGGGGAAAAAAAATGCTTGCATGGGTTGGGTTTGAGTTTAAAAAGAATTTATTCGGTCCAAATCAATTTTAAATTAAATAAATTTAAAGTTATTCTTATATATGTCTATATATTTATAAAAAATTGTAAATATTAATATAATTTTAAAAAAAATTAAATTTCAATTTGACTCGAGACATAAACACTTACTATTATTTTTTGTCATCATTTTTCAAGAATAACTCTAAAGAGTAGGAAGAATCTTGAACCTAAGTCAGACAAAAGGCTGAAAGAAAATAAAGAAAATGGAAGAAAATGCCCTAAAAGCAATGCATTTTAGACAAATGGGAAACCCCCATGAAAAAAAAAACAACAAATTGAAAGCTGTTGGTTATGAAACAACATCAAAACAGACAATGGAACATGAATATATCTTTTCAGTAAAGACAAATCCCAATTAATAACATGGAATTGTTAGAAAGCAAAACAATCAAACTACACTTGTCAAGATGAATATGGAGGGAGTCTATTTGAGTTTTTATTTTTATTTTTTTGTCTTTTTTATTTGGATTGTTTTATGTTTGGTTTCTTTTTTAGGTTCGAGTCATTCATATTTGAGGTTGTATTTTTTGGATCGGTCATTATAGATTCAGATCAATCTGAATTATAATCAATTTAAATTATTGATTCAAGACATTTTAGTTCGCCATATTATAGTCTAGAATAATTAAAATATGATTTGTTAATTTTCTATCATCAGATCAAGTTATATTCCAATTAATTTATGTATTTTCAATTTATTATAGAAAGTGACAAATATAAAAATAATTATTGCTATAACAACATATTTTTTAACTCAAATTTCTCATTACATTTTTAACAATTTTCTATGTCTATTGTCCGATAGTTAATAAACCCCTGATTAAATTTAGAATCAAACTGAGTCGAACCCTAAACAAAAAGATGTAGGTCTTTTACTCACAAGACTTGAGTTTAATATTTAAAATATACCCAACATTTTACCACTTAACCCAACTAAGATAGGTACAAAAATAAATAGAGAATTTGATTGTAGAAAGCTTAATGCCCAATTGTCTTGTATGTAAAAAAGGCAAAATTGGTGGCCAATAAGCATGGTTAGGCCAACCATTATTTTATGACCTAACCCTAAAAACAGAGTGACATGAAAAACAGTCCAACGAGCAAAGCAAGGTTCGCAAATTAGCTAAAACATACCATTTTTGTTCTTATACTTCAACCCTTTTAACTCCCTTTTTAGGATGTCCCTTCACTCTTTTTCTTTTTCCTTCTATTTCTCTTTGTTTTCTCGTGAAGAAAATTTCAAAATTTCAAAATCTCACTATCTAATTTAAAAGACTCCTTATATTATATGAGATAGAATAAAGATTTAATCATCATTTAAGTAAAATCGTTAAATTTAACAATCAAATCACTTAATTGTTGAATTTTGTCGATTAAAATACTCATTTTAGTATAAAAGGTTGAGAATAATGTTATTTCAATAGAATCATCGGTTAGATAAATTAAATTAAAATTTAAAATATATCAGTTTGAATATAAAAATTGAATTAATTTTGAATGAACTGATAAAAAATTAAAAACTAAAAAAAAATAATTGAGCTGATTTTCTAAATAAAATTTTATTATTTATTTAATTATCGTGAGACTATTGTGAAATCGAAATTCAATGATGTAACCGATATAGCTTAATATGATTTTAAGGTTTTTTGCTAGATTACGCAGTGTGCGCATTATAGCGTTAAACCACATTCTTCCGAGTTCTGACAGCTAAAAAGCAACCAGAAGTTGTACAAAGTTGGCCCACGGGTGACGTAGGGGAGCTTGTTAGTATACACGTGGCATGATCAGAATGGTCTGGGCTCATCAATGATAGAAAACATTGGGCTTATCGAGGACTGACAAGATGATGATGTTGATGATGAAAGGGGACACAACACTAGGAAGGGAAAGTGGGATCAAGGGGGACTAAGATGAGACAGACAACGCAGGAATCTTTGCCCTTATGTTTATTTTTTCAACTCAATCGAACAAAAACAGGCAGTAAAAAACTAAAAACAATTTATGACACGTGTACAGATAGAAAAAGAGTTAATTTTGTTATATTTATATTTTGCTAAATTACTTTTTAGTCACTCAATTGTGAAATTTATGATTTAATCCCTCAATGTAATTTGATCTCTCTATTTTTTTATGTTATTTGTGGATCTAAATTAATAATACCGTTTTTGTTGTTTTCCTTGAAGTGGTGTTGATTTTTTATTGTTATTTGTTCATACAATTAAATAAGATGAAAATTAGTTAAACACGTTAAACAAATAATAAATTTACATGTTAGTAGAGCGTTTAAGATTATTATTATTATTATTATTAATTTCTATCGTATTTATATATATATAATAAATATTTAAAATAAAATGTAAGTAATTTGCTAAACATAAATTCTACGTATGTAATTTATTAGTTTTGAAAATTGATTTTTTATTTTTATTTCATGGGTTAAATTGTAATTTTCAACTATTTTGAAAATAAAATGCATATGGCATGTTTCATTAGGTAATTCATGTATGTGTAGGATCATTGAATAGGGAATGTATTAATGAACACAATTTTATAAGTGAGTTTAAAGTGGATTGATAATGGGTCGAATATTTGTAATTTTTAATTATTTAAATTTAAATGTATAGGCTTGTTTAAAATTTTAAATCCGCAAATTACTTGGGTGTTACTATCCAAAATTTAATCTGAGTTAAATATTATTATATGCCAGATATTCAAATCCGTAAAAAACTAAATCCAAACCACAAAATAATATAAAATCAAACAAAAATAAAATCTATTTATAATTAAAAATAAATAAAAGCAAATTAGCAAAAAATAGTTAGATAAAATTTAAAAATTAAATATAATAATTTTGTTTCAATTTAAATATACCTAATAACTTAAACATAAGAATTTCAAACAAACTAAAAATTTCATTGCAAACTGGAAAAATTCTGAACTTAATATTTTCAATCATATTTCAAATATTTGAATCTAAATCCATTAAATAATATAAAATCAAACAATTTTTTATTTATAATTAAAATAAATAAAAGTAAATTAAAAAAAAGTAGCTAAATAACAATTCAAACAAATTAAGCATAATAATTTCGTACCAATTTAAATATACATAAAAACTTAAACATAAGAATTTCAAACAAATTAAATGTTACATAACAATTGCAAAAAATTAAAAATAAAAAATACAGTCTTAATATTTTCAATCATATGTCAAATATTTGAATCCACAATAATTGAATCCGTGAAATAATATAAAATAAAAATAATTTAAAATAAATTTTATTCATAATTAATAATAAATAAATGAAAATTAACAAAAGTAAATAACAAATTAAACATAACAATTTAAAGTTAAGAATTCCAAACAATTTAAGGTTCCATAACAATCAAATAACTTAATTACTTAACTCATGTTAATTGTATATATTACAATCTACCATAAAGTTAGTTACACATTTTAGGTTTAAGATTATGCATCATTAATATAAAAATGTACATTATAATGTCATAATTGTAGATAAGGTGACATATCATTAATAATCTATCTTAACTATATAATGGTAATCTGTATGGATTATAATTTGACATAAAGTTAGTTACAAGTTTATGGTTTAAGCTTACATATCATTAATATAAAATATACATTATAATAACATAGTTGTATATAGTGATACATATCATTAATTATCTACCTAAATTATATAATGTCAATTGTATATATATTTTATAAACATAACAAGCATATGAATATACACATCGCTTATTGATCGCCATAAATTGATATGGAAAATTAAGCCCTTTTACACTTAATGAGCTTATACTTAAGCATTTTATGGCTTTATTTCATGTTTTTTAGCATTTATTATATCTTACTTTTGAATTTTGTAATACCGAAAATTACTACAAGAAGAAAGTAAGATATTATCCTTGATATAGTTAAGTAAGGAAATAAAGAGACAAAAAGGAAATTTTGGATTATGTCAACATTGGGAAGTATATTATGATATATTACATTATTAATTCGAGAAATGGACTAAATTGTAAAAGTGAGAAAAATTTTATTGCCTAATAGTAATACTTAAAATTTAAGGGGTTAAAGTGTAAATATGAAAATTTAAAGGACCAATAGTGCAAATATTTTAGGGGTAGGAATAATCTAGAAACTAAGGAAAATGGATGAATTAGGACCAAATCGAATAGGTGAAGAATTATGAGAGACTAAATTGTAATTTTTCCAAATTAAGTGATGACTCAATGATGGAATTTTAAAATATCATGAAGGGAAAAATGGTCAATTAGTAAGAGAGAGAGTTCTAGAATGTAATGATTATGTTGATGATATTTTAAATTATTTAATTAGATAAATATTACTTTATTAATATTTTAATAAGATATGTATTGTTATTTTTTATTATTTTATTATTTAATTTAGTATATATATGTGTGTGTGGGGAAAGAAAAAAAACAACAGCACACCATCCATCTTCTTTCCATGCACCAACATGAGAAGAAGAGAGAAAGAAGGAAAGTTTTGCTTTCTTTATAATTTGGTCCTTTCACCAAAAATCTACCATTTTCACTTAGAATACAAAAGAATTTCCATAGCCATCAAGAGAGAAAGATGACAAGGAGACTATGGGGAGCAAGAATATCAAGTTAGATTCAAGAAATAGAAGCTGGAGGAGAGAGAAAATAAAGTTAAAGATTGAAATCAATAAGACAAGGTAAGAACATCAAGATTTCAATATATTTTTAAGTTTGTTATTATTGAAAAAGCATGGAAATGATGTTATAGTAAAGTTTTCTTACATATGGTCTTATGTTCTTGATATGTTAGTGAAGGAAAATAAGAGAATGTGATGGGATATATTGTAGAGAAAGTAAATAAAGGTGTTACAAACTTGGTAATTAACATTTTGCACTAAAACAGTTTTGGACAACAGCAGTAGTCTAACTTTGAAAAATCACCAAAAATTGTGGAAATCGAATTAGAGGATGAATAAAATATGGAATTAAATATTATTGAGTCTAGTTTTTCATAGAAGAAACGGTGTAAGCAATGGACTTGTAAATTATGAGTTATAGTAAATTTTGTGAGATAAGGTCAGAATGATTTTGGATTTGTAACGCCCCTAACCCAAATCCATTATCGGAATAGAGTTACGGAGCATTACCGGAGTTACAAATTTATTTATCAGACATTTTATTTCATCTAGCATTCATATTTGGAACCAATCAAAATCAAACATATTGTCCCTCAAACATATTTATTTTTCTCGACATGTCTTACTTGAATTTATTACTCATCTCAACATACTTAATTTCCTTGTATCAACTTATCAAAGATAATCACATATTTACATGTCATGATAAAAATTATTCTCTTGCCGTTTTCTTTATAAACATAAATTAGTTAATTCATTATATTAATATTTCATATACCATCAACTCGTATTTTCTTATATCACATAATTAGGTTACACGAACTTACTTGGCTAAATTGCAAAAATGCCAAGATTCAGGGGCATTTTGGTAATTTTCTATTTTTATCGATTTTTAAACCGATCTTGATCTAAATTAATAATTTTATTCAATTTATTAATTTAGACAATAAAAAAATGCATTTCACTCAATTTGGTCATTTTTGATACATTTACAAAAATTACCCCTAAAGTTTTACTTTTATTCAATTTAGTCCCTGAGTCTAGAACATGCAAATTAGCCATGCTAGCCGAATATTCATATATATTTTCCTCCTCCTCCTCCTCTCCATTCCACATCCTTAATTTATATTACATATGTAACATCCTAGATTAGGGGTTATGCGTTTGTGCATAATTCATGAGTAGTAGGTTTTGGCAGTGTTTGGAAATGAATTAAGGGTTTTTAAAATCCTAGGATGGAAGAGAAAGCTTTGGACAATTATTGGTTTTTAAGTTAAAAACAAGAAGTGATGTGGAAAAGTGGCAAGGGACGCCACCTAAGGTGCAAGGGTTATGGCATCAAGTGAAGTACTTTGAGGGAAGAGGTTCGAATCCCATTGTGTGCATTTTTGCTTAATTTTATGAAATAGCATGTTTACTGTGATATGTGGTGTGCATTTTTAGAACCTTGGAAATGTAAGGAAATGTATGGAAATGTATGAAAATGTAAGGAAATGTATGGAAATGTATGGAAATGTATGGAAATATAAGGAAATGTATGGAAATGTATGGAAATGTAAGGAAATGTATGGAAATGTAAGGAAATGTAGGGAAATGTAAGGAAATGTAGGGAAATGTCCTGGAAATGTAAGAAATGATTTAGAAATGTTAAGTTTCAAAAAGAGGAAAGTGAACATTTTGGAAACTTGGAAATGTTAAGTTAAAGAGGAAAGTGAACATTTTGGAAATGCTAAGTTAAAAAGAGGAAAGTGAACATTTATGGAAACTAGGAAAATGATTTAGAAATGATTCAAAAGAGGAAAGTGAACATTTATGGAAACTAGGAAAATGATTTAGAAATGATTCAAAAGAGGAAAGTGAGCATTTCTGGAAACTAGGAAATGTAAGGAAATGTCAAGTTTAAAAAGCCAAACGAAAATTTTTGGAAACTTAGAAATGACTTAGAAATGTTGAGTTTTAAAGTTTAAAAGAGGAAATTAAGGCAAAGTGGCCTTAAGAGAAAAAAGTATCTGAAATTTGACACACAAACAGGTTTGGAAAAGTGGCCTGAAGATGCCACTTAGGGCCTCTGGAAATGGCGCCACATGCAAGTGTATTTGGGCCGTGGATCGAGTCACTTAGGAAGCAAATAAAAGAAGTTTTATTTTGTTTCAAAGAGCAGAGGTGGACGGCATGAGGGCTCTTAAAGAGGAGTTTTATTTCCTTTAGAATTTCAGCTAATTAGGAGATAATTGTTGGATTAATTCTTTTGATAAAGTGATAATTATCGATAGGAAGAGTGGTGGCCAAGTAGGGACTCTAGCCTAGTAATTTTGGCTATAAAAGGAAAGAAGGCCATTCATTCATTCATTCACTCTTCCTTGTCGAATTTCTTAAGCAGATTCTCTCTCTCTACCGAAATTCCTACAGCTTTATTCTTCCTCTCTTTTCTTTCTAATCCTCCAAAAGCGAAAGTTGTGAGAGCATCATTTAGCCATAGCGAATCTCTCAAGGTTGAAGTGAAGGTGCAATTGATTCCTTCAAATAAGGGTAAGATCCAAGTTTAGTTTCCATTCTTTTATATTTTAGACTTATCGAAATTTAGGGACTAATTTCGATTATTAATCTTGGTTGAATCATGGAAGGAGAAGTTCTTTTCCGAAGGTACACCATAGGCAGCGTGTTCCCTAGTTATTCGTGAATTTTGGGATTTAAGATCCTTAAGGTAAGCGACTATGAATATTCACCAAGACCCTATTTTTGTAGTAGATCTATTATTATGTGTTTTAAGCTGAAAACTAACCGATTCAAGGGATCTAGTGAGTAGTCGATTTCAAAGGGGGAAGAATACAAGTTTCCGGGATTTGATTTTTTATTCAATCGGCATTAAGGTAAGTACATAAACCCTACTAGGATTTGGTTTTATGTCCGATTAGGCCTTTGCTAAATATTACCATGTTGGCCGAATGTAGGCATTAAAAATCTAAGTAGTAGATCGGATTTCGGGATTTCAAGTGAAATCGTTGTTTAATCGTGTGTAAATTCTACACTAATCTTAATAGATTTATGGCTTTAACTTGATATATGTGTTAATATGAAAGTGTAAGAATGTGGCTAAAGTACCATGTTATGGTACAAAGTACTGTGCACGTTTTCCTACTCCTACTAGGATTACGAAATATGTTATACTTAACATGTGAAAAGTGACATGAATGTGAATTTAAGTATGATATGCATGATATGAATAATATGGGGCATTCGGGTTATATGAAAAAGGGAAGTGAATGTGGTGACTTTGGTCTCACTATCTCGAATGTGGTGACTTGGTCACATTATCCGAATGTGGTAACTTGGTTACATTATTCGAATGTGGTGTCTCATGACACAATTATCTGTGGCTATGCCACGAATTTTATATGGACGATGAGCACGTCAACCGCAATGACGCTTCGATGGTGTGTAGCGGATGGAGGGTTGACTTAGTAGTCCCTACTTGTGCGTGATGGTACGGTGGAGTGTAGCGGATGGCTTATAGGTTTGGGTTCTGGATTGCATCATTATCTTGAATTATTATATGAACATGATTTGTATGGTATGCCTAATTCTATTAAATTTTGGTGTTGGTTACACATTGAGTCGGTTGACTCACCCCGTTGTGGGAACATGTTTCAGGTGATGAACAGTGATGGACCGGGACGGCAGAACTTGTGGTGGCCATGCTCAGCTGAAAGTTTTATTCAATTTGGACTTTTTATTTTATTTAAGTACTCTACAATTTTATTTTGGGTTTTATTTTATGTAATAAGGCCATAATGATGATTTTATTGATGTTTTAATTACTATGTTACGTATTTATGTTATTTAAAGATTAAGCCAATTTAATTTAAAAGAAACTTTAAATATTTTGTCACCAAATATATGGGTTTTCAATATAAAATAAACATGTTTTTAACTCGAGCCCAACCCACAAACAAACTATCTTCAAAACACACGCTTTTAAAGTGTTCGAAAGAATTTTGAACCGTTACATCGAGAACATACTGCACCAGTCCGTGCTCGTGAAATTTGGGTTTGAGGGTGTTTCAATTTGTATCGAGCCAGTTTTAAACTCTCGGCCTGTGGGCTAAGGCCCAAAACGTTTTCAAATTGAGCCCAAATAAGCTTTATAAAGTATCTTATGAAATAAGCAGGTTTTTCTGGCACGGCACCTAAGTCTCCGACCCATGATCCACCAGGTAAGTACCCCTAACTATCCGTGTGATTATGTGAATTATAGAAGGGTAGAAAAGGAATGGAATGTAGAATAGCATGGTAGGAACTTGAACCCTAGGATTAGTGTACTCAAACACAAATACATAAGACTTAATGCACTAAACAAACCTATGGCTAAGTCAATCGAGTTAGGGTATGGCAACCATGGTACGCATGTCAGGATTGGATCCCAAGAGCACAGTATTTAAGCAGCCCCTAGTGACTCACCTCCTCTTCGCAGAATCCTACAGTGCGTAGCTTGGTTCACCCTAACCCGAAGACTTAGTGGGTGTGGCAACCTCATGCAAGCATGTCTAGGAATGGTTTCATGGGAGCTTGGTATTTAAGCAATCCTAGTGACTCACCTCCCTCCACTGAATCCTACAGTGCGTAGCTTTGGTTCACCCGACCAAGAAGACTTCGGTCAAAGCTAAACCCAATAACTAAAACCCGAAAGGAACTAGCCATGTTTTTTAGAACCCTAATTTTAAAACTCTTAAAATCATTTTTCTTTAATTTGTGAAAACTATTTTTCCACACAATTTTCGAAAAAATTTTGATTTATAAAATTACAAAATGCCCTTGGTTTATAAAATGTCTAAAATACCTACAGCTTTTAATCAACATTATCATTATTTTATAACAAGTCCAAAACCCTTATTTACAAATTATCAAAATACCTTGATATTTGGAAAATTACAAAATTGCCCTAACTTACCAAAATTTCCAAAATGACCACGATTTCCAAAATTTTTGCAACTTCATCGCTTTAGAAAATAAATTTCTCAAAGAACCCTCAAAGTTTTGCAAACTTTGAAATATCCCTGAATTATTAAACTTTACAAATTTACCCGGTTTATTACCAAATTACCCCAAATTAAAATTACCGAAATACCCTAAATTTCCAAATTTACCAAAGAACCCCGGACTATAAAATTTTTGAAATACTTTTTAACAAAATTATCAAGGAACCCTATTTGACAAATTACGAAAATACCCCTATAGGACAAATTACGAAAATACCCCCGGGTAGTGAAAAAACAACAACAACGAAAACTACAACATTTCTCTGAATGAACGAGAGTTCATAATTGATTGATGGATGTATGAATGTAAAGACTATGTGCATGTATGAATACGAAAGAACCACTCCTAAAATTCTTTTCATAAAACTTCTTCGCTGTTAATCGGTGAAACAAAATTTTTAATACATAAAACTTCTTAATCGATTAAATCGTGACGTTAGAAATGAGTTCTAAGGACGTGAACTTAGAGATTGTGCTGGAAAGTATGATGGTTCTATTAAGATCGAGTCTTGCGCAAGTAAGCATAGTCTTGGTGAGAAGGATCAGACGATTGTTAGTAAGTAATTTGAGGACGAAATTATTTTTAAGGAGTGTAGAATCGTAACATTCTAGATTAGGGTTATGCGTTTGTGCATAATTCATGAGTAGTAGGTTTTGGCGGTGTTTGGAAATGAATTAAGGGTTTTAAAATCCTAGGATGGAAGAGAAAGCTTTGGACAATTATTGGTTTTAAGTTAAAAACAAGAAGTGATGTGGAAAAGTGGTGAGGACGCCACCTAAGGTGCAAGGGTTATGGCATCAAGTGAAGTACTTTGAGGGAAGAGGTTCAATCCCATTGTGTGCATTTTGCTTAATTTTATGAAATAGCATGTTTCTTGTGATATGTGGTGTGCATTTTAGAACCTTGGAAATGTAAGGAAATGTATGGAAATGTATGGAAATGTAAGGAAATGTATGGAAATGTATGGAAATGTATGGAAATATAAGGAAATGTATGGAAATGTAAGGAAATGTATGGAAATGTAAGGAAATGTAGGAAATGTAAGGAAATGTAGGAAATGTCCTGAAATGTAAGAAATGATTTAGAAATGTTAAGTTTCAAAAGAGGAAAGTGAACATTTTGGAAACTTGGAAATGACTTAGAAATGTCGAGTTTTAAAGTTTAAAAGAGGAAATTAAGGCAAAGTGGCCTTAAGAGAAAAGTATGTGAAATTTGACACACAAACAGCTTGGAAAAGTGGCTCAAGATGCCACTTAGGGCCTCTGGAAATGGCGCCACATGCAAGTGTATTTGGGCCAGGATCGAGTCACTTAGGAAGCAAATAAAAGAAGTTTTATTTTGCTACAAAAGAGTAGAGAGGTGGACGGCATGAGGGCTCTTAAAGAGGAGTTTTATTTCCTTTAGAATTTCGCTAATTAGGAGATAATTGTTGGATTAATTCTTTTGATAAAGTGATAATTATCACATAGGAAGAGTGGTGGCCAAGTAGGGGCTCTAGCCTAGTAATTTTGGCTATAAAAGGAAAGAAGGCCATTCATTCATTCATTCACTCTTCCTTTGTCAATTTCTTAAGCAGATTCTCTCTCTCTGCCGAAATTCTTACGCTTTATTCTTCCTTTTCTTTTCTTTCTAATCCTCCAAAAGCCGAAAGTTGTGAGAGCATCATTTAGCCATAGCTGAATCTTTGAAGGTTGAAGTGTGCAATCGATTCCTTCAAATAAGGGTAAGATCCAAGTTTAGTTTTCATTCTTTTATATTTTAGACTTATCGAAATTTAGGGACTAATTTCGATTATTAATCTTAGTAGAATCATGGAAGGAGAAGTTCTTTTCCGAAGGTACACCATAGGCCGTGTGTTCCTAGTTATTCTATGAATTTTGGATTTAAGATCCTTAAGGTAAGTGACTATGAATATTCAGCCAAGACCCTATTTTTGTAGTAGATCTATTATTATGTGTTTTAAGTTGAAAACTAACCGATTCAAGGGATCTAGTGAGAAGCAGATTTCAAAGGGGGAAGAATACAAGTTTCTGGGATTTGATTTTTTATTCAATCGGCATTAAGGTAAGTACACAAACCCTACTAGGATTTGGTTTTATGGCCGATTAGGCCTTTGCTAAATATTACCATGTTGGTAGAATGTAGGCATTAAAATCTAAGGTAGTAGATCGGATTTCGGGATTTCAAGTGAAATTGTTAAGCGAATCAGGTGTGTACCCCACACTAATCTTAATAGATTTATGGCTTTAACTTGATATATGTGTTAATATGAAAGTGTAAGAATGTGGCTAAAGTACCATGTTATGGTACAAAGTACTCAGGTACATTTTCCTACTCCTACTAGGATTACGAAATATGTTATACTTAACATGTGAAAAGTGACATGAATGTGAATTTAAGTATGATATGCATGATATGAATAATATGGGGCATCCGGTTATATGAAAAGGGGAAGTGAATGTGGTGACTTGGTCTCACTATCCGAATATGGTGACTTGGTCACATTATCTCGAATGTGGTAACCGGTTACATTATCTCGAATGTGGTGTCTCATGACACAATTATCCGGTGGCTATGCCACGAATTTTATATAGGCGATGAGCACGTCGATCGCAAAGAATCGCCTTCGATGGTGTGTAGCGGATGGAGGGTTGACTTAGTAGTCCCCGGTGTGCGCAGGATGGCATGCAGGTGGAGTGTAGCGGATGGCTTATAGTTTGGGTTCTGGATTGCATCATTATCTTGAATTATTATATGAACATGATTTGTATGGTATGCCTAATGTACGAAGCCCAAATTGCCCAGCCCATTAATAAAACCAAACCCAAAACAAAAATAAAAAAAACCAGGCCCAAATGGCCCAAAATAAAACCAACTTTCAGCCCAAAACAAAAAAACCTAACCCTAATCTTCCCCTAACCCTAGCGCCGCAGCCACCTAACCCCCCACCTGCTCCACCTGACACCAGCCACTTGCCTAGCCACTTGCCTCTGCCCTCTGGCCACCGCCCCACGTGCCTCTGCCACCGCTATGACACAAAGCAGAAGAAAAGCAAACAAACAAGTAGAAACGAAGCCATATTGTATTGTATTTTTTGGTTCGGCTATAAAAGCCATTGAATATTTGTACAAAAAGGGGGATTTTTGGAATAAAAAAAAACAAAAACTTTGGAAGCAAAAACAGTAGGTCAAAACATCCAAATACAAAAAATAGTCAGTTAAAAGGGTGAGAAACGTGCTAAGGTTTTTTCATCATTCTTTTTCATTTTTCTTTTTTGAAACTTGTTCATACATGTATATACAACTTTTATTATTCGTTTTAAGATTAATATATAGATATATAAAAGGGTTTTAAAATAAAAAAAACTCACTGCTTTTCCGATTAAATCGAAAAAGGCCGACTTTTAGCCTTCCGCGGTACGTAACGGGGTGGCCGTGACGGAGGTTCGCCGAAATTCTCACCGGCCCTCGGACCTGCAGAGAGAGCAAAGGGGGAGATGGCTTTGTTTTTTTTAGCAGAGAGGAGAAAATGAAAATTTAAAAAAAAAACTTGACTTATATAGGCCCCCCAAAACGACGTCGTTTTGGGACTGGCCTAAAACGTCCAAAACGACGTCGTTTTGAGCCGACCCGATTTTGACCCAACCCAGTGCCAGGGGATCCGCGTGTTTTTGAAGGGAAGGGCTAATTGTATTTTTAGCCCTTCCGCATTTTTTATTGTTTTCAATTAAATTTTTATTATTTTAAAATCTCGCCCAGTGATTTATTTCGATTTTCATTTTGGTCCCAGTCAGAACGCTGCGTTTAGGAGAAAGGAATAATTGCCATTTTGGTCCCCCCTCCTTTCACGCGTGTTTCAAATAGCCCCTTTTCTTTATTTTATTATGAATTGACCCCTAACTCTCATTCTAAATGCAATTTAATCCAATTTTAGTTACTTTTGCAATTTTTTTAGTCTTTTGTTATTATATTAGTATTGTTATTACCATTAGTATATTTTTATGTACATATTTTTATTATTAATGTATTTCACTAACTTTATTATTATTATTATTATATTATTATCATTTGTTATCTTGATTATATACTTATTATTATTATTTACCATTATAATTATTTTATTATTAATATCATTATTATTTCTCTAACATCATTATTGATATTTCTATTATTATTATTACTACTTATATTTATATTTATTTTCTTGGTTTAATACTATATTACTATTATTATGTTTATTACTCTTATTTAATATTATTGCTTTAAATACTATCATATCATCATTATTTATCATTTTATTTTAACATTATTATTATTTTGTTTTTGTATTTATTATTATATTACCTATTATTATTTATTTTATTTCTAATATCATTACCACATTGTATCCATTTTTATAAGTTATTATTATTGTATTTATTATTTATTATATTGCCTATCATTATCATTATATTTTTTTACTATTATCGTAATACTTTCACTTTACCACCACCTATTATCACTTTTCCTTTGTTGTTATTATTGTCAATATTCTTATCACTCGTTGCACTAATCTTTCCCGACATCTCAATTTTCATAACAACCGATATTCCGTATTGGCAATTCGAGTGAATCGAGCCCTAACTTACTGGGTTCCGGTTTCTTTTCGTTTAAAGCTAAACAACGGAATATCTCTTTTGAAGTTGCAATTTTAAAACAAAATACTTAATCTCGAAAATTGAAATGTCGCATACTAACTTCATGGACTCGACACCTAGATACTTGAGATAAGCTTCTTTTCTTCCAAAATAGAGGCAATATTCCTAATTTAGATTTTGCAACAAAGGGAAAACGAGCCCTAACTGGAGAGCATCGGGTTCGATTTCTCGATTCAACAAATGATTAGGAAGATCCTCTTCAAAATCGAAAATCAAGTTTTAAAAGACGAGCTTAGTTTGGGAGGAGTCTAAAGTATCTGCGCCTAACTAGGGATGGGACATGATGCTTTATCTCTTCGATAATAAGAGAGTCTTAACGTCCCTTTCAATTCCATCAAATTTTGAAAATAAAAGCATTGTATTTTCGAACCCTTTCAAAGTTTTCAACAAATAGGACATCAATCAATCGGTTTGGTACCAATTTTGGGCGTGTCGAGGTGCTAATCCTTCCTCGCAAGTAATCGACTTCGAACCCATTTTCTCAAAGTTCGTGGACCAAAAAGCACGCTTTGTGTTTTTCCAGATCGAAAATTATTAACGATTTATTAAACGCAGTTTTCAGGGTGATCCGATCACACCAAATAAAGATCGGTGACACTCCTTACCATTTCTTTTTCAAAAGTAGGACAGTATTTTGGTGCATTCAACGATTCACCAAATCAATAAGACAAGGTAAGAACATCTAATTCTATTAAATTTTAAGTTTGTTATTATTGAAAAAGCATGGAAATGATGTTATAGTAAAGTTTTCTTATATATGGTCTTATGTTATTGATATGTTAGTGAAGGAAAATAAGAGAATGTGATGGGATATAGAAAGTAAATAAAGGTGTTACAAACTTGGTAATTAACATTTTACACTTTTGGTGTTGGACACACATTGAGTCGGTTGACTCACCTGAAATTGAATTAGAGGAACATGTTTGGTGATGAACTAAGTGATGGACCGGTAAGCAATAACTTGTGGTGGCCATGTAAATTTTGTGAGAAAGTTTTATTCAATTTGGACTTTTATTTTATTTAAGTACTCTACAATTTTATTTTGGGTTTTATTTTATGTAATTGTCCCTCAAACATATTTAGTGTCTTATGAATTTATTATTTTATTAATGTTTTAATTACAAAGATAATCACATATTTACATGTCATGATAAAATTATTCTCTTGCCGTTTTCTTTATAAAATAAATTAGTTAATTCAATATTAATATTTAATATACCATCAACTCGTATTTTCTTATATCACATAATTATTTTCAATATACGAACTAAACTTGTTTTCAACAAAATGCCAAGACCCACAAACAAACTATCTTCAAAACACATTAATTTCAAAGTGTTCGAAAGAATTTTGAACCTAAAGGTTACATCGAGGAACATACATGCTACGAATATTCATATATATTTTCCCCTGCTCGTCCTCGGGTTTGGGGTAATTTCAACATACTTATAAATAACATTATCTATGATTTTACTATTTACTTATAAATTTATTCAAAGATGTCCATTTGCGTCATAGTCACTTAATTATTTATATCTTGAGATATAGAATTCCAATTTAAGTTACACTTGATTTTTTAGAAACTAGACTCACATATATTATTACCATAAAATATTAAGAATTTTTGGTTTAGCCAATAAGTACAGTTTATTCTTTAAAGTCACCCCTGTTCTGCTGTCTGATAGTTTCGACCCTTCTTCACTAAGAATTAATTACCTCCTCATACGAGATTCAGATGATGTTCCTATTTATTTTTATTGAAAATGGACTCATTGAGGATTTTAAAATATAAATTTAATCCCATAATTATTTTTATCCAATTTTTTATTATTTTCCAAAGTCAGAATAGGGGAAAACAAAATCATTCTGACCTTGTCCCACAAAACCTATTATATCTCATGATTTACAATTTCATTACTTACACTGTTTCTTCTATAAGAAACTAAACTCAATAGTATTTAATTCCATATTTTATTCATCCTCTAATTCGTTTTCTACAATTTTTGGTGATTTTTCAAAGTTAGACTACTACTGCTGTCCAAAACTATTTTAGTGCAAAATGTTAATTACCAAGTTTGTAACACCTTTATTTACTTTCTCTACAATATTTCCCATCACTTTATCTTATTTTCCTTCACTAACATATAAAGAACATAGGACCATATATAAGAAAACTCTACTATAACATCATTTCCATGCTTTTTCAATAATAACAAACTTAAAAATATATTGAAATCTTGATGTTCTTACCTTGTCTTATTAATTTTAATCTTTAACTTAATTTTCTCTCTCTTACAGCTTCTATTTCTTGAATCTAACTTGATATTCTTGCTCCCCATAGTCTCTTTGTCATCTTTCTCTCTCGACTGCTATGAAAATTCTTTTGAATTCTAAGTGAAAATGGTAGATTTTTGGTGAAAGGACCAAATTGTAAAGAAAGCAAAACTTCTTTCTTTCTCTCTTCTTCTCACGTTGGTGCATGGGAAAGATGGATGGTGTGATGTTTTTCTTTCTTTTCCCACACACACATATATATACTAAATAAAATAATAAAATAATAAAAAATATCTTATTAAAATATTAATAAAGTAATATTATCTAATTAATTAATTTTAAAATATCATCAACATAATCATTACATTCTAGAACGCTCTCTCTTACTAATTTACCATTTTTCCCTTCATGATATTTTAAAATTCCATCATTGAGTCATCACTTAATTTGGAAAAATTATAATTTAGTCCATCATAATTCTTCACCTATTCGATTTGGTCCTAATTCATCCATTTTCCTTAGTTTCTAGATTATTCCACCCCTAAAATATTTTCACTATTAGTCCTTCAACTTTTTCATATTTACATTTTAACCCTTCAAATTTTGAGTATTTACTTTTGGGCAACAAAAATTTTCTTACTTTTACAATTTAGTCCTTTCTTGAATTAATAATGTAATATATCATAATATACTTCCCAATGTTGACATAATCCAAAATTTCCCTTTTTGTCACTTTATTTCCTTACTTAACTATATGAAGGATAATATCTTACTTTCTTATTGTAGTAATTTTAGGGTTATTACAGGGTTCCCCTGTTCTGAGTTTGGAAAATCATCAAAAATTCGAGAAAAATAATTAGGGGCTTAAATTTACATGTTTAAATCATTATTGAGTCTGTTTTTAATAGAAACAAATGGGAACATCATCCAAGTCCCGTACTAAGAGATAATTAATTTTTAGTAAAAAAAGGTAGAAGCTGTCAAACAGTAGAATAGAGTCAAGTTTGAAGATTTTACTGTACTTATTAGCTAACTATAAATTTTGAAATTTTTATGGTATAAAAATATTTGAGTCTAGTTTCTAAAACATCAAGCGGATCTTAAATTAGAATTCTGTAACTCAAGATATAAATAATTTTGTGACTCTGACTCAAATGGACAACTTTGGATAAATTTATAAGTAAATAGTGAAAGCATAAATAATGTTACTTATAAGCATGTAATATAAATTAAGGACGTGGAATGAGAAAATATATATGAATATTTAGCTACCATGGCTAGTTTGCATGTTTTAGACTCGGAGACTAAATTGAATAAAAGTAAAACTTTAGAGGCAAGTTTTGTAAAAATATAAAAAATGACCAAATTAAGTGAAATGAATTATTTTATTGTCTAAATTAATAAGTTGAATGAAATTATTAATTTAGATCAAGATCGGTTGAAAAATCTATGAAAATAGAAAATTATCAAAATGCCCTTGAATCTTTGTATTTCTACAATTTAGCCAAGTAAGTTTGTGTAATCTAATTATGTGATATAAGGAAATACGAGTTGATGGTATAGGAAATATTGATATAATGAATTAACTGATTTATATTTATGAAGAAATGGCAAGAGAATGATATTTATCATGACATGTAAATATGTGATTATCTTTGATACGTTGATACTAGGAAATTAAGTATGTTGAGATGAGTAATAAATTCAAGTAAGACAAGTCGAGAAAAATAAATATGTTTGATGGACAATATGTTTGATTTTAATTGGTTCCAAATATTAATGCTAGGTGAAATAAAATGTCTGATAAATAAATTTGTAACTCCGGTAATGCTCCGTAACTCTATTCCGGTGACTAATTCGGGTTAAGGCGTTAGAAATTTAGTTTTATGTGTTTTTAGCTTGTTTCGGGACCAAAATGGAAAAATCTTGTCTTTGGGAGTTTAAAAATTAATTTGAGCTTATCCAAGAGGTGACCAAGACGAGAACTTGAAGAAGTCTCGATATTGTGCCCATGGTCGCGACACCAAATCTTCAATGTTGCGACATTGAAGCATTCCATCACCGTAAGGACTTGAATTTCAACAACAAAACACTGTAGATGAATTGGTGATGGAGTTGCGACATCGAGTTTTATGGTCATGATATTGAGGGTAATCACCAAGGTTGAGAAATCCTAGCCATCTAAGGGGCTAGAGTTGCAACACGATGGACTAGGGTTGCGACACCGAGGTTGCCAAATGTCCATGGGAGTAAGCTATTAGGGATGTCGAGACACCAAGGTTTAGGTGTCGCGACAATGAGGTTCGATGAGACAAATTCTATAAGGGCATTTCTTAGTCAAAACAAGCCAAATCAAATGTTAAGTAGGGACTTTTTGTCCATCTTATGTTAAATGTAACTGTAACAGCCTAGTTTAGACCCTAGTCAAAATAGTGGTTTTGAGACCACAAATTTGAGGTCAGAATAATAATTTAATATTATTTTCTATGTGAATAGTATGCAACATGGTCTGTGTAAAAGTTCTGTGTGATGATTTGATCGTTTTAGTGTCGGATTAAGAGAAAGGACTTAATCGCGTAAAGTGTAAAATGCTGTGTGCTAATTGCTAAGTATTTAATTGTTGTTGTCTTTATAATGTGGAGGCCTTATGAGGCAATTAGCCATTATTAAAGTTAGTGGTTGGTTAAATGGCATATTAACCTTAATGTAAATTTGTCTTATATGACTAATAAAAGGGCAAATTGGTAAATTGATAATTAAGTTAATATTAAACAAAACCAAAAAGATGAAACATGTTCATCTTTGTTTCATTGGAACCGAAAATAGGAAAATAGAAAGGGTTTGGGAGCTTTGTGATATTCGATCATTGTTAAGCAAAAATTTAGGTATGTTTTAGCTCGATTTTTGATAATTTTTACGTTTTCGTAATCGTTGCTTTGTGCTTTACAGAACCCATGCTTGAATTTTGAGTATTGATGATATTTGTGTGAGATGCCATTGATACTATATTGAGCTTTGTGATAATTTTTAGTGTTAAATGAAAGATATGAGTTAGATGAACATAGTTTGTAATTGAAATTTTGGTGAAATTGAGTAATTTGAGCTAAATTGTGAAAATGGGAGATTGAAGGACTAAAATGTAAAATAAATGAAATGTGAGAGCTTGTATAAGCATGGGGAGAATTCGGCTAAGCACTTGTATATTGAAATTTTGAGTATTTGATGATTTTATGAGATAGGGACTAAAGTGTCAAAATGTGAAAATGTGAGGGCTATTTTGTAAAATGCCCTAAATATGTGTGTTTGGATTAAAATGAATGAATTGATGATTGAATGGGTTAAATTTGAATGTGTTTAGACCAAGAGAGGAGAGGTTTGGATCGAGATCGAGGCAAATATAAAGTGCTCGATTAATTGACCGTATCGATAGTTTGACGTCCGAGGTAAGTTCGGATATCATACATGTATTTGAGCTATGTTTTATAAATATGAAATGAATATGTTCATGTGTATGAAAATGAGTTGCTATGTGCACGATTCTAGTTGATGGCACTAAGTGCGAAATTGAAATCGAAATAGAAATGAAAAATCGATGATATAAAATTGACTTATTGAATTAGCACTATGTGCGATGATATAAAAGCTTCGCTTATTGAATTGGCACTGTGTGTGCGATGATATAAAAGCTTCAGCTTATTGAATTGGCACTGTGTGTGCGATATCGAGACGAGTCGATTAAAAGAATAGGCACTAAGTGTGCGATAACAATTATACTTTGAATATGTATGTGGCACTGAGTGTGTGGTTATTTTGAACGAGTATCAAATGATGATCGACATGTAATATCAAGCATTGAATAGCTTGGAGGTAGAATAACTAAGTGTTAGCTAAGGTATGTAATTAACCTTTGTGGTTGATGAGTTATAAACAAGCTATGATGGAATGAATGAGTATTTTAGATATGAATGGGATGATATGAAAATGAGATAATTAATCTATGTGATGCTTAATATTTATATTAGTTTGGTTTGATGAGATATAGTATTGTATATCGAACTTACTAAGCTTTGGAAAGCTTACTGTGTGATTTGTTTCTCTGCCTTGCAGTGTCAATAAAGCTAGCTAGGATCTGGGATCGTCAACTTCTCAATCACACTATCAGCATTCTATTTTGGTACTTTTGGAAAGATGTATAAAGTTAGAATATGGCATGTATAGGCTAGTTAATTGAATTATGTTTGAGATTGTAATTAGCCATGAGATGTGGCTAGATATGTGATAGGTTTGGCATGAATGAATGTGATATGTGTGATGCATCTTTTGGCATGATTTGTGGATTGATATATTTGTTATCAAGTGGTAACTTTGTGTTGATAAATGCTAATAGGGGTTAGTGAAATTGGGAATGAATTATGCTTGTGATAGAATAAATATTGGTATTGAATTTGGTATAAATAGAGTTGAAATTGGATGCATGAGTGGAATGACAATATTGGTATGTTTATGGTGATAATATGAGCATAAAATGTTTAGGTTGTATGACTTGTAGATTGGACCCTTATGGGTGGCATTTTGACTTTGCAAAGTGGCCTATAAAGTCACACGGTTGGGGCACACGGGCGTGCCTCAGGCCGTGGGTAAATTGGCAGAATGTGGCTTAAACTGCACACGGCCATGGCACGGCGTGCCTACAGGTCGTGCGAGAAGTGGCAGAATATGACCTTATAGGACACGGTCATAGCACACGGGCGTGCTTGGTAGCCATGTTGATTTTGGCAGTATGTAACCACAGGGAGGTCACACGGGTGTGTCATATAGTCGTGGGTGAGGCACGGCCTACCCCCACGGGCGTGTCTCCCCTGTATTCAAGAAAAGTTACAATTTTTTTATGTGTTTCGACTTAGTCCCGACTCGATTTATAAGCATGCATAGGGTCTTGACGACTCGATTAAGGGACACTATGATTGTATATGAATGAGTTTGATGATGATTGACTTTGTGTCGTAAATGTAATGTAAAATAATCCTACTGTTTGGTAATGCCTCTAAACCCTATTTCGACTACGGTCTCGGGTTAAGGGTGTTACATTTTATTGGTATTAGAGCTACGGTTTAGTTGATTCTCGGACTAACGTAGCGTGTGTGAGTCTAGCTATACATGCCATATTGTGAAATTGCGATAGTGTGATAAAATCTGACAGTTGAAACGTGTTTTAATATAGTAATGGATCCGATCGGCGATTCTTGACGACGTAGAGAGTAATGCCGCCTGCTCATTGAAGGGACAAATACGGCCACATCTAGGCCAAATGATAGTAGTGAGGGAGATGAGGCTAAGCAAACCTTCTTTCGTATGATGAGTGAATGGTTTTCAGAATTTGTTAAAACAAATTCGACTGCTCCATAACCTCCACCCCCGCAAGTACCTGTTGTGCCACAAGTTGTAGATCCGATTAGATTGAATAAACCACTTGTAGACAAGATTGGCAAGTATGGGGCTAAAGAGTTTAGGGCCACAGCTAATGATGATGCTGAGCGAATTGAGTTTTGGCTCGAGAATACTCTTCGAGTATTTGATGAGATGTCGCTGAACCCTGATGAGTGTATTAAGTGTGCGGTTTCCTTGTTGAGAGACATGGCATACAATTGGTGGAAAACATTGATATCTGTGGTTCCGAGAGAGAGAATCACCTGGGATTTCTTTCAAGTCGAGTTTAGAAAGAAGTATATCAGCCAACGCTTTATTGATCAGAAACGTAAAGAGTTTTAGAGCTAAAACAAGGCCGTTTGTCTGTTACTGAGTACGAATTCGTAAGATTGAGTCAATATGCAAGAGAATGTGTTTCGACTGAAGCTACTATGTGTAAACATTTTATAGAGGGATTGAATGAAGATATTAAGTTTTTGGTTGGAATAATAGATATAAATGAATTTGTTGTATCAGTTGAAAGAGCATGCAAAGATGAGGAGCTCGGTAAAGAAAAGAAGAAAGCTGATTTTGAGGCTCGTGATGAAAGAAAGAGATTGATGAATAAGTTTTCTCAATCTTCAGCAAAGAGATATAAAGATGCAAGCAATAGTTCAAATGCCTCGTTTGGACATTCAAATAGAGATCGTTCGAGATAGAGTACTGGTTTACGAATTCAAGCTCCGAATGAAACAAGTGTTGACAGTGTTAAGGGTAACAAGCCCGAATGTAGACAATGTGGGAGACGACATGTGGGAGAGTGCTGGGGCAAGTATAACAATAGAACTTGCTATAAATGTGGATCTTGAGACCATTTTATCCAAGATTGCCCAAAGATGGTTGAAGAAAAAAATGTTCAGAATAAAAGACCGAGTAACGTGGCAGCTAGGGGAAGACCACCCAGAAACACCAGAATTATGAGTGAAAGCGAGAGAGGGACAATTGATACAGCTGTGCGGTCAGAAGCGAGAACACCTGCCCGAGCCTATGCTATACATGCACGAGAGGAAGCATCATCTCTAGACATGATCACTGGTACTTTCACTTTATTTGATACTGATGTCATTGCATTGATAGATCCTGGATCAACCCATTCCTATGTGTGTATGAATTTAGTATCGAATAAGACTCTACCTGTTGAGTCTACTGAATTTGTGATTAGAGTATCGAACCCCTTAGGCAAGTGTGTTTTGGTAGATAAGGTGTGCAAGAATTGCCCGTTGATGTTTTGTGATTTATGTTTCCCAGTCAATTTGATATTGCTACCATTTGATGAATTTGACGTAATATTGGGAATGGACTGGCTTACTTTGCGTAATGCCATCGTGAATTATAAGAGAAAGAATGTTGAATTGAAGAGTCAGAATGGTGAGATAGTTCGAATTGAGTCTAGTGATATGAAAGGACTACTAGCTGTTGTATCAGTGATGAGAGCTATGAACTATGTGAGAAAAGGTTGTGAAGCTTATTTGGCGTATGCGATTGATACAAATGTGTCAGGAAAGAAAACTGAATCTGTGCCAGTGATATGTGAGTTTCCAGATGTGTTTCCAAAAGAGTTACCGGGTTACCTCCGATTAGAGAAGTCGAATTTGGTATTGAGTTAGTGCCGAGAATTGCTCCTATTTCGATAGCTCCATATAGAATGGCACCAACAAAATTGAAAGAGTTGAAATCTCGGTTGCAAGAATTGGACCGAGGAGGATTTGTGCGACCTAATTTTTCACCTTGGGAGCTCTGTATTATTTGTGAAAAGAAAGATGGAACTATGAGAATGTGTATTGATTATCGACAATTGAACAAAGTGACGATAAAGAACAAATATCAGTTACCTCGGATCGGTGATTTGTTTGATCGGTTGAGATGAGCTACGGATTTTTAAGATAGATTTGAGATCGGGCTACTATCGGTTGAGAGTTTTTCACTTTATTTGATCTCGATGTCATTGCATTGATAGATCCTGGATCAACCCATTCCTATGTGTGTATGAATTTAGTATCGAATAAGACTCTACCTGTTGAGTCTACTGAATTTGTGATTAGAGTATCGAGCCCCTTAGGCAAGTGTGTTTTGGTGGATAAGGTGTGCAAGAATTGCCCGTTGATGTTTTGTGATTTATGTTTCCCGGTAATTTGATGTTACTACCATTTGATGAATTTGACGTAATATTGGGAATGGACTGGCTTACTTTGCGTCATGCCATCGTGAATTGTAAGAGAAAGAATGTTGAATTGAAGAGTCAGAATGGTGAGATAGTTCGAATTGAGTCTAGTGATATGAAAGGACTACTAGCTGTTGTATCAGTGATGAGAGCTATGAACTATGTGAGAAAAGGTTGTGAAGCTTATTTGGCGTATGTGATTGATGCAAAGGTGTCGGAAAAGAAAATTGAATCTGTGCCAGTGATATGTGAGTTTTCAGATGTGCTTCCAGAAGAGTTACCGGGTTACCTCCGATTAGAGAAGTCAAATTTGGTATTGAGTTAGTGCCAGGAACTGCTCCTATTTCGATAGCTCCATACAGAATGGCACCAACATAATTGAAAGAGTTGAAATCTCAGTTACAAGAATTGACCGACAGAGGATTTGTACGACCTAATTTTTCACCTTAGGGAGCTCCTGTATTATTTGTGAAAAAGAAAGATGGAACTATGAGAATGTGTATTGATTATCGACAATTGAACAAAGTGACGATAAAGAACAAATATCCGTTACCTCGGATCGATGATTTGTTTGATCAGTTGAGAGGAGCTACAGTATTTTTTAAAATAGATTTGAGATCGGGCTACTATCAGTTGAGAGTTAAAGAGTTTGATGTGCCAAAAACTGCTTTCAGAACGAGGTATGGACATTATGAATTCTTAGTGATGCCCTTTGGACTAACAAATGCCCCTACAGTATTTATGGACTTGATGAATCGGATATTCAGACCGTATTTGGATCGTTTAGTGGTGGTGTTCATCGATGATATCTTGATTTATTCGAATGATGAGACGCAACATGCCAAACATTTGAGAATCGTGCTACAAACTCTGCGTGAGAAATAGTTGTATGCAAAGTTTAGCAAGTGTGAATTTTGTTGTAACACCCCAAACTGGCCCATGAGTCTAAAATAACAACCAAATAATAAATAGCGGCCTTATTACAATCCCAAAATAAAATGACTTAGAAAATAAATAATATTATCTATGACAAAATAAGTTTAAATCCAACGATAAGCATGTCCGCCTCGAGTCCTCTCGGCTCCATCTCTGCGATCTACTCATCGCAAAATGGTAGGGAAGGGTGAGTCACCAAGACTCGGTGTGTAAATCCCCACCGGAAAATACAACTCATACACAATTTATTAATAAACATGCAAATATGCAACCCTACTAACCATCCGTACTCCTTATCTACCCCGTGTGGTCAAAACCACTGGTGGTCAAAACCACTGGTGACTAGTGTCACAATTTAAATGATGGGGCCAACCCATCGTGTGGTCAAAACCACTGATGACCATAGGTCACAAAATATCATAATGTGGTCAAAACCACTGGTGGTACCAAACCAACGGGACTTAGTCACAATTATCATCGGTGTGGTCAAAACCATCGGTGACCGAAGTCACAATAAATCTGATGGGGCCAACCCATCTTGTGGTCAAAACCACTGGTGACAGTCCATAAGATCATCCCCCTACTCTCATCAATCCCACCATCATCATGCGTTATGTACAACATATCATTTAACAGCATATGATGGCAACTCAATCATATATCATAAACAAAGTAATAGGGGACTTACCCGGCAACCATGATTATGCCACAAGCTAATCACAACCAAAAAGAATATAAAGGCAACAATATAGTCATGTAAACTAATAAAGTGTGTAGTGAGTTTTTACACACTTATTTACTAGCAAATCCCGAATATACTAGCGAGATCCCTAGACGTTGTTTCCTCCTACAATCGGCCAACACATGAATTATTAGATCTATTAGCCAATCGGCTAAACTAGAGATCCCAAAGGATTAATCGCGCTCAATAATCGAAATATGGCCCTAGGCCGAATCTTACCATCACTTACCAAGTAATTCGAAATCTCGGAAGCCTTTATTGGCCTTGGCCGAATAGTCCCTAGATCCATGGCACATGTTAGTTTCAACTTTTAGGCACTAATTCTCAACAAATGGCCCTTGGCCGAATGTAACCATTTTCACTTACCCCATTTACCGAAATCTCAAATTTGTCACTTGAGTCTTCGAGATTCCTACCAAAACACACGTTAAAATTGGCTATAAGTAAATCTATGGGAAGTGGCCTATGGTCGAATAGTGTAGGTGCCTCACCTTGAAAAATCAACACCCGATAGTCTCCAACAACGCACCTTGCTGTTAACTACAACAAAGAAATACCATCTTGTGATCTTTATGAATCATTCGGCTATCCCAAGAGAAAAGAAACAACCCGATTACTTTAAGGAAGAAGATACTTACCCAACGCGAATTGGAGAACTACAAAAGAAAAGTTGATGACCTAAGAGATTCGGCCAACACAAGATGGAAGAATTGGAATTTTTCTAAAAGAGGGGTAGGTTGGCTAAAAAGAAGCAAAGAAGAAGAGAATTTTGAAGAATTTTGGCCCATCTTCACCTCCAACACTTAAGTGGCGCATGAAAGCCACCTTGCCACTTAATTCTTTGTGCCCTACTACTCCCTAAATTTATCTTAACCCTTATCTCACCTAGTTTTAAACACTTAAAAGAAATTTTTAGTCTCAAAGGGCATATTGTATCCTTCAAGCACATGGGCTAATTTAGGATACGAGTCGATCCACATAAAATCTCGCTATTTTGGAATGGAAGCCTCGAGAAATGTGTCCGAAGTTCGTAGTTTTCTGGGACTAGCGGGATATTATAGATGATTTGTGAAAGGCTTCTCATGATTGCGACTCTTTTGACAAAGTTGTTCTGAAGGATATTAGATTCGAGTGGTCAGAAAAGTGTCAACAGAGTTTTGAGCAGTTGAAAGTATTGTTAACCGAAGCACCAGTGTTGATTCAACCCAAATCAGGCAAAGAATTCATAGTTTACAGTGATGCATCGTTGAATGGTTTGGGCTACATGCTGATGCAAGAAGGAAAAGTCATCGCTTATGCTTGAGACAGTTAAAATCGCATGAAAAGAATTATCCAATGCATGACCTTGAATTGGCTGCGATTGTATTTGCATTGAAGATTTGGCGTCACTATTTATTTGGTGAAAAATGTCATATTTATACTGATCATAAGAGTTTAAAGTATTTGATGACTCAGAAAGATTTGAACTTGCGACAAAGAAGATGGTTAGAGTTGTTGAAAGATTATGAACTTGTGATAGATTATCACCCGGGTAAAGCTAATGTTGTAGCCGATGCTTTGAGTCGGAAATCATTAAATACCTTACGAGCTATGCGCAATTAGACAGATCTGTATGATGATGATGTGGTTCTAGCTGAATTGAAAGTGAAACCGTTGTTTATACAGCGGATACGTGAGACTCAGAAGATTGATAATGAGTTGTTAGCAAAAAAGGTTCAATGTAATTCGAATGCGGAATTAGAATTTCGAGTTGATAGTAATGATTGTTTGAGATTCAAAGATCGGATTTGCGTTCCGAGAAATTCAGAGTTGATTCAAATGATTTTGGCTGAAGCTCACAATAGTCATTTGATTTGTACATTCAAGAGTACGAAAATGTATAATGATTTGAAAGCAGTTCTATTGGTGGCATGGTATGAAGAGAGATATTTCTGACTTTGTGTCGAAATGTTTAGTTTGTCAGCAAGTTAAGGCTGAACATCAAGTTTCGTCCGGTTTATTGCAACCGATTATGATCCCTGAGTGGAAATGGGAGAGGATCACGATGGACTTTGTGTCGAGTTTGCTCTTATCTCTGAGCAAGAAAGATGCAATCTAGGTGATAGTTGATAGATTGATGAAATCAGCTCATTTCATTCCGATAAGAACTAATTATTCTTTAGATAAGTTGGCTAAAATGTATATCGATGAGATTGTGAGATTACACGGAGTACCATTATCTATTGTTTCTGATAGAGATCCGAGATTTACCTCGCAATTTTGGAAGAAATTACAAGACGCCTTGGGCACGAAATTGCATTTCAGTACTACTTTTCATCCACAAATGGATGGTCAATCCGAATAAATTATTCAGATTCTTGAAGACATGCTGAGATGTTGCATACTTGAATTTGAAAGCACGTGGGAAAAGCATCTATCATTGATTGAGTTTGCGTATAACAACAGGTTTTCAATCTAGTATCAAAATGGCACCATATGAGGCTCTTTACTATCGAAAGTGTCAAACTCCATTGTATTGGACCGAAGTGAGTGAGAACAAGATTCACGGGTTGATCTTATAAAAGAGACCGAGCAGAAAGTGAAAATGATTCGTGATGATTTGAAATTAGCCTCGGATCGTCAAAAGTCTTATCTGATTTGAAACGAAAGGATATTGAATTCGAGTTTGGCGATAAAGTGTTTTTGAAAGTATCTCCATGGAAGAAGATACTTCGTTTTGGCCGAAAGGGCAAGCTGAGTCCGAGATTCATCAGACCGTATGAGATTATTGAACGAGTTGGGTCGGTTGCTTATAGATTGAGATTGCCATTAGAGTTGGAAAGGATCCATAACGTGTTTCATATGTCAATGCTTCGACGATATCGATCAGACCCGTCTCATGTAATTGCACCTACTGAGGTTGAGATTCAGTCAGATTTGTCGTATAGTGAAGAACCGATCCAAATTTTGGCACGAGAGACTAAAGAGTTGAGAAATAAGAAAATTTCTCTAGTGAAAGTATTATGGCATAAACACGGAATTGAAGAGGCTACGTGGGAGCCTGAGAATGTTATGAGAGAGAAACATCCATAACTATTCACTAGTAAGATTTTCGGGGACGAAAATCCCTAAGGGGGAGAGTTGTAACAGCCCGGTTTAGACCCTAGTCGGAATAGTGGTTTTGAGACCACAAATTTGAGGTCAAAATAATAATTTAATATTATTTTTTGTGTGAATAGTATGCAACATGGTTTGTGTGAAAGTTCTGTGTGATGATTTGATCGTTTTAGTGTCAGATTAAGAGAAAGGACTTAATCGCGTAAAGTGTAAAATGCTATGTGCTAATTGTTAAGTACTTAATTGTTGTTGTCTTTATAATGTGGAGGCCTTATGAGGCAATTAGCCATTATTAAAGTTAGTGGTTGGTTAAATGACATATTAACCTTAATGTAAATTTGTCTTATATGACTAATAAAAGGGAAAATTGGTAAATTGATAATTAAGTTAATATAAAACAAAACCAAAAAGATGAAACATGTCCATCTTTGTTTCATTGGAACCAAAAATAGGAAAATAGAAAGGGTTTGGGAGCTTTGTGATATTCGGCCATTGTTAAGCAAAAATTTAGGTATGTTTTAGCTCGATTTTTGATAATTTTTACGTTTTCGTAATCGTTGCTTTGTGCTTTACAAAACCCATGCTTCAATTTTGAGTATTGATGATATTTGTGTGAGATGCCATTGATACTATATTAAGCTTTGTGATAATTTTTAGTGTTAAATGAAAGATATGAGTTAGATGAACATAGTTTGTATTTGAAATTTTGGTGAAATTGAGTAATTTGAGCTAAATTGTGAAAATGGGAAATTGAAGGACTAAAATATGAAATAAATGAAATGTGAGGGCTTGTATAAGCATGGGGAGAATTCGGCTAAGCACATGTATATTGAAATTTTGAGTATTTGATGATTTTATGAGATAGGGACTAAAGTGTTGAAATGTGAAAATGTGAGGTCTATTTTGTAAAATGCCCTAAATATGTGTGTTTGGATTAAAATGAATGAATTGATGATTGAATGGGTTAAATTTGAATGTGTTTAGACTAAGAGAGGAGAGGTTCGGATCGAGATCGAGGCAAAGATAAAGTGCTCGATTAATTGACCGTATCGATAGTTTGACGTCCGAGGTAAGTTCGGATATCATACATGTATTTGAGCTATGTTTTATAAATATGAAATGAATATGTTCATGTGTATGAAAATGAGTTGGTATGTGCACGATTCTAGTTTATGGCACTAAGTGTGTGAAATTGAAATCGAAATAGAAATGAATGGCACTGTGTGTGCGATGATATAAAAGCTTCAGCTTATTGAATTAGCACTGTGTGTGCGATGATATAAAAGCTTCGGCTTATTGAATTAGCACTGTGTGTGCGATGATATAAAAGCTTCAGCTTATTGAATTGGCACTGTGTGCGCGATACCAAGACGAGTCGGTTAAAAGAATAGGCACTAAGTGTGCGATAACAATTATACTTTGAATATGTATGTGACACTGAGTGTGGGGTTATTTTGAACTAGTATCAAATGATGATCGACATGTAATATCGAGCATTGAATAGCTTGGAGGTAGAATAACTAAGTGTTAGCTAAGGTATGTAATTAACCTTTGTGGTTGATGAGTTATAAACAAGCTATGATGGAATGAATGAGTATTTTAGATATGAATGGGATGATATGAAAATGAGATAATTAATCTATGTGATGCTTAATATTTACATTAGTTTGGTTTGATGAGATATAATATTGTATATCGAATTTACTAAGCTTTGGAAAGCTTACTGTGTGATTTGTTTCTCTGCCTTGCAGTGTTAGTAAAGCTAGCTACGATCTGGGATCATCAACTGCTCAATCACACTATCGGCATTCTATTTTGGTACTTTTGGAAAGATGTATAAAGCTAGAATATGGCATATATAGGCTAGTTAATTGAATTATGTTTGAGATTGTAATTAGCCATGAGATGTGGCTAGATGTGTGATAGGTTTGGCATGAATAAATGTGATATGTGTGATGCATCTTTTGGCATGATTTGTGGATTGATATATTTGTTATCAAGTGGTAAATTTGTGTTGATAAATGCTAGTAGGGGTTAGTGAAATTGGGAATTAATTATGCTTGTGATAGAATAAATATTGGTATTGAATTTGGTATAAATAGAGTTGAAATTGGATGCATAAGTGGAATGACAATATTGGTATGTTTATGGTGATAATATGAGCACGAAATGTTTAGGTTGTATGGCTTGTAGATTGGACCCTTATGGGTGGCATTTTGACTTTGCAAAGTGGCCTATAAAGTCACACGGATGGGGCACACGGGCGTGCCTCAGGACGTGGGTAAATTAGCAGAATGTGGCTTAAACTGCACACGGCCATGGCACGGGCATGCCTACAAGTTGTGCGAGAAATGGCAGAATATGACCTTATAGGACACGGTCATAGCACACAGGCGGGCTTGGTAGCCATATTGATTTTGGCAGCATGTAACCACGGGGAGGTCACATGGGTGTGTCATATAGTCGTGGGTGAGGCACTACCTACCCAGGCGTGTCTCCCCGTATTCTAGAAAAGTTACAATTTTTATGTGTTTTGGTTTAGTCTTGACTCGGTTTATAAGCATGCTTAGGGTCTTGACTAGGGGTGAGTAAAACTCGATTCGACTCGAAAAAATCGAAAAAAATTCAAATTTCGAGTTAAACAAATCGAATTATTCGAGTTAATCGAGTCAACTCGAATTTTTTTTCGAATTTCGAGTTCAAATCGAGTTAAGTTTTCGAATTCGATTAACTCGAATAATTCGAATAATTTGAATATTAAAATATAATATTTTATATTTTTACCCTAAACTCCCAAACCTTTTTACTTTTCCCTCAAAATTTTTACTCCTTCCCACTTTTCCCAAAAACTTTTATTCCTCCCATCCCAACCCTCCAATCTACCCAAAATCCATTTCCCACCAAAATTTTACTCTCCATTTACTTTTTCTCAAAATTTTACTCCAAAAACCCTCAAAACTTTTTATTTCCCCCAAATTTTACTCCTCCCACTTTTCCCTAAAACTTTTACTCCTTCCCATCCCACTCCCCATCTACCCCAAACCCACCCCCAATTTTTTTTATATTTTCCTTCCAAAATTTTACTCCCTATTTACTTTCCTCAAACTTTTATTCCCAAAACTTTTATTTTCCCCTAAACTTTTACTTCTCACCTTTTACCCTCAAATAAAAAATCAAAATTATCCAAAAAATCACTAAACATAAATAGCAATAATTTTATTTATATCTACTATTTATATTATTAAATTAAATTTCACATTTTATATTATTTATATTATTGAATTGTTTAGTCATATTGAATATTTATATTAAAATTAAATTATTAATTATGCCATAAAATATTAGTATTAAAATTTTATATTGGTATCGATTTCATATTTTATCTTTAAAATAACTTTTATTAAAAATCACATTTTATATTTAATATATATTTTAATTCCAAAATACATTGTGACAAGAATCAAGATAATTGAAATAACTAAGCAAGCAAAGAAGCTAACCAGTATATAAAAGATTAATAAATAAATTATGAGGTGATGAAAGTTAATAAAAATTTGATTAAGGTGGACAAATTTTATTACGATGGGTGATAGTGGTTACAAGGACCCAAAATTATTTTTAAAATTTAACTCGAACAAATATATTTGATTCGATTCGATTAATTCCATCTCACTCGACTCGATTCGAGAAAATTTCAAATCAAATTAGGATGATAAAATATGATTAAATCAACTCGATTAACTCGAAATTTTTCATTCGATTCGATTCGATTCGATCGAACGCTCACCCCTAGTCTTCACGACTCGATTAAGGGACACTATGATTGTATATGAATGTGTTTGACGATGATTGACTTTGTGTCGTAAATGCAATGTAAAATAATCCTACTGTTCGGTAATGCCTCTAAACCCTATTCTGGCGACGGTCTCGGGTTAGGGGTGTTACAGTAACAGCCCAATTTAGGGGCTTGTCGGAACAGTGATCTCGAGATCACTAATCCAATGTTAGAGAAATTATTTTCATGTTATTTTATGTGTTATAACATGATTATAAGGGTGCATGAAAATTGTGGTACTTTAATTTTAGCGATTTTATGCTTAATCGCGAAAAAGGACAAAATTGCATAAAGTGCGAAAGTTCCATTCTATAGACTAAAGGTACCAAATAGCCATGAAATGTTAATTGGAGGTATTTAAAGGGTAATTAGACCATCTAGAATGTGTTTTCCGGCCATGTGGACAAGAGAGACAAGAGCATTTATTTTTGGTCAAAAGTTGGTGATATTAGTTGAATAAAATAATAAAATAAGATGATATAAGCAAAAGGCTATCATCTTTTTATTTTCTTCTCTTCTCCCACCAAAAATACAAGTTATAATGGGGGTTCTTGAAGCTCAAACATGCAGCCAAGAAATCCTCTTGCAAGTAAGTGAATTTGATTATTTTAGTTGATAATTTTTGCATTTTTGGAGTCCCTAAAGCTTAAGCTAGCTAATGAGGGGATTAATTTGAAATATGGTTGAGAGTCTAGGGACTTGACATGAGAGATTTTAAGTTGGTTTCTGAGTTTTTATGGAAGAAAATGAATGTTAGGAAGATGAGAAACAACTTTTATGAAAGGTGTTGTCATGAAAACACCTAATTGGGACTAAGATGCAAATGTTGTAGTTTATCCATTAATGTATGAAATAGTTGGAATTGTGGATAGTTGTAAGAGGATTAAATGTTCAGCTAGGCTTGTTTAATAAGAAAATGTGATGAAAAGTGATTTACGAGCCTAGGGACAAAATCATAATTTTGCCAATATATGAGGGCAAAATAGTCATTTTTGCCTAAGTGTAGGTTATGATGTATTGTGATGTATAAAATGATTGAATGAGTAAATTTTATTTTTCTAGATAAAAGAAAACGAAGTTCGGACCTAGAACGAGAGAAAAGAGAAATGTGGGCAAAAATATCCCTTTCTACATTTTTCGATATCGAGGTAAGTTCGTGTACAAATGTTGCAATTACGTGTGAGATATTTAATATTCCAATGCTATATGGAATGTATATTTACTTTGTGAATGTATTAAATATTTTTGACGAGATGTCAAGAGAATTTAATCTAAGAATAATGGGAAATACAAATAGCATGATATGATTATAGTTAAGGTCCGTGTAAGACCATATTGGAATATGGCCTTGGTGTGTGATATTGAATAAGACCATGCTAGGGAAATGGCATCTATATGATAATTAGTATAAGATCCCATCGGGGGCGTGATGTCTATGTGATGTTATGTGTATGCGACTCAAGAGTGTTATCTAACATTTTGAGTGATTCAACAAATATGTTGAAAATGAAAAAGTATGTGGTTGTACCACGAGAGGTACAGGTATGTGTTAGAACTAAATTGAGGCAAATTTGGTATATGATAAACCCATAATGGGTCATATGTAAATGATGCATCCAAATTGCATATGTTGTATCTATAAATGCATTGCGTGAAAGAAAATGATTATTGTAGAAATCTAAGTAAGAATGATAGTGTATGAGGATGTTCTCGGATGAACCTTTGAAATAGGGAAATGCATGTGGATAAATATCCGTGAATATATAATAACGGTGGGCTATGTGCGATACCACCTTATTAATTGTTAGTGATGGGTTGTGTGCGATACCATCAACAATATTATTAATGGTGGGCTGTGTGCGTTACCACCATATCCTTTGTTACCGATGGGCTGTGTGTGATACCATCGAGTTTAGTGACTAATGGTGGGCTATGTGCGATACCACCCTATTAGAAACTGATGGTAGACTATGAGCGATACCACCCTATTAGAGATTGATGGTGGGCTAAGTGCGAAACCACCGAGTGACTGGTAGTATGAATGAGTCATTGAGAAGTTACGATGTGTTGCATCATGTGACTATATGGTGTTAAGTGCAAGAATGTAAGTTAATGAATGCGAGTATTAAGCTCGAGATATGGCTAGAACGTAGTAAGAGACGGAATGAGTAAGCATTATGAATGATTGAATTGGTAACCACGAGTTTACGAGTAAAACTCATTATAAAACCTTGATATGGTGTATAAACAATGAGTATCAATAATTAATTAGTATTTGCATATGAACTTACTAAGTATTATTGCTTACTCCTTTTCTTTTCCCATCTCTTATAGGTTAGCTTAACTAGCTCGGGTTGGAGATCGCCAGAGATGTTTTCACACTATCGAGCAGACACTTGGTATGAGGCTTCAAGTTCTTATCAGTTATGGCATGTATAGGGATAGTATTTAATGTTGATTAAGTCATAGTTGATGTAGTCAAAGTGTTGGCCTAAGTGAGTTTATGGTTCGATTGTGTATAGCCATAGATGATGGCTTAAGTCATTTGTAATTATACCAGAGATAGTTTTCCCTCGTGTATGGGATGAAGACTTCATTTTATAGTTTAAATGTGATAATTCAAGAGTTATGATTGATGATGTGGAAGTTTATGTGATGGTGTATGAATGTATGCAAGTGTAGGTGGTTTAAGGGCTTGGTAGATAGCCTGCTAATTGTCCACATAGGTAGACACACGGTCGTGTGTCTACATCGTGTGGGAGGCACAACTAGCACTTAGGTGTGTGCCTAGGCCGTGTGAAGTCTGCACCTTGCACTTAAAATTTGAATAGCCACATGGCTGAAGAACACGGGCGTGTGTATAAGCTGTGTGAATGAGTCAGATTGCCAAGGTTTGGCACACGGGCCAGGCCACGGGCATGTCCAGGCTGTGTGAAATTAGTCAGTGTCGACCACGGGTCGAAGACACGGGCATGTCTTAGGGGCACACAGGCGTGTCCCTCGACCAACACGAGCATGTGGCCCTGTTTAGGTGAAAATTTTCTAAGTGTTTGTAAAGTTCCGATTTGGTTCTGCAACATCCCGAGAAAGTGTAAAGGGTCTCGTTGACCCATGAAAAGTTTTAAATTGGAGAAAACTTTTTATAGTCTAAAGTGGAATGATCAAGCAAGTCAAGTCCGGTAATGCCTCGTACCCGGTTCCGGCGGAGAACCCGGGTAAGGGTGTTACATTAAACTTGTCAAAACTATATAAATTACTTGTAGAACATTTTTTTTAGGTTAATCTTTAGATAAGTGGCTGCTAGCAGGGGCGAAGTTAGAAAGTTTTTTAGGGGGATCGATATTAAACTGTATATTTTTACGATAGTAAAAATACAATTTCACCATTTTAATATCTATATCTTTATAATTTTTAAAGGATTAAATCAAATTTTTATCATTTTTAGGGGGCCAAAGTGCATATTTACCTTTACTAATTTAAATTTTATAAACTTTAAAGGGGCCTAAATGTAATTATTTTCATTTTAAGGGGGTCGGGGCCCCTGCTAGCCCCCTGGCTATGCCGTTGCAAGTATATATTCGATTATCCTCATTTAGTCTAAGTGAGATCGAGAGATTAATTGGAGTAAATCGAATTGGGTAAATTTTTTACTGAGAGGTATAAATTAAGCCAATTAGAAAATTATTTAATTTATTTTCCTAATCCAAGAATTAATTATTAACACGGATATTAATCAACTACTTCATTTGTCTTTGATTATTTCTATAATAATTTGGATTTTTTTACAATTCAGTCCTTTAGATATTATAGTAGTTTAATTCTTTAATTTTATGATTTGTCGTGCTATACCTTTTAAACATTAGCTAACTAGACTCACTATTTTGTATGCTTATTACTATTAACTCATTTTATCAAGTAATCTCCTTTGGGTTCGATCCTTGAAATATCCAGAAATGTTTCATTGTACACTTACAAATATTATAACGAGACCTGCAACATTTGTAGAACACCGCACATTATATTATTTGTTTGCAATTTCTTTACTTAGTGTACGTACACCGAGGTGCGATCAAGTTATTGATGTCATTGCCGGGGAGATTTTGTGTTTGGTAGTTGAATTATTTTGTGATAATTTGCATGCCTTTAGAGAGATAATTAGTAATATATGAAATTATAGATATGGCATTTTACTTTTTATACATAGCCCTTTATTTTCTATTGTTAAATTTCAATTTACTTAATTGTTTAATTTTGTTTAGTTTCTTGTGGTTTTATCATCCATTGTATGATTTGGAGCAGTAATGAGTTGATTTCGTTTGATTCCGAGCCAAAAAGAATGCTACACAAGGTGAGAAAGGGGTTATTGTTGGATCTGGTTCCCTAAGTGTAGTAAATTTATTTTGTATACTTGTTTTTTTTTTGAACAAATCTGTTTAATAACAACATCCATTAATTACATTAATACCCTTGTATATTGCCCTCAATGGCTTTTGTATGCAAAGCAAAATGAAAGCAAATATTGACTCACTGATTATCTAACATTTAACTAATACTAAGTGGTATTACGTGGTCAAATCATAATATAAGAAGACAGCTTATATTAGCAGATGAACCTAAACATGTCCTTAGTCTAATCAGAAATGAGCAAATCAGTTGAAAAACTAATATATTACCTACCAAATTCAATTGGGGAGATGTTTTGTCTTGAGCATCGGAGTGGATGACTCCTTAAAGATAGAGACATAGATGTGATTGACTAGACTGACAGTACACCGAATAGGACCCAAATTGAATAAATCTTAAATCTGTTTATGTATTTATTCACTTGTGACGTTCATAGTGTGGCATACATTAATCCTGAGCGGATGATGAGCTATGCATATGTGACTTGTATACTTTGATGTAAGTAAAAGCCTAAGTTGAAATAGATAAGGAATCGGAAGTTGGTGCGTTGGGCATATAACTTCTGCAGTATGTAGCATCATTCACAACAGTGGAATTCCTAGCCCAACTAATGGGTAAATGATATCCTCCCATCGGCATTACATGATAGATGTGTAAACGTGGTCAGGGTCGTTTATCTTTGTGATAAATGACTTGATTACTATTTTATAATAATTGACTTTTCATGAAGGAAGATGTAATGGTAAAATAGGATCACATTGGGAGAACAAATTTATCCCAAAGAGATTAATGATATCCTACGAAGGTAACACAATTATGACACGATCATTGGATGAGCACTGGTTGAGTAGCTTTCGTAATGGTATGTAATTAAGGAGAATTGTTGATATTAATGTTTCAAATATCTTTAGAATTCCTGAAAAATTTTCAAGAGCAATAATTATTCAGTAGATAAATTTCATAATGAAAGTTTATCTAAAAATAAAATTTTGTCTCGACCTAAAGATTGAGTGTTCAATAAGGACAAATGGTCATGCAATGACATTATAAAGAATTAGTATTGAGTATTCAATAGTGTTTATATAATCAAAATAAACCAGGATCATTCTTCATGTAGATTAGAGATATTGAAAAGAATACAAATGGTCATACAATTATGTTATAAAATAATGGTCCTGAAGTGTTGTTTCTTTATGTGTCCAATACATTCATTGTGTTGATAATAGTGAATGATACAATACATAATACTTTATAAAGTTATTGGCGACATCTAAAGCATGAGAATGCAATTAAATTTTATTGTTATATTGATACGCATCAACAAAATTTATTGTATATGTTGATGATTTACTATTGATAAATAAAATTGAACATCTCACTATTGAGTTATAAAAAAGAGGAGTGAAATACACATTGTACTCTTTTTTCCTTGACGAAGTTTTATCCTATTGGGTTTTACTTGCAAGATTTTTAATGAGGCAAGTTTGTCAATGCATATAAACATGAGTAGTGTGCTCTTTTTCTTTCACTAGGATTTTTTTCTAGAAAATTTTTCCTAGTAAAGTTTTAACGAGGTATATTCACTCTTTGTTAATGGACATTCAAGGAAGAAAATTATAAATATTTTTTATTATGGATGTCCATAACTCTCAAAGTAGTAACCTCCAATGGAATTACAACTTTTATATTATTATTAAGTCTATTTATTCTTTGTAACTTAAGGGTTCTATTATATTAAAAGCCTTATAAATAGAGACATGTACAAGACTTGTATGGATAGACGAAAAAGAAATAAAAAGTTTTTCATTTATCCTTATATTTTATTGTCTCTTCCTATTAATTTTTTCTTTAATTTATTCAATCATTTCATTATTTTATAATAAAGTGGATAAGTCTAAAGATTTATATACCCTCAAATTTTATTTTATTTTATTTTTTCAATTCAATGATTGAAATGATGTCACACGTTAAATACTTAAAATTAATGTGTTTCAATTTTAACTCAATTAAAAAATTCAACTTAATTCACCGAATATGAACTTGATCGAATTCAATACAATCTAGATATGAAAATAATTGCACAATAAATAGCTCAAAACTAAAATAATTCAAATTTAAAATGACCTAAATGCAGAACCCGTAATGTCCGAACTCAATTGTTCATAAATGATAGAAATTCGATATGATTTGATCTAAAAACTCAACTAGTAAATCCGAATGACTTGAACTCAAAACCAACTCAAATTCAAAATGATTCGAAGTTAAAATGACCTAATATTTTTTAAACTTGAAATAATCTGACCCATTTAATTCAAAACCAACCTGACATGTATAAGCCAACTACACATACATACCACAATAAGAAAATATGAGAATGGATAAAAGATCTGAGAAAATCATTGAATGAACTTTTTGAATGAACTTTTTAACTTTTTAAACGCCCAAATTTTTAAGTTTGTTTCTGTTAAATTTTAACAATTGTGTATCTGCTTCAGTGGTTAAGTGTTCTGGGTGTGTGTGTGAGGTCCCAAGTTCAAGCCTTGCCTTTGGTAAATTTTGCTATTTTTTTTACTTAAGCCCTATCCTTGCTCAGTGGGCTTATATTAGATTGCTTGTAAATCCATACTAGAATGAGCCTGTTGGTTTAAGTGGTAAGGGGTTAGTGTGCTGGAGGTCATGTGTTCAAATCCTTACGTGAGCGTGGGTATTTATTTTTACTCGGTTGTGCGTATAGGTGTTTTGGTATTGTTGGGTTTCGAGAGGTTGGTTGTTAGTGGGCTAGTGGGGAGTAATTTGAGGGCTTTGGGGATAACTATTTATTTTTCTTTTTTCATTTGTTGGAATTTCCCGAAAATTCTCCCAAATTTGACGTCAATTGCTGTTCTCTATTGTTCTATCAACTCTCTTCTCTCGTTCTACTATTTCTTTTGTTTTCCCATTAATCTTGGTATTTTTGGCTCTTGGAATTGGTATATTGTGGTAAGTGGTGGTAAGTTTTATCTATCGAGTTAAGAATAGGTTCCATTTAGTGTCGTTCTAGAGTTAATGTTTTATTTTTGTTAGCCTAATTGCAGGGATTTGGCAGCAACTAATCGGGAAGATAGGGGCTCTTCTATTGTGAAATTGTAGCCAAAGTTGTTCGGAGTTTGAGGTAAGTGATAAATATTGTTTTGGATCATTTTCGGTTTCTGGTTTTGATTTAATCATTTATTAAATATGATTCTGAGCATTGGTATGTCGATCTTTAGGTTCTGGAGGGTTCGTGGTTGCAGTAGCATCGAAACCGTGTCACATGTGTACCCGAAATACAGAAAAATAGGATTCGACGAAAGTTGAAAAATTCCTCTGTCAACGCCACACGGCCGTGTGATCGATGAAGGCGCGCACAAGATGCGTTATAAAGACCGCATGGGCCACACGGGCTAGACTGAATTGGACGTGTGGGCTCACATAGGTACACCACACGAGTGTGTGATAATTGGGCTAGGCCGTGTGATCCACACGGGCTAGGCTAATCTAGACGTGTGGGCCTATTTATTTGAAATTTTCCTTAGGGTTGCACGGGTTGTCCCAAATGACTGTGGGCCTACTGTAGGGTCGATAAGGGCTAACAAAACCCTAAAATGTATGATCTGTTTGACTGATATTCTATACTGAGCATGATAGTATATGCATGTTATATCTATCGTAAGCATGATTTATTTGTTAATTTCATATGCATGTTATGTACTGTGACTGGAGTGGGGTGATATACATATTGGAGGAAGTGTTCTGAAAGGCAGATTATGCCTAATATCTGGTGGCACACAGCTACATTATATCCGATATGTGCTACATTAGTACAACGTGGTGTGTAGGGCTGTGTGGGTGTTTTAAACCCCACATGGTGTATAGGGATGGTCGAAGATGGTGTGTAGAGGATGGGGGTACGATTTTGTTATTTGATTTGTATATCTGTAACTGTATCTATATCCGACATGGGCTTAGGACCGATTGTGAATCTGTCTGATTTGTGATATTCTGTATGTATACTTGTTTAACTCTACTGGGTTACACACTGAGTTTACGTAAACTCACCCTTTTTTCTGTTTGTCTGTACAAGTAACCCACAGTCTTAGGTGGATCGGTGCAGCGGATGACTCGACGGTGACTACATAATTTACTATTTTATTTCACTTTTAGGTTATTAAGTTTTGGCATTAAAGTTGTATTTTTTGGGACTTTGGACCCTTTTAACATTCTGACGGTGGTTTTGGGTTTTTCGTTTTTACTTATTTAAAACTGTGATGGTTTTTCTAAATCTTGAATGGTTTTCTAGACACAACGTTTTTACGAGCTTCCGCTACAAACACGATTTACCTCTAAATGATTAAAGAAACGAAAGCTTTGAAATTAATAATAACTCTAAAGGCTAATAACTGGAAAGGTTTTAACTTAACGATAATGGTTTCTTAACCCATTTCATGCATCTCTTCTTAATTCGGCCATAACGTCTAGGTTGGGTTTAGGGTGTTCAATTTAGTGGTATCAGAGCTAGGTTACAAAACTCTGTTATGGAATTTGGGTTTAAAAAAAATTATTTTTAAAGAATTGGTTTTCAAATAATTTTGAACACTCTGATTTAATATGTTGTACACCGAGTCTCCGACACTGATCTTGTAAGCATTTTGATTTCGATAGAAAATTTTGAAGACGATATTGATAGTTTGCTTGAAAATACTACAGTTAATAAGCTCTGAAACTGTAGTGAAATTGATTAAGACTAAAACTTTCGAAAAACAACTCTGAACTTCTGTTGGTTTATGCATAAAACATTTGTTAATAAATATTGAACTGATGCATAAAACTCTTAATGTAGATAAACTCGATTAGACAATGAACGCATGAGGTATCCATGGATGTGGTATTTGAGGCTGAGGTAGAGGCCATAGGGGGGCTAGAGTTGAGTCCTCATATCTGGGCAGTATGCTGAATTTGGACACTAGTGAGACACCGGTGTCACCTGCTACTGAGACTAAGTCTCAGAGTCGATCGGCTGGGGATGACACACTGTTCCAAGCCATGTTGAGGATATTGGAGAGGGTCGCTGACCCAATTCTTGATCTGGGGGTCGAGGGTCAGTAACGAACAACTCTAGTCCATTGGAGCAAAGTTATTTAGGGGTGTCACAAGAGTCACCCCTAATGTGGCAAAGTACTGGTTGGAGGCCACCGAGAGGAATATAGATGATCTAGACTGTACCCTTGAGAAGATTTTGAAGGGTGCAATTTTCTTACTTTGTGACGAAGTATATAAGTGGTGGTTGACAGTTAAGGAGGGCACTCAGGCTGACCATCTAAATTGGGAGTTCTTTAAGACTACATTTCAGAGTAAATATGTGAGAGCTAGCTACGTTGATGCTCGTCAGGCATGAGTTTCTGAACCTCACGCAAGGTGATCGATCTGTGGTCGAGTATGAGGTCAAATTTCTAAGGCTGAGCCGCTATATCGAGGTATAGTGGCATCGGAGTATGAGAGGTGTATTCGCTTTAATGATGGACTGAGAGATAACCTGAGGGTTCTGATTGCTCCACAAAGGGAGCGAGAATTTACTGTTCTGGTGGAGAAAGCTAAGATTGCTGAGGACGTTAAGCGCGTATAGCGCCAGAATAGGAACTGAGAGAGGTAAAAACAAGAGGGAATCGGAGCCTTCTAATTCTATTTCGAGGCTTAAGAAAAAGGTCATATGTAATGGACTAGTTAAAGTGGCGGCCCCTATTGCTTCTGTTGTTCCTATTGGCTTATAGCCATGTAGTGACTGTGGGAGACACCATTCGGGCGAGTGTTAGAGGAGGATTGGGGCTTGGTTGAGGTGTGGGTCCCTTAAGCACCGCTATTCGAAAGTGTCCACTGAGGGTTGATCAGGTGCAAGCTCCGGTATTAGGTCCTGTGCAGCCACATAGAGTAGTTCAGCAGCTACCCAAGGGTTGTGGTTGGGCCAGGGTTGGTAATGGTATGGGCCGAGGGCAGAGAGCACCGGGTAGAGGTACTGGTTAGACTGAGGCGAGGCAACCTACTTTGGTTTATGCTACTCGACGCCGAGCGAATAGAGATTCTCTTAACGTCATCACCGGTACATTTTTTATATTTGATGTACCTTATTTGGCTTTGATAGACATAAGGTCTACTTACTCATACATAGCTAGTATTGTATCTGAAAATCTTGGGATTTCGGTTGAGAGCACTACGAGTGAGGTTACTGTATTGAGTCCGTTGGGGCAGGCTGTTTAGGTTAGCAAGATGTATAAGGATGTTCCCTTAGTGGTGTAAGAGACGGTATTTCGCTAATCTTATGGAGTTAACATTTGGGAAACTCGATTTGATTCTTGGTATGGACTGGTTGGTCAAGCATCGGGTTAGTCTGGATTGTGCGACTAAGAGGGTTATTCTGAGAACTGAGGGAGATGAAGAGGTGGTTGTAATCAAAAAGTGTCAGGATTATTTGTCTAACGTTGAAACACCCCAAACGTGGTTAAGAGCCTTGACTTGATGAGATGTATTGGCCTATGTAAGTGTAAACCGCTTCAAATTCTTTTGTTACTTAGGAAAAGCTTGTGTGTTTTGAAAGAAAGTTTGTTTTGAGGTTGGGCTTGAGTTGAAAACAAGTTTATCCCATTATTAAAATCCTTTACTTTAGGTGACAAGCGTTTAGGCTTTGTTTTAAAATAAATTTACTTAATCTTTTAATAAATAAAAGTTTGTAAGCTTAATAAATAAAAGCAAAGTAAAGTAGTTCTACTATGGCCTTATTACATCAAATAATTCCCAAAAATAAAAAAATAAATTTAAAGTACTTAATGAAATAAAAGTCCAAATAAAATAAATTCCTTCAGAGGATTTGCATGGCCACCTTTAAGCTCGAGATACTATCGATGATTCATTGAGGGTTCCATTCTTGATCGTTACGATGCACAAAAATAATCCCACAAGGGTGAGTCAAACAGACTCGATGTGTAACCAACACTAAAATTTAACAATTTAAGCATATGTTCACATATTACATGCATATTCATATAAGAGATAGGAAATAATGATGCAACTAAAGAACCCAAACCTATATGCCATCCGCTACACATCACAAGAGTTATCCGCACACCATGGGGACTACTAAGTCAACCCTCCATCCACTACACACCATCGAGTATCGGCTGGTAAGACCAATGTGGTGACCGACGCCTAAGCCAAAAAGCGATGTCGATTTGAGGGTGATGTTTGCTCGCCTTAGCTAACTTGGATTGAGCGATTCGAGGTAAAATTTATGGTCTTAGGTCACCACATTCGGATATCGTGGTCTTAGGTCACCACATTCGTTATCGTGGTCTTAGGTCACCACATTCACTTCCCTTTTCATATAACCCATATGCCCCATATCATACATATCATGCATTAACATGCCAAATTCTTATTTCACATTCTTATAATGTCATGTGTGTCGTAATGGATATTTAACATAATCCTAGTAGGAGTAGGAAACGTGCACAGTACTTTGTACCATAACATGGTACCTTAGCCATATTCACATTCTTATACACATACTTATATTAAATTTTAGCCATAAATCTTATTAAAAGATAGTGTGGAGTACACACCTGATTCGCTTTAGCAAGTTCACTCCAAATCCCGAAAAGCTTGATCTAATGCCTTAGATCTTAAATCTCTACATTTGATCAATCACTTAATACTTAGTAAAGAACCATTCGGCCATAAATCCAAATCCTAGTAGGATTAGTACACTTAAATCCTTACCTTACTGCCGATTGATGTCTAATCAAATGCCGAAAACTTTGTATCTTTTTTTCTTAAAATCGACAATCACTAGATTACTTAAATAGATTAGTTTCGGCTTTTAAATATTAATGAAACACATCTATTTACTCAACATGGCCTTGGCCGAATGCTATAGATACTTACCTTGTGGATTTTAAATCCCGAAACTCACCGAATAACTAGGGAACACGCGGCCTATGGTGTACCTTCGAGAAAAGAATTTCTCCTTCCTTGTAGTCGACACTTAGTAAATCCCGAAAGTTCTCTTCAAAGTTTTGGCAACAAGATATTAATGGGGTTAGTCCTAGATTTCGGCAAATCTTAAAAGAAAAAGGATGAAACTGAATGAGATCTTACCCTTACTTTAGAGATCGGCAATCCTTGCTTGAACCTTTAGCAATATTCGCTATGCTTACTTTAGTTTTGGCTTTGGCTAACAAAAAGAAGAAGAAGAGATGCTCTAGGAAATTGACGAGAGAGAAGAGTTGAAAGAAGATATGATGAATGGCTCTCTTTTCCTTTAGTAGTAGAAATTACTAACTTAAAATCCTTTACTTGGCCATCACTCCTATTTTGATAACTTTATCACTTTAATTATCACCCATTCAATTTAATAAAACTTAATCCAATATTTATCTCTTATCTCTTAATAAAAAATAATAATAATAGTCCATCATTAATCCACCTATTTAGCCGAATTTTAAAGAGAATTAAACTCTTTCCCAAGTGCCTTGGTGCCGTCCAACTCCCTTGCTCCTTGCAAAGAAAATAAAACTCTTTTATTTGTTTCCACGTGACTCGAACCTAGGCTCCTTCCCCTTGATTGTGGCGTCACTCATCGGGCTTTAAGTGGTGCCTCCTAGCCACTTCTCCAAGCCCGTTCTTGTGTCAAATTTCTTCTATTAATTTTCTTAAGACCTCCTTGCCTTAGTTTCCTCTTTTAAACTTAACATTTCTAAAACATTTCCTTACATTTCCAAGTTTCCAAAAATGTTCACTTTCCTCTTTTAACATTTCTAAAACATTTCCTTACATTTCAAAGTTTCCAAAAATGTTCACCATACATTCATAACACATAAGACATGCCATTTCGTATAATTAAATCAAAAATGCATAGGCCTATTTTCAGGATGCTACAAAAGTGATCTCCGTGCTCGTGGCTAAGAAATTGGACCGAAAAGGTTATGAGACGTACTTGGCCTATGTAAGTGTTTTGGATCCTAGAGACTCTTCTGTTGTAAACATCAGAATAGTAAAGGACTTTCTGAACGTCTTTCCTGAGGAGTTATCGAGATTAACTTCGATCCGAGAGGTTGAGTTTGGGATCGAGCTTTTCGGGTACAACTTCAATGTCCATCGCCTCCTATCGTATGGCATCGAAAGAGCTTATAAAGCTGAAGGCTTAACTGCAATAGTTGTTGGACCGTGTTTTTATTCTTCCCAGTGTGTCTTCGTGAGGAGCACCAGTTCTATTCGTTAAGAAGAAGGATGGGACCATGAGGATGTGTATCGATTATCGGTAGCTGAATAAGTTGACCGTGAAGAATAAGTACCTACTTTCAAGGATTGACAACTTGTTTAATTAGTTTAGGGGTTTCAGTGGTTCTCTAAGATTGATGTCTGTTCAGGGTATTATCAGTTGAGGGTTAAGGAGGTGGATGTGCATAAGGCAGCATTTACGACTCGTTATGGACATTACGAGTTCCTAGTCATGCCTTTTGTGTTGACGAATGCATCGGCCGTGTTCATGGATCTAATAAACCGAGTGTTTCAGCCTTATTTGGATCAGTTTGTCGTGGTCTTCATTGACGACATTCTAGTATACTCTAAGACTGAAGATGAGCATGATAGGCATCTTAGAGTAGTGCTTCTGATTCTACGTGAGAAGTAACTTTACGCTAAGCTAAGCAAGTGTGAGTTATGGCTTTGTGAAGTAACTTTTTGGGGCTTGTGGTTTCTATAGAGGATTCGTGTTGATCCTTAAAAGATTGAGGCAGTGCTGGACTGGAAATAGCCTAAAAATGTATCTGAGATCCGTAGCTTTTTGGGTTCGGCGAGATACTATCGATGATTCATTGAGGGGTTCTCTGTGATTGTTGCGCCGTTGACTAAGCTTCTACATAAGGGTGTGCCATTTTTCTCGACTGATACACAACAAGAAAACTTTGAGAAGCTCAAGTCTGCTCGACTCGAGCTCTGCTACGTCTGACTTGAATCAAAATGAGTTTATAGTGTACAGTGATGTGTCGCATGTAGGTTTGGGTTGTGTTCTGATGCAGGATGGTAAGGTTGTGGCTTATGCATCCCATCAGCTTAAAACACATAAGAGGATTTATTCGACGCATGATCTCGAGTTGGCTGCTATGGTCTTTGCACTGAAAATTTAGAGGCACTATCTATATGGTGAGAGGTTTATCATCTACACCAATCACAAGAGTTTTAAGTTCCTTCTTACTCAGAAGGAGTTAAACCTTAGACAGCATCAATGGATTGAGCTGCTCAAGGATTACAACTACACAATCGAGTATCATCCTGGTAAGACAAATGCGGTGGCCGACGCTCTAAGCCAAAAAGCGATGTCTAATTTGAGGGTGATGTTTGCTCGCCTTAGTCTATTTGATGATGGAAGTCTATTAGCCGAATTGCAAGTTAAGCTAACTTGGGTTGAGCAGATTCGAGGTAAGCAGTTGAGGGATGAGTCTTTAGGATTACGGTTCAGTCATATTAAGAGTGGCATCACTTCAAATTTTAGGATTGAATAATGAATGGGTCTTCTATTTCGTGGTCAGATTTGTGTACCGAACTTTGAGGATCTGAGGCAGTCTATTTTGAGGGAGGCGCATAGTAGCCTTTATGTTATGCATCCCGGCGAGAATAAGATGTACCGCGACCTCCGTGAGTTGTACTAGTGGCCAAGTTTTAAGCGTGAAGTTACCGAGTTCATTGCTTGTTGTTTGACTTGTCAGCAGTTTAAGGCTGAGCATCAGTTGCCTTGAGTTTGTTGTTGCCGATTAAGATTCCCTTTGGAAGTGAGAGCGAGTGACGATGGAATTCATTAGTGGGTTGCCTTTAACACCCACTAAGAAGGCTTTTGTCTGGGTTATCGTGGATCGATTGACCAAGTCTACATACTTCATTCCGGTTTGAACTGACTACTCTCTGCAGAAGCTAGCGAAGTTGCACATTTCTGAGATAGTAAGACTGTATGGGGTTCCTGTCTCGATCATTTCGATAGAGATCCTTACATCATTTTTCGGTTCTGAAAGAAATTACACGAGGCTTTGGGTTCAAGGTTGGACTTCAGTACTGCGTTCCATCCTCGTACCAATGGTCAATCTGAAAGGGTGATTCAGATACTGGAGGATATGCTTCGGAGTTGCGTGATTGATTTTTAAGGTAGTTGGGAGGATTATCTACCATTAGCTGAGTTCGCTTATAATAACAACTTTCAATCTAATATCCAGATGGCACCTTACGAGACTTTGTATAGTCTTAAGTTTCGTATTCCATTGTGTTGGACTGAGCTAGGCGAACGATAAATTTTGGGTCCGAAGTTGGTTTTTGAAACTGAGAATAAGGTTTGATTGATTCGAGATCGACTGAAAGCGGCTTTTGACAGACAGAATTCTTATGCAGATTTGAAGAGACGTGAGATTGAGTACTCTGTGGGGGACTTTGTGTTTCTTAATGTCTCTTTGTGGAAGAAAGTTCTGAGGTTTGGTCGAAAGGGCAAGCTGAGCCCTAGGTTTATTGGACCATACCGAATTCTGAAGCGGTGGGACCAATTGCTTATCAGTTGGAGCTACCCTCTGAACTGGATCGATACACGATGTTTTTCACGTCTCGATGTTGAGGCGGTATCGTTCTGATCCATCCCATATTATCTTGGTTGAGGAGGTCGGGGTTAAGCCAGACTTGACCTTCGAGGAAGAACCGGTTCATATCCTGGATCGCGATGTTAAGGTCTTGAGGAGGAACTCCATTCCGTTAGTGAAGATGCTGTGGCGAAATCATAGTACTGAGGAGGCTACTTGGGAACATAAGGACTCGATGCGTCAGCAGTATCCTCATCTATTCTGATCAGGTAAATTTCGAGGCCGAAATTTCTTTTAGGGGGATAGAGTATTAACGCCCCAAATTTGTTAAGTCTCTTTCTATTAAATTTTGACAATTGTGTATCTGCTTCAGTGGTTAAGTATTTTGGGTGTGTGTGTGAAGTCCCAAGTTCAAGCATTGCCTTTAGTAAATTTTGGTATTTTTCTGACTTAAACCCTATCCTTACTCAGTGGGCTTATATTAGATTTCTTATAAACCCATATCAGAATGAGCCTACTGGTTCAAGTGGTAAGGGAGTTAGTGTGCTGGAGGTCTTGTATTCAAATCCTTGCGTGTGCGTGGGTATTTATTTTTACTCAGTCGTGTGTAGGATTTTCGGTAGTGTTGGGTTTCTGAGAGGTTGGTTGCTAGTAGGCTAGTAGGGAGTAATTTGAGGGATTTAGGGATAACTGCTTATTTTTATTTTTTCTTTTGTTGGAATTTCCCAAAAATTCTCTCAAATTTGACGTTAATTACTTCTCCATCGTTCTGTCAACTCACTTCTCTCGTTCTACTATTTCTTTCGTTTTCTCATTAATCTTGGTATTTACGGCTCTTGGAATTGGTATATTGTGGTAAGTGGTGGTAAGTTTTATTCATCGAGTTAAGAATAGGTTCCATTTAGTGCCATTCTAAAGTTAATGTTTTGTTTTCGTCAGCCTAATTGCTAGGTTTTGGCAGTAACTAATCGGGAAGATAGGGGCTCTTCTCTTGTGGAATTGTAGCCAAAGTTGTTCGGAGTGTGGGGTAAGTGATGAACATTATTTTGGATCATTGTCAATTTCTGGTTTCAATTTAATCGTATATTAAGTATGATTCTGAATGTTGGTATGTCAATCTTTAGGTTCTGGAGGGTTTGTGGTTGTAGTAGAATCGAAACCGTGTTTGATGTGTACCCGAAACAAAAAAAATGAGATTCAGCGAAAGCTGAAAAATCCCTCTGTCGATGCCACATGGCTGTGTGGTAGGCCGTGTGCAATGACACAGCCGTGTGATCGACGATAGCCAGACCGTGCGCAAGACACGACCGTGTGATGGCTGGAGTGTGGCCGTGTGGGCCACATAGACTAGACCGAATTGGGTGTGTGGGCCACATGGGCGTGTGATAACTAGGCCAGGCCATGTAATCCACACGGGCTAGGCCAATCTAGGCGTGTGGGCCACACAGGCGCGTGTGGGCCTATTTATCTGAAATTTTTCCTAGGGTTACATGGGTCGTCCCAAATGACTTTGGGCCTACTGTAGGGTCGATAAGGGCTAATAAAACCCTAAACTATATGATCTGTTTGACTGATATTCTATACTAAGCATGATAGTATATGCATGTTATATCTGTATGTAAGCATGATTTATTTGTTAATTTCGTATGCATATTCTGTTACTGTGACTGGGGTGGGGTGATATACATATTGGAGGAAGTGTACTGGAAAGTAGATTATGCCTAATATCTATGTCTGTTGTATTATATTTGATATGTGTTTGCATTAATTACAACGTGGTGAGTAGGGCTGGGTGGGTGTTTTAAACCCTACATGGTGTATAGGGATGGTCGGAGATGGTGTGTAGAGGATGTGGGTAGGATTCTATTATCTGATTTGCATATCTGTAACAGTATATGTATTTGAAATGGGCTCAGCCCAATCTGTATCCGACATGAGCTCAGGCCCAATTGTGAATCTGTCTAATTTGTGATATTCTGTATGTATACTTGCTTAACTCTACTGGGTTACACACTGAGTTTACGTAAACTCACCCCTTTTTCTATTTGTCTGTACAGGTAACCTATAGTCTTAGGCGGATCGGTGCAGCAGAGGACTCGACAGTGACCACATAATTTACTGTTTTATTTTACTTTTGGGTTATTAAGTTTTGGCATTGAAGTTGTATTTTTTGGAACTCTAGACTCTTTTAATATTTTGACGTTGGTTTTGGGTTTTAGGTTTTTACTTATTTAAAACTGTTTTGGTTTTCTAAAATCTTGAACGGTTTTCTAGACACAACGTTTTTTACGAGCTTCCGCTGCAAACACAATTTACCTCTTGATGATTAAAGGAATGAAAGCTTTGAAAATAATAATAACTCTAAAGGCTAATAATTGGAAATGTTTTAACTTAACGACAATGGTTTCTCAACCCATTTCATATGACTTTTCCGGATTCACCATAACATTTAGGCTGGGTTTGGGGTGTTACATTTAATGTTAGTATAAGAAATATTTTAATTCCCTAAGCAGGTTACATGTACTTTTTTAATATTTTTTCATTATACATTAAATGGGACATATGTCACTTTCTGAAATCAACTTATAGAGTTTAATTCCCCATGTTTTGGCATGATAATTAAGGTGTTTATCGTTTCAGGTGTGGTTTAAGTTTGAGTCGTGCTAGTCGCATTACAGTTAATGGCTTTGCCCTCCTCTTATAATTCACCAAAAAATAATTATTCAATTTTTTAAAGTATGATTACTTGTATTCTCTCAAAGTTGTGAGTTTGAATTGTAACAGCTCGATTTAGGGGCTAGTCAAAATAGTGATCTCGAAAGCACTAATTCAAGGTTAGATAAAATTATTTTCATGTTATGTTATGTGTTATAACATGTTTATAGGGATGCATGAAAGTTTTTGGTGCCTTAATTTTAGCGATTTCTTGCTTAATCGCGAAAAAGGACTAGATCGCATGCGAAAGTGCTATTTTATTTGCTAAAGGTGCCAAATAGCTATAGAATATTAATTGGAGGTCTTTAAAGTGATATTAGGACATTGAATTAGTGTTGCCTGGCCATGGGAAGCTAGAGGACAAGGGCATTAAATGTTGGTCAAAATTTGGTGATGTTAGGTGTTTAAAATGAATAAAATAATATGAATAAAGATGTTATCATCTTTTCACTATTCCTCCATCTTCGTCCACCAAAAATTGAAGAGAAATAAGGGTTATAGAGCTCAAAAATTTCCGCAAACATTTCTCTTCACAAGTAAGTGATTTTGATGATCTTTCTTGATAATTTTTGTACTTTTGGAGTCCCCAAAGCTTAAGCTAGCTAACAGAGAGACTAATTTGCAACATGGTTGAGAGTCTAAGGACTTGCCATGAGAGATTTTATGCTGGTTTTTGAGTTTTTATGGAAGAAAATGAATGTTAGGAAGATGAGAAACAACTTTTGTGAAATGTGTTGTCATGAAAACACCTAATTGGGACTAAAATACAAAAGTTGTAATTTGTTCATTAAGGCATGAAATAGTTGGAATTGTGAATAGTTGTAAGAGGATTAAATGTTCAGTTAAGTTTGTTTAAGAAAATGTGATGAACATTCATTTACGAGCCTAGGGGCGAAATCATAATTTTGCCAAAGTGTAGGGGCAAAATAGTCATTTTGCCTAAAGTGTAGTTTATGGTGAATTATGAATTATAAGTGATTAAATCAGTAAATTTTATTGTTCTAGATCAAATGAAATGAGACTTGGACCTAGAACGAGTGAAAAGAGAAAAGTGGGCAAAAAGTCCCTTTCGGCCATTTTGACATCGAAGTAAGTTCATGTGTGAATGTGGCAATTATGTATGAGTTAATTTAGTATTCCAATGTTGTATAGAATGTATATTTACTCGATGAATGTATGAAATATCTTTTAATCAGATGTCAAGAGAATTGAATTTGGGAATAATGGGAAATGGATATAGCATTATATGATGATAGTTATAGTTTCATGTAAAACCATATTGGAATATGACCTCAGTGTAAGAATTCGTATAAGACCATGTCAGGGACATGGCATCGATGTGTTAATGTAAGAAAGATCCTATTAGGGTATGATGTCAATGTGATACTATATGTATGGGACTTAATAGTGTTATCTAACAATTTGAGATGAATTCAGTGTATGATGAACCTCTAATGGGTTAAATGTAATCGATACACCTTAGTCGTATGAGATAGATTTATTAATGCATTGTGTGAATGCAAATGAGAATCGTAGAAAGTTAAGTAAGCATAGAAATATGTGAGGATGTTCTTGGTTGAACCTTTGAAATAGAGATATACAGGTGGATTACTACCCCTGAAAGTAAATGATTGGCGAGATAAGTGTGATATCACCATATTGATGTTAATGATGGGCTATGTGCGATACCATCAAATATACTGTTATCGATGGGATTGGTGAGCTAAGTGCGATATCACTATATTGATGTTAATGATGGGCTATGTGTGATACCATCAAATATAGTGTTATCGATGGGCTATGTGCGTTACCACCTGATTAATTAGTAATCGATGGGTTGTGTGCTACACCATCGCTTATATTGGTGGGCTGTGTGCTATACCACCCTATAAGAGATTCAATGGTAGGCTAAGTGCGAAACCACCGAGAGTTTAGTAGTATGAATGACTCATTGAAAATGCTTGATATGTTGTTTATATGATCATGTGGTGATCAGTGCAGGTATGCATGCTAATTAAATGAGCAATTGGCTAGTGGCATGGTAAGAATGTGGTAAGAGATAGAATGAGTAAGCTTCAAAAGTGGTTGAGTAAGTAACCATGAAATTATGAGAAAATTTGTTATAATGGCTTGTAGTCATGGATATTCAATGAATATTAGAAATTGTCAGTTATATACAGATGAACTTACTAAGCATATTGCTTACTCATTTTTTTTCCATCTCTTATAGATTATTTTAATTAGCTCGGGTTAGAGATCACCGGAGATGTTTTCACATTATCGAGTAGACTCCTGGTATGGTGTTTTAAGTTCCTTTGAGTCATGGCATGTGTAGGGATTCCTTTAAAGTTGAATAAGTTTTAATTGATGTAGCCAAATTATTTTGGCCTAAGAGAACTTAGAGTTTGGTTGTGTATGGCCATAGATAATGGCTTAATTTGTTTGTAAGTGTATTGGATAGAGTGCTCCCTAGTGTATTGGATGAAGGCTTCATTTCTCCTCTGATTAAATGTCGTTAATTCAAGAGTTATATTGATGCTATGTGAAGTTATGTGGTGATGTATGAATGCATGCAAATGAGAGTGGCAAGGCCTTAGTAGATAGCCTTTAGGTGCCCACATGGATAGACACACAGCGTGTGTTTAGGCCGCATGATCCCTACATTTTAGTGTCTTAAGTCAAAATAGACCACGGGCTAACCCTACGGCCGTTTGTATAGGTCGTGTGTGCCACACGGTTAACATATGGGCATGTGCCCCAAACCGTGTGAGATTGGCAAAATACCCAAGGTTTGGCACAAGGACTAGTGCCACAGGCGTGTCAAGGCCATGTGATTTTAGTCAGTGTCGACCACGGGTGGAAGGCACGTGCATGTCTTAGGGGCACACGGGCGTGTCCTTAGACCAACACGGTCGAGTGGCCCCTATTTTGAGGAAAAGTTTTGCAAGTTCGTAAAAGATTAGTTCAAAAACCTTTCAGAGGTATGTTTAAGGCCTTGTAGGCCGATATTGAGTAAGTGATACATTTAAATGAAATTTTATAGCCCGTTTCGAAGAGTTAAGCAAGGTAATGTCTCGTATCCTAGTCTCGATGTCGGACTCAGGTAAGGGGTGTTACATTTAGTGGTATCAGAGCTATAGTTTTGTCGATTCTCAGACTAACTTAGCGTGAGTAAGAGTCTAGCTATACATGCCATATGTGGACTGTGATAGTGTGATATCTCTCGGCTCTAACGAAATTATTTTGTTAAAATAGAGATGATTCCAACCGAGCTAATTTCAATAATGTCTTAAGTGGCAATAAGGTAATTGAAATGTGCTTATGCATTGTTGAAATCTAGAAAAGTGTGAATAGAAGTTTATGGCATGTGTATGATGAGGTATGAAATGAGAGTTATGAAGTGATGAGCATACTTATATTGATTTGACATGCGTATAACGTTATATACTCGACTTATTGGGATAAGTGTATATATAGTAAGTGAATTTATCCAAAAAACGGGAAATGTGTGTATGTACCACTGTTTGAATGATGTATGGTAAATATGTCCACATGGTTGAATCTCATGTGTGACTATTAAAGTAGGAAATATATAATGCTTTATTTTGTGACTTTGTATGAAACCACACGCATTATGGTGTAAGAGTTAAATTGTGAAGCTTGATTAAGTAGAATGCAGGAGATGAGTATGGTCGTTCAAGGATAAAATGATAAATAAGACCATGGTTGGACCATAGCGGTATATGTGATCCCATATAAGACCATGTCTGGAACATGGCATTGGCATCGATACATGATCCCGTATAAGACCATATCTGGAATATGGCATCGGCATCAAATAGTGATCCGTGTGAGACCACTCCTAGGACCTGGTTTCAGTATGAAATCGTGTAAGACCATATTTGGGATATGGCGTTGATGTTGATATAAGATCCCGTATGAGACCATATCTGGGATATGGCATCGGCATCAACATGAGTTCCATATAAGACCATATCAGGGATACGGTATTGGTATTAATATGAGATTTCATATAAGACCATAGCTAGGCTATGGCATCGCGATGACATGTAAAGTAGTAACTGGGCTATGATGTTGTGATACGAGTAAGACCATAGTTGAACCATGGCAATTAAGTAAACGACGTACTCAAACCCGTAAGATATTCTTTAATTGATTAGTAATAGTAAGAGAAATTAGAGTGAAATGTTGAGTACTCGAGTAGATATTAATGTGGAACTTGAGTATGTGAAAGTCTCGATTAAAGTTGAATTACTTAGGATACTCAATCGCTCACATGAGACAAGAAAGTCCTGTATAAGACCAAGCCAAGGCATGGCATCGGTAAACAAGAAAAGATACCAAGTAAGTCCATGTCAAGACATGGCGTCGAGGGCAAGTTAAGAAATCCCATGTAAGATTATATCTAAGATATAGCATTGGCATCGAGATATATGTGAGATGAGATTCAGTACCCTCTGTCATTCATAGTAATTTATCGGGCAAAAGAGTAAAGATTGAATGAGAAAGCAAGGAAGTTAAGTGAGTAAAGCTGTTATCAAGATATGCTAATTAAATCTGACTAAGAGTGTTACGCATGTTATGAATGATGAAGTTGAGATTATGTTTACCATATCAAAGTATGTTGATGTATGTGATTAATGCAATACTTATGATGGCATAATTGAGAATGCTTTGTATCACGTTGATACATAATACTCTACTAAATGGAGTAATTATTATTGAGCATGAGGTTAAAGTCCTAGGAGGCTAAAATAAAAAAGGCTATCGTTGATATACGAAAATGATAAGGTTCCGTATAAGACCATATCCAAGATATGGCTTCGGTAACGAATATGATAATCGTATAAGACCATATTCGGAATATGGCATCGATACTTGATGTGGAAGTCCATATAAGACCTTATCCGGGATATGGCATTGGCATTTAGACGAGACTCCATATAAGGCCACCTTAGGGGTGTGGCATTGGTTTGGTACCTTCGTGAATGATGATGAATATGCGTCTTTGACTACCTCTAGTGATCAATGGGACAGGTAGATGAGTTAGAAGTAGAAATGAGATTAGTACTAAAGTTATGTGAAAGAGTGAATTCAAGTACTTGTGAATGAATCACGAAGAGATGATTATGATACGTGACACAAAACGTGTTATATAAGGGCAAGTATGAGTAAGTTGGCTTGAAGCCTGTAGTTTGTGTATGGTTAGTTGATGCCATGGATTGATGATAATAATCTCCTTGGGTATGATGCATAAATATCTGTCGCTTTTTAGGGCTGATGTAGTTGTTCTTTCCATAGACCGTGATTGTGTGAGAATGTTAGCTGATAGTAATAAAAAAAGACAAAATGGTTGTCGATTTAGTTAATTGAAATCGACATTTCTTTATCTCCTCGTAACCTTGTTTGGGTACTTTGAGGGGAAAGTTGGTGATGATTCTAGTATAAGAAGTGAAATCACAAGTTTCATGTTGTGTGATGGGTTTTAGGGTAAACCAAATAGAGTTAACGAATTTGATCGAGATGTTCCTGCTATCGTGAGACATGACGATAATAAAGGTTTTAGATTAGCATAGTAAGAGGAACTCAGATGAGCGTGTGCTTGAAATATGATGCAAGTTTTGTGTATATTCATGCATGAATCAGTAATAAGAATAAAATTTTGTGTGTATGTGAGTAGGGAGCATGGTACAAAGATATGCTCATCGAAATGTTCAAACCATAATGGTTGAGTTGAAAGCAATTGAAGGAACTATTAATTGAAAGTTCTAGTATTGAGTTTAGTTAGAATCTAGAAAAAGAGTTGACAGGTTAGTGATCCTGAGATGATCACTTTTGTGGTTGTGTTGTGAGTTAGATGTTATGAAATGATTTATGGGAAAATCAATGTGTATTTTAGAATTTTAATGAGTGAGAGTATATTATGCTACAGAAGATTTTGAATACGAATTAGTGGAAACTACTTGAGCTATTACAATGGTGGGTATAGTCATTGTAATACTTCTCAGATAGCAGACATAGTACAGGTGTCTGAATGAAAGATCTATTTTAAACAATGCGAGTTAATTTACTCGGTTGATCTTAGTTGGTAATATTCTAGTTTCAGCGAGGTTACTGACTAGAACGGGTTTTCTTTTCAGAATAAAAGATTTCAGAAGTGAGATAGTAAATGCTATTTTAAATAAGATTTGAATGAATTTATTGAGGATGATAAAATACAGGTTGGACAAGTTTTCTGCTGCTGATGCTTTCTCGAGATAGAATTGGAATGACGATGAATCCAGAACTTATACAGAAGCTTTAGTATGATATTTAGAAATAGCATATCTACTAATGCAAGAATAAGGAAATGCAGTTATGTGCATAAATGTTTTTACAATAGAGTACATTTCATGATATAATTGAGTTTATGGTCAGAAGTAGTTGACCACTAAAAGCTGAGTTTCCAAAGCATACAAGTCAAGACTATTACAGTCGGTGAATGCTTTAATGAGGAAGTGAGATAAAACCTTATAGATTTCAAATTTGGATTTGACAAAATTCCCAAGAGGGGGAAAGTTATTCGAATTGTAGTGAATCAATCAGTAAAGATTCGAATGGTCATTTGTACACGTACAAAGTTCCAATTTGGTGGATTACTGAGTATATGCCCTAGAGAAAGAATAACCTAGGTCTCAAGTTACGCTTTGACCTTGTGTATTATAGCTTAAAGGTTGTTGGCAAGAGAAACTTGAAGATAAGTGGATTTGTGATTGTGAAGAGTAAATGAAAACATTTTAAGAATGTTGGTAGCAGCTTCTCCTGATAAGATTTTCGAGGACGAAAATCCCTGAGGGGGGAGAATTGTAACAGCCCGATTTAGGGGCTAGTCGAAATACTGATCTTGGAATCACTAATTCGAGGTTAGAGAAAATTATTTTCATGTTATGTTATGTGTTATAACATGTTTATAGGGATGCATGAAAATTTTGGTGCCTTAATTTTAGCGATTTCGGGCTTAATCACGAAAAAAGACTAAATCGCATAAAGTGCGAAAGTGCTATTTTATTTGCTAAAGGTGCCAAATAGCTATAGAATATTAATTGGAGGTCCTTAAAGTGAAATTAGGCCATTTAATTAGTGTTGGCTGGCCATGGGAAGCTAGGGGAAAAGGCATTAAATGTTGGTCAAATTTTGGTGATGTTAGGTGTTTAAAATGAATAAAATAATATGAATAAAGATGTTATCATCTTTTCACTTTCCTCCACCTTCATCCACCAAAAATTGAAGAGAAATAAGGGTTATGGAGCTTAAAAATTTCAGCAAACATTTCTCCTCACAAGTAAGTGATTTTGATGATCTTTCTTGATAATTTTTGTACTTTTGGAGTCCCCAAAGCTTAAGCTAGCTAATGGAGGGACTAATTTGCAACATGGTTGAGAGTCTAGGGACTTTCCATGAGAGATTTTATGCTGGTTTTTGAGTTTTTATGGAAGAAAATGAATGTTAGGAAGATGAGAAACAACTTTTGTGAAAGGTATTGTCATGAAAACACCTAATTGGGACTAAAATGAAAAAGTTGTAATTTGTTCATTAATGCATGAAATAGTTGGAATTGTGAGTAGTTGTAAGAGGATTAAATGTTCAGCTAAGTTTGTTTAACAAGAAAATATGACGAACATTCATTTACGAGTCTAAGGGTGAAATCGTAATTTTGCCAAAGTGTAGGGGTAAAATAGTCATTTTTCCTAAAGTGTATTTTATGGTGAATTATGAATTACAAGTGATTAAATCAGTAAATTTTATTGTTCTAGATCAAATAAAACGAGACTCGGACCTAGAACAGATGAAAAGAGAAATGTGGGCAAAAAGTCCCTTTCGGCCATTTCGACATCGAAGTAAGTTCATGTGTGAATGTGAAAATTATGTATGAGTTAATTTAGTATTCCAATGTTGTATGGAATGTATATTTACTCGATGAATGCATGAAATATCTTTTAATGAGATGTCAAGAGAATTGAATTTGGGAATAATGGGAAATGGATATAGCATTATATGATGATAATTATAGTTTCGTGTAAGACAATATTGGAATATGGCCTCGGTATAAGAATTCAAATAAGACCATTTCAGGGACATAAAAACAATGTGTTAATGTAAGTAAGATCCTATTAGGGTATGATGTCAATGTGATACTATATGTATGAGACTTAATAGTGTTATCTAACAATTTGAGATGAATTTAGTGTATGATGAACCTCTAGTGGGTTATGTGTAATCGATACACCTTAGTCGTATGAGATAGATTTATTAATACATTGTGCGAATGAGAATCGTAGAAAGTTAAGTAAGAATAGAAATGTGTGAGGATGTTCTTGGTTGAACCTTTGAAATAGAGATATACAGGTGGATTACTACCCATGAAAGTAAATGATTGGTGAGCTAAGTGTGATATCACCATATTGATGTTAATGATGGGCTATGTGCGATACCATCAAATATACTATTATCGATGGGCTGTGTGTGATACCATCGCTTATAAATGATTGGTGAGCTAAGTGCGATATCACCATATTGATGTTAATGATGGGCTATGTGCGATACCATCAAATATATTATTATCGGTGGGCTATGTTCGTTACCACCTGATTAATTAGTAATCGATGGGCTGGGTGCTATACCATCGCTTATAGACGATTGGTGGGCTGTGTGCGATACCACCCTATAATAGATTCAATGGTGGGCTAAGTGCGAAACCACCGAGAGTTTAGTAGTATGAGTGACTCATTGAAAATGTTTGATATGTTGTTTATATGATCATGTGGTGATCAGTGCAGGTATGCATTCTAATTAAATGAGCAATTGGCTAGTGGCATGGTAATAATGTGGTAAGAGATAGAATGAGTAAGCTTCAAAAGTGGTTGAGTAAGTAACCATGAAATTATGAGAAAATTCATTATAATGCCTTGTAGTCATGGATATTCAATGAATATTAGAAATTGTTAGTTATATACAGATGAACTTACTAAGTATATTGCTTACTTCTTTTCTTTTCCCATCTCTTATAGGTTATTTTAATTAGCTCGGGTTGGAGATCGCCGGAGATGTTTTCACACTATCGAGTAGACTCCTGGTATGGTGTTTCAAGTTCCTTTGAGTCATGGCATGTGTAGGGATTCTTTTAAAGTTGAATAAGTTTTAATTGATGTAGCCAAATTGTTTTGGCCTAAGAGAACTTAAAGTTTGGTTGTGTATGGCTATAGATGATGGCTTAATTTGTTTGTAAGTGTATTGGATAGAGTGCTCCCTAGTGTATGGGATGAAGGCTTCATTTCTCCTATGATTAAATGTCGTTAATTCAAGAGTTATATTGATGCTACGTGAAGTTATGTGGTGATGTATGAATGCATGCAAATGAGAGTGGCAAGGGCTTGGTAGATAGCGTTTAGGTGCCCACACGGATAGACACACGGGCGTGTGTTTAGGCCGTGTGATCCCTGCATGTTAGTGTCTTAAGTCAAAATAGACCATGGGTTAACCCCAACGCCGTTTGTATAGGCCGTGTGTGCCACACGATTAACACATGGGTGTGTGCCCCAGGCCGTATGAGATTGGCAGAATACCCAGGGTTTGGCACACGGACCAGTTCCACGGGCGTGTCAAGGCCGTGTGATTTTAGTAAGTGTCGACCACGGGTGGAAGGCACGGGCATGTCTTAGGGGCACACAGACGTGTCCTTAGACCAACACGGGCTTGTGGCCCCTGTTTTGAGGAAAAGTTTCGCAAGTTCATAAAAGTTTCGGGATTGGTTCAAAAACCTTTCGAACGTATGTTTAAGGCCTTGTAGGCCGATATTGAGTAAGTGATAGGTTTAAATAAAAATTTATAGCTCGTTTCGAAGAGTTAAGCAAGATCAAGCAAGGTAATGCCTTGTATCCGGTCTCGATGTCGGACTCGGGTAAGGGGTGTTACATGAATAAAAATAGAAAGAGAGAAAGCAACATTTAATGCATGAACTCCTCAATGTTTTTCAACTTGGCCCTTAAAATTTTTTCATCCACATTGGTCTCAATAAACATCTTTATATCTTTCATATAAAATCAATAAAAAAAACTCACCTATAATAAGATTTGAACCTAAGACACCATAATTTTTAAACCTTTAATTTTACCATTTGGCATAATGACAAATTCAACCCTTCACCTTAACATCTTTTGTCAATTTGATGCTTTTTTTTTAGTTAAATTTAGCCATTGACCCTTTAAAAAGAGTCAACGTTGACTATTAACCTTTTAGAAAAGTTGAGTTGTTATTTTCTAATGGAAATATTAATTAAAACATTACAATTTTAAACATAGCAGTCCGCATAGCAATTCTCATGTAATTATGTTTTTTATTTTATTTTTATGAACTTTTAATTTTTTGAATATTTTTTATATTTCTTAAATTATTTGTTAATGTGATATATATATAAAAAAATAGTGTCATATTAACATAAAATACATATGGGCTATGGGTTATCATGTCAACATCGTTAAAAGATAATGTTTGGTCACCATTTTATTAAAAAATTATTAGACTTTTTTATAAAGTTAATGATCAAATTTAACTAAAAAATAAAAATTAAATTGACAAAAGATATAAACATTCCGACTAAATTAACATTATCTTTTACCACTTCAAACCAAAATTTCAATTATTTTTAATAAATAAATTTTTACATAATTTTTCCCGAAGTGTGACATAATATTGTTGTGAATGGGTATGGTGGTAAGTTGAATTTTACTTACATTTCAAGTATAAATTATTTGTAATGATGAGTTGGGTTATTTATACTATATTTAATTGTCCTAGTAAATTAAATTGATGTGATAAATTAATTATATATCAATTTAGTTAAAAAATTAAAATTATATTTTTATAAATAACAGAAATTATTATGAGAATATTTTTATTTTATATATCTATATAAAAATATATTTAAACCTATAATAAATTTTAAAATAGTCGGAGATTTAAATTTCAAAGCAGAGTAAATTTTTTTGAATAATCTTATTATAAGTTCGATCATATCTCTCTTTTGATATAATGCCCCTTAAATAGGAGGATAATACGTTTCAGCGTACTCGAGTTCACATCCTCCTGCATTGACAACAATACTCATACCAATCGAGTTAAAACTTAATCTACCTAATTTTTGAAACTTCATTCATAACATTATTTATAACTATAAAAGATTAAAAGGGTTTATTGTTGTTTTGCGTTGCTAGGAAATAGGGTTAAAACGTGACATTCAATTTCAATCAAATAAAAAGCTTGAAAAAGAAGAAAATAGGTAACTTGCTTAGACTTTGATGAATAGCTCTGTTTTACCACCACTCTATGAATGATGTTCCACTGCTTTGAAGTGAAGCAATTTTAGTTTGGTCTCTTTTTTAAGTATATATAATTGCTGTGGTTTGATTTTTCGGTTTTGGATGATTTAGGTTTCGATTTATTTTGAGCTCAAGTCATTCTAGTTTTTAAGTTGGATTTTTTAATCGATTACATTGAATATAAGTCCTTTTGATTTTGGGTTAATCGAGTCAATGAATTTTAAAATATATAGATTATTTTGAATTTGAACAATTTTAGATCCGAGTTAAGGTCATTTTGGATTTGAATTGTTTTGAGTTGGACCATTTCAAACTTGTGCCACTTTGAGTTTAAATCATTTGAGTAGTTGAGTCTTGCAAGTCAAATGATCTTGGATTTAGATCTGTTGGGGTTATTTTGAATTCTTGTAATTCAAATGACACCCAAGTTGATTTTTTATCGAAATCGAGTCATTTTGGGTTTAAAAGTCATTTAGGTTTGCAAGTCAAATGTGATATAAGATTTAGGTTTTATGATTTTAGACAAACCGAGTTGGTTGAGTCGAGTTAATACAAATTATAAAATTTTCGAATTATTTTGAATTTGAATAATTTTGAATTGAAGTAAACTCTTGTTATTTTGAATTGATGAATTGAATTCTAAATCTCAAATTAAGAACTTTTGGGGTTAATTTAGATTTGTATCATTGTTGAGTTTTTATAATCAAATTAGAGATTGGATTAAAGAAGAATAAATGAATAGGGTGACAGAACTGATACATAAATGTCTTTAACAAGAGCTATAAGCATCACTAAAATTAACCCTAATTTGAAAATTCACCCTCCAAACATCTCATCTAAAGTTTCTACTTATTCCATCAATGTACACACTGAACCAAAAACAAAAATGTAAGACACAATGACAATGAAGCTCCCTATGTGAAGCTTTCTCTCAACTACATACTAATCGGTGCCTGCGGGATAGACAGCATGGGTGGTGTTCCAGTCGTCGGCAAGTTGGCCTGTTTTCTCATCTCTACCACCTTCTTATGAGAGTTGGAGTGCAATGCTGGAACAAATGTGGGACTTGCAGCAGGGCGATACTCAGGGAGGAGACGGCCGGACCTGAAACGAACGCCGCATGCGTTACAAAGGGTTTTTGGGCCCATTGGTCCTTCTCGCCATTGTGGGGTTTTCGTAACTTCGCAGTGCAAGCATTTCCTAACTTCGATAGGCTGTCGGGAGGGGGATTTCTTCATCTCGCTGAAATCCGAAAGCCATGTCAGGTTCATTTTCTTCTTCAGTCTCTTTTTGGCAGGTTCCTCGGTGAGATGGCTTTCTGATTCAGATTCAGATCCAACTGATGAATTAGATCCTCGGGAGGTAGAGGAGGTGGAGGACGTGAAAGGCAATGTGAAGTGCACATTAAAGGCGGATGCTCGTCTGCGCTTGCTTCGACCACGTTTCACCAGAAAACCGAGTTTAGAGTTAATAGGTACCGGATTTGCAGCAGAGCAAGTACTACTGCTTTCAAGCACAGATACGGGACTGGAGGTCTGGAACCGGATTGAACCTTTGACATCGGTGGACTCACTGTGTAGGTTAACACTTCTGCCGGAGGATGCTTCTGTAGTGCTCGACCACCGGTTTAGCTGAGAAGATCCATCACACTAGACACGAAATGGAAGACAAATTCAGCATAAAGTCAGAATTCAATTGAAAATGATAACAGAGAAGAAACCATTCAATTTAGAATGATTTATCAGCTATAGAGAAGATTCAATATGAACCATGATCTTACTATATCTGCATCATAAAATACAATGCAGTCTCGTGGATTTCGCAAAGTACATCGGACATCCTAAATAACCCATTTTCACCGATGGTCAAGAGCACCATTCATAGAAGAATCCGGACAATAAAGAACCGATTATGCAAATATTCTAGGGATAGAGAAAAACTGCATATCTTAGACACAAAGTCACTTCGATAAACATTGCTTCTTAACAAAGTAAAGAATGAAGGATCACCATATTGATGTAATGGTTGCTTTCCACATATCACAATGTGAAAGTGCAAATGCAGTCATTTATTCAACAAAGCACTCAGGCATGACAACATGCAAATGCAATCATTTAGTAGACACCCTTGGAGAACTAATCCGATAGACATTAAATTTTAAGGCTGAAAGCATTGTTAGGCAACACGTAGTTTTAGTTCAATGTCGTGAATGCCAAGTCATATATCTCCTACCAAGTTAGCCCTACAACAAGAGCTTGAATATCCGGTTTTCGATTGATATTTCATACTAAAGTTCGATAAACGAATCGATGTGCTATTACTTACATTGACTCTCAACTATTTAAAAAACGAGTTCAGGACAAATATTTCCATCGATAACTCATGACAATCGCTCGTTCCAAGTAATACTAAATTCATAAATACATATATCAGTCATCACTAGAGGGAGGGAAACAAGGTTAACTCACAGAAACAGTAAGGCATTTCGGCGAACAATCATTGAAAAAATCACCAGAAAAGCCGGAAGACATGCAGGCGAGAACATTAGCAGGCGGCGGTTCCAAGTTCTGAAAGTTACAATCCCACTCTTCGCCGCCAGCGGAGTTGTTGTGTTCTACGTCATCATCAAGAGGCAAATGAAAATCTATGGCACCCTCTCCACTACTACCATCACCACCATCAGTGCCTTCAACATCTTCTAATGGGAAATCCAAATACTTTATTACATCATCAAAGAAATCATCATTCACCCCATCAAACCCTTTGTCAAACCAAGAATTATTCATAATTTTATTTTCTTCTGTTCACAAAAAAAAAAAAAACTAATTAGTAAGCATTTGATTTAAGTATTTATAACATTAAACCCAAGTGAAAAATTAATTAAAAACGCCTATGGGTTAGCAAAGACTTAAAAATCCCATTTGGAAATTACCTTATGTAGCTAAAATTACCTTTTTTTTAAAAAAAATATATTTGAGCAATAACTTTTTATCATAAAAAAATTAAGCAATTAAAGACTGTACAGCAACACTTTAGGCAATATTAATCATGAAGTTTCCTATTAAGTTGAATTTTATAAATGGAAAAATTGTCTCTTTCTAGGTTTGGAGAATTAGTTAACTTGTCATTTCAGCATGTAAATTAACCAAGTAAAGTACTAAAATTTTAAATATATATATATATATATATAAAAACAAATTGTAATACTAATACCAGCTAAAAAACACTGTAAAAAAAAAGAGAAGATTTCAAGAACTTGATTTTTTTTTTTCAAAGAGCTTGTTTGGGTACATTGAAAATTAAAAAAATACTGATAAATTACAAAGAAAAGAGTTGGTACTAGGTACCCTTTTTCTTCATTTTCTGAGAACCAAACAGCAAAACCCAGAATGCAGAAAGAGAAATGGAAACCCCCCCTCAAAATAAAATAAAATAAAAACCCAAAAAGAAAAGCAAAATGCAAAGAGAGAAAGAGAGAAATGGAACCTGGGTTTCAAGCGGAAGAGTGAAGGAGAGGCATTGTTTGGATGAAAGAAAAATGAGAGAAAAGGGAATCCCTTTTGGTCGTGATTTTTAGGGATATTTTTGTTTTCTCTTCTCGAGTGAAAGAGAAAAATTAAGTTTTAATGTAAAAGAAGGAAGGTTAGCACATGGAAGGTAGGTTGTGTGTTTTCCTTTCAATCACCGCTCATTTGTCATCAATTTTTAAATTCCTTTTTTTTTTCTTTTCAAAAATATTAATTTTCATTATCAAAAACAATGAAAGAAAAAAGGGTTTTATTAAAAATGGTTTTTGTTTTTTTTTTTTTTTTGAAATTGAAACATTTTATACCCAAAAAAATTGAAATAAATCTGGGGAGATAGATTTTGAAAAAGGAAAGCCAAAAAGGAAAGAGGTGGAGTAAACGTAGATCGAAAAAAGGCTTTCTTAGGTCAAATTTTATTGAAGATCCTTGTATTATGTATTTTTTTCTGATTTAGTCCTTCTATTGCAATTTCATCATTTCTTTTTTCGAACTATATATTTTCAATCCTGAAACATAATTTTTCTCGTTAATAGTGTTTCGTGATTTATTTTCAAATTTAAGTAATGTTGTAAAAACCAAACAAGGAGTGGAGTCAGTGGGATCATGAATTTTTCAATTCAAACATTTCTAATCAACTTTATACCCAGTTTGATCAGGTTTTTGGTGATACCAGCCAATCCGACCCGATTTTGACAACCACGGTTTAAGATCAATTTTTTCCGTTCGTTTTGTTAAAATTATTTGATAGGAATAACAAAAAATTAACCTCGTCACTGAAAATATACATTATATATTAAAAAGTAACGTCACTAAATTCATCTGAAACCTATAATATAAGGACCATTTATAGAATTCCAGCTTGTATAAAGGAGAAACAAAAAAAAAAAAAAAAAGAGATCACCGACGAAAGATTGAAGAAATGGGAAAAATCACCGACGAAAGTGTTGTCCAAATTGGGTCCCAATTTTTTAGTTGCAGCTTACCACTCACATGCTGTGGTCCCTTTCTTCTCTTATTTTCCTTTCCATTTTTTATGGTTTTTAATTGATTTTCATTTTCAGCTTTACATTTCTCTTTTTTTTTTTTCTAAAATAAATTTTTTTTTGAGTTTTTCAAATTTTCAATTTAATCTCTAGATTCTTAATTAAAATTAAAATTTTTATTTCTCGGTTGATATTATTATTATTTATAACCACAATACAAATGAGTATGCTTTAGAATTTTAGATTTTGATTTTCTTTTCCTTTCATAATGCTGTTGAATATAATGGAGTTGGGCACAATTTTAGGTGCATTCTCTTTTTCTTGTGTGCTTCTTTTGACTATTAAGACAAAAAAAAAATTGATTTCAGGAAATGACCAATGTTTGTTTGTTTGTACATATATAAAGAAAAGCATGTGCCTTTTGTAAACGATATATATTATTATTTATGCAGGCAAGGGATTCACTTATACATTTTGGTAATTTTATATAATTAATATTTTAATTATATAAATACATTTTCGTGTAGATCCAATATTTTTATTATATTTATTTAAAATATTATTTATATTAACATATATGAAATGGTTACATAAAACAAATTTATACAAAATTTAACATACATAATCCACATAAATATAATATAAAATATATACAGAAGAGTATAACATTACTTTGTATTTTACACTAACACGAGTGAATACCATTTATTCAATAGACATCCAAGTTTGATACAATGCTTCTTCCTATTTGAACCCACAATCATTTCCATACAAATCATTTTCCATTTAAATTAATTTCAGGTTATTTGTGGGATTTTTATGATTAAATAAAATGAAATCATGTGTTGATGGAATTTGAGGTCTGGGTCTGAAACTTTTTGCATGGTGAACTGACCAACATCCATCATGAGAAAAAGAAAAAAGAAATGAAGTGGCGTATACATTAAGTGATCAATTATAAGTTTGAAGCACTAAAAAAAAAATACCCAAGTTATATAGTCTTGGATCTATTTATATAAATATATATGATCCCATGTATCTGAAACCAACCACATTCCAAATTCTAAATCAAGTTCGGTGGTGGTGTGGGTCTCTCCATATGCTTTAAAGTCAATAGTTTACATAATAGCATAGGCCACCCTCTCCATTTATATATGTATATATATAGTTATCTTAGCCCCACACCCATCGTAAAGATGAAGATTTTAAATCACAAAGACTCAAAATTTCCAACCAACTAGCAAGAGGAGCCTTGGAAATGAGCTTTACCTCACATTCATCTGCCAATTTGGTGCAATGTTTGTTTTCAAAGAAATATCCTGCACCAATCATAAGCACCTGAAAGCAACTTCACAACCGCATCAGAATTGAGATTGTCATCATGTAAAACAAATCATAAAGCATTTTTTTCATAGATTATAATATCGTAATAAAGCCAGCCATCTCTACCGGAAAATTTTGTACCCAATGGTTGTGCTTCACATGTAAGCACTCCAGCATGATGAAATAATAAGCTAATCCCCTATTCTTTTTATACAACTTTTGTTTTTCGTTTCTTCTTTGGGTGTGATCCGTAAACCGAATAGTCAGTAACATTCATATCTTCAGTTTCAATGTTCTTCGCTTTGCATTTACAAACAAGAAGATGAACAGCAAGACAAATGGCATGGTCCACAAACAGGCATCCCAAATCTTGATGCCACCCGAATAAATGAAGATGCTTCCTAGTGTTCTCTGCAAAATTACACAGCATAACAAGGATAGATTATTGTTGCTCGGACCTAGATCTCACCATGTAACAATCTAAAATACACCGAGATATCAAGCAAGCATATCGATGATATGCACAAACTTTGATTAATATCCAGTATTCCTTATCAGTCTTGGATGTATACCAAACTAGGGGTGTAAATGAGACATTGGTGCTTGCAAGCTACTCAAGTTTGACTCTAAAAAATTCGAACTCGATTTGGTAATTATTGAGCCAAGCCCGAGCTCGAGCCATGGATTGAGCCGAATTCGAGCTTAGTAATACTTGACTCGAACGGCTCACAAGCCTTATCGGGCTTTTCATATTTTTATATTATTAAATTACATTATTACCCTTAATATATATTATTATCCCTAGGCTTAAATTATTTAGTCAAGCTCGAGTTCAAGCTTGAGAACAAAAATTGGTAAACGAGCTTAATCGAGTTCGAGTTCGAGTTCGAGCCGAGTATCAAGCTTCAAATTTCAAGTCGAGCTCAAGCTTGGCAGTATTCGAACTCAGCTTCGCTCCATTACACCCCTATACCAAACTCACCGAATCAAACAACTTCTCGGCTGCTTGCTTGTGCTGCTTTGCAAAGATGCCTTGAGCATGCTCATAGAGCTCCACATCAAGCTTGTTAAGTGATTGTATCCGCTGGAGGACCATTTGAGGAACCCTATTACGTGCCTGTAAATCCAGATGTTAATAATAAACAGAAGAAGATTTCAACTTTGACAAAGCTACGGTTGAACTTCCTCTCCGAGATTGAAGCAACCACTTGATCTTGTGCTTCTTTTCTATTTTTCTTTTACTTCTCCCTCACTTTTCCACACAACTCTCTTTAATATTGGTTATGAACACTTTTTCCAGTTAATTTTGAAACCTTGAATTTTCCCTACTTACTGTACACATAATAGATTTACAAATGAAATCCCCAAATATGTAACCCACAATCAAGACACTGGAAATCTAATTCCCTGGACAAAAAGATTGACCAACATAAATAATCATATATGAAGATATAGCACAACTACTAAGGCATGGTTTTGTTCTGGCCAAAGTACTCAACTAAATAGTCATACAGCAAAGCCAACCATGCTCTAGAAATAGATAACACAAATTATTTTATAATGGTGGGGCATTTTAATGTTCTGTATTTTAGCTTACCTCCTTAGTGAAGTTTGCAGGTGAGATTCTCTTCAAGGAAGCTATACGTCGACGTGTTTGGGTCTTTCGCAAGCCGGAAATGCAAACCTCATAAGTGTCCATAAGTTTTTCCACAGTCATCTGTTATGGTAGAAAGAAAATAGAGTTATACCGTTTAATGCAAAAAGAAATCACATTAAGTCCATAAAAAAAGTCAGATATCACACTAAAAAAATGGCTTACATTATCTTGGTTCACTTCATTTTCATCTGATGATGTGGTTGCATTCCCCTTTTCATCTGAGTTGGTATTCTGTCATACCGTTTAAAAAAAAAAAGAAATGGTTAAGAGTCCTACATTAGTAGGTATCCAGATATTAAGCATTTGTTCGCTAAAATGCAGCACCTGATCCAGCTCTGGATCTGAAAATGAAGTGCCCTGTTCTGCAGCACAGATGATTTAAGTAAGCTAAAATATCTTGGTATCAATCAGTTTAGAGAAAGACAAGAAATCACAGTGTGGCAAAATCAGCACTTCGATGTAATACAATCAAATACAAGAAATTAAACAAGGTTTTACAAGGCTTTCTTCATTAGATAGGTTTCAGGTGGATATTTCAATAAAACCCCACACTAACCTGAATTATTAACATTGGCTCCCTTCCCAATAGCATTAGAGTTTACCAGCTGAGAAATCACTTGCTGCCCAACCACATTGGCAAACATTGTTGCAGATTCCCTATGGTCCTCAGTTAGACCAACATATAACATATTGTCCAACCTCTTCTGCAAGATTTACAAATGTTTCCAACAATATACCATAGAAAGGGGGAATCAAAAAAGCTATATGAAAGTTCTTAAAAAATTCCAAACTATGTCAATTACCTTTGCAACTTGAAGCACATAGTCACCAAGATTGTTGTACTTGTCAACGCAATGCCGCACCTCATGTGATTCAGGTAAATAAGAGTTGTTTGTCAACCCTGCAATCTGTAAATTAAATTAGTAAACCAGCATTTTGGACAAGAACATAGATAGAAATGGTGCAAAATGTGGATTGGTACCTGAAAGGTTGCACCATTATGGACAATTTCATGAGCTATAGGATTGTTAATGTATTTGAGCAATGGCATTACAATGTCTTCCATGTTGTATGGATCACCGCTTGTAAAATCACTGGTGCCCCTAGTTTTCCTAGCATCTCTCTGCTCATAAAGAGTAAAAGTAACTATAAATGTCTTGTAATAATTATATTATCGCATGAGAAGTCAAAAGACAACTTCCCCCTCTCGATCACTTCAGATCACACAAAATAAGTGCAGATATGATAGGTTTCGATCATGGCAACTGAGAAACAGAAGTGGAGATGTTCTCAAATTGGTCAAAGTAATGCTATCTTAAAACACAAATCAACACACAAACAAGACTACCAATTACCGACTGCACTAAAATGCATAAAAGGCTCTCTAGGAAAGCCCTTCACCCAAAATGCGGAAAGGTATCATTGACATTGAGAAATGCAATGACCTTCACAGAGAGTAGACAAAACTCTAATCCCTAATACAGTGAAAAATGAGTAGCACAAATAGCAGAAAACATACCCGAGCAAACAGGTCTTCCCGCATCCACGGAACCAGATACTTCCAAGGCCATATATCCAGAGTACTTACTCCTTTATTTTTAGATCGCAAACGTCCTGCCATTTGTGTGGCAGATGTTAAGTTGGGATGCACTAGGAATCTAGCTGCGACCTCCACTGAAAACTCATATGTGCTAAAGACACGGTCAATCGGATTCCTAAGTATCGTCACCACTGATGTCCTGCCCCTGGGAAGTTTAGAAATTATGCTATAGTCATCATGAGTAACCAACAACCTGCATTTTTCCTTGCTGTATTCAAGTGGAAAAAAATCAATCAAACATCCTCGAAAGGAAAAGGAATCACAAAAAACGAGAACTCGTCCTTCAACTTTAAATACAAATAAAATTCCAACCGTACCTAGGATCGAACCGTAGCTTGTCATAAGATCGGGGGCACTCTAGAGAACTCGAATACAACTTCTTTAAGAAACTGCAAGCATAAACAAAAGAAGTAAATCCCAGAATGGCAGACATCTTAGCGTTCATTCATATGCATACATAATATATCATATATATACATATATTAACTAAGTTAAAAATTGGACAGTCAATGTACCAGATGATATATTGACTAAGTTAAAAATTGCACGGTCAATGTACCATATGATAATTACCAGTGGAAATAGGTTCGACCTCCGGTCCGAGGAACATGAAGGAAGAAAAGTAAATCCTTGAGCGCGTGTTTATCCTCTTTGCTTCCATGTTTAAGCGAATTAGTAGCCCATTTTTTTACCAAGTTTTCGCAGTGCTCGTAATCAGTTACAGAAAAGGCATTCACCACTAAACATAATATAAAGGGGAAAAAATTAAAAAGATTTAACACTTCAATACATATCAAAATCAATGGATGAAAAACACTAAAAAAGGAAAGAAATTGATTCAGTGAATACCTAATCCAAGAAGAATTAACAGAATTGTGCATTTTACAGTAGAATCCATTCATTCAATTCCTATTCAAATCACTGCCGAGAAAAATAATAATTACAATAAATAACAAAATAAAATGGCGAAAGAGGGAGGGTCACAACTCACAGGTCACAATAAAAAAAAAAAAAAAAAAAAAAAAAACCCTAAATCACAATAAAACGCTATATTACAGAAGCTGAGGAAAAGTGAATTTTAATTTTAAAAAAAAAAACTAAAAAATAATAATAAAAAAGAAGAAATATATTCAGAAATAGTGGGCTGCTACCTGTATCGAATAACGGGATCTCGTGCTCATAAATTAAATCCCTTCGAAGCTATGTCGGGACTTTGGGTACACACGATTTAACTCTTTGATCAATTTTGGTCCCACAAAATAAAAAATTACGTTGTGAATTTCCGGGGTTTATTTTAAATAATAATTTTCTCGGCAGCCAAACAGGGTTTGGGAAATTTTTTTAAGGGAAGAGAAATAAAAAAAAAAAAAGAGAGGAAACTTTAAGGTTGTGATCTGTGTCCGAAGAAGAACACAGAACCAGCCTGAGAACAACGAAAACTGAAGAACGATGAAAATGATTTAGGATGTGGAAATTTGAAATAGTGGAAAACTATTTTTTATATATACGTGGCTTAAATCACAAATAGGTAGCTAATCTATTTTATTTTTACAAGTATTTCTAAATTATTCTCCATTATCTAAAATAATAAGAAAATTATATTTAAGGGCAAATATTCTAAAAATACCAAAAATATCAAAAATTACGGAAAAGACAGGTTTCAAAAATATTATTAGGAAAGGGCAATTTCTCCAAAAAGCGTGGTCCATCGTCGGTAGCGTTTTTGGGGAAAAGGAAAAAAGCGTCCGTGGGGAACGCTTTAGGCCAACTCGAAAAAGCGCCCCACGTAGGGCGCTTTTTTTGAGTTAACTAAAGCGCCCCATGGACGCGCTTTTAGGTCAAGAAGAATCAAAAAAAATTTGACCGTTGGATCCTAACGATCAAAAAGCAACGGAAAAAAAAACTATAAATACCCCCAACCTTCATTTTTTTCACACTTCAATCCTTTCTCATTTTCTCTCAATTTTCTCTCAATTTGCTCTCAATTTTCTCTCAAGTTTCTATCAAAGCCCTCGAAATTTAAGCTTAAATTTGAAATAGTCTTCTACCATTTACTGAAAAAGCCCATTATAAATTTTTAATATATTTATTTTTTGGAAAATTTAAAAAATCTTTATCGAGTACAATGGTAGGGATTTACATCGCTGAGCAAAGAATCACATTGGCGTCGAGCAATTGAAAATGGTAAGTTTGAATTTTAATTTTTCAATATTATTAAATTTTTTAATTATGCAATTTTTATTTAATTTTGAATTTTATTATTTTTAAACAATTCAGTAGATCGGGTGTTGCAATGTTATATTCATGACATGCCCGGTCCCCATCGCCATTGATCGAGAATTACTGCGGAAGCGGGTTTTTGCACGTGTACGATAGGTAGGGGTTCAAGTTGGACCCGGTTTTGATAAGCGCGTTGATAGAGAGGTGGAGACCGAGACGCACACTTTCCATCCGCCATGCGAGAGTGTACCATCACCTTAGAAGATGTGCGATTCTGATTGGGATTGGGTGGGTGATTCGCCCAGAGTCACCGTCCGTAACATCTCTCGATTGGATGGCCGTATGCTACGAGCTCTGGGTGCCATTAGGATAAATTGCAAGGAGGTCGGATCGATATGGTTTGGTTACGAGACACATTCCATGACCGAATGAAGATTCGATGAAGATGAAAGAATACGGTATGCACGGCATACATACTTGAGATAATTAGAGGCTATCGATCTGTCGAACGTCTCTAGAAACCTCGTCCACGAGATGGCTCCGAAACTTGTTGATTTCGAGAGCAACGGTGAATTGAGTTGGGGTCTGCGCGTCTATCGAGGTTGTACCGGGAGATGTCTTGAGCGACGGTCTTAGAATAAAGCAAAAATCGGAGGTTGCCTATCACTACTGCAATCATGGGCATGGTTTCGATTTCCATTTTTACGCCCCGACTCGACCGACCATATTCATTCCATTGATAACGAGGTAAATTTAATATTATATTTTACAATTATGTCGTAGATTTATAGTATAATTGCATGCTAAAAGTTTATTTAATTAGGTGGAACCATCCAGAAGTCATGTTGGAATACCGACTCGCTGAGGATATCTGCTCCTATTGGAACAACTATTGGAATCACAAGTAAGTGTGAATTTTGTTATTATAATTTAGTATTTATGTATATAACTAATATTTTGGTAATGTTAATATAGTTTCATTGGACACCAGACGAGGATCCCGAAATTGGGCAAGAATTCGGGAGTTCCTCCAAAATCGAGCAGTTAGCACGTTAAGGTCCCGCTAATCACCTACGTGACCGTGGAGATGCACAGTCGAGATCGGGTTCTGCGACAATTTGGATGTCGACACCGATTCGTAGCTCTGAGGTGCTCGATGATGAGCACATGTGGACTTACTGGCGGCAAAGACACCGGATTGGCCAATATTTTGGTCGAACATATCGAGACGATGGGAGAACCGGTATGACTTTTTACCTAACCGGAACCGATCGTAGTTCCCGAGTTAGCGTGCGTCTTGAGTACATGTCATGGTTTAGAATCCATGGCAAGTCGATCTGTTGTCGGTGAAGAGGCGACAACAAATTCGAAGCGAAGGGAACGTCGGGCCCTTTGCATTCAAGGAGAAGGGTGATGAGACGGGCCCAAACAACAGCTTACTACGATCCGGGCCCATCAATGCGCTTATACAATCCGGGCCCATCAACAACGCCTATACAATCACCGGGCCCATCGGTTCGGTGACAACACCGATAACACAACAGCGTCACGATTTATGCCGGTCGTGCCACTCCCCCTTACATGTATCCTCCTAACCCATATATGTTTCCTTTTTCTAGTCCCCAGTGTTGGAATCCATGGCGGGTTCGAGTCCGTCTCGACAACTCCTTTTACCACCGATCATGAGGCCGACATCGGTGTGGGATTAGAGGAGGTGCCGTCGAGGCGATTCTTTCTACCGAGCTCCTTCACCGTGACGGATGCGATCACCCCGTAGTGGTTTATGCAAACACCTCCGGTCATTATTTTATCAAGGTGGGTCATCGCAACACCTGAACTGCACCCACCTTGGGAGGACGGATTTCCACCGAGGTTCCACAACCCCAGGAAGCTAGAAGAAGGAGGAATCCAGAATCACGATCGCAGCCTGTGGCACCGGGTTCCCACCGACATCCGCACTAAACCCTAAACCCCTAATTTGAGTAATTGTAAATTAATTTATAATTTGAGTTTAAATTTTTTGTAATTAAGGTTTAATTTTTGTAATTAAGTTGTAATATATTTAATAAAAATTGAGTTTGTTTTTTTTTGTAATATAATTTTTTAATTTATTTAATTTTAATAACTTTGACAAAATAGGTTTGGTTTTTTTTTTTGTAATTAAGTTGTAATATATTTAATACAATTTGAGTTTGTTTTTTTTTTATTTAATTTTTTAAATTATTTAATTTTAATAACTTTGACAAAATAGGTTTGGTTTATTTTTTTTTGTAATTAAGTTGTAATATATTTAATACAATTTGAGTTTGTTTTTTTTGTAATTTAATTTTTTAATTTATTTAATTTTAATAACTTTGACAAAATAGGTTTGGTTTTTTTTGTAATTAAGTTGTAATATATTTAATACAATTTGAGTTTTTTTTGTAATTTAATTTTTTAATTTATTTAATTTTTTGTAATTTAATTTTTTGTATTTTAATTTTTTATTTTAATTTTAATATCTTTGATAAGATAGAAATGATTTAATTTTTTAATTTAATTTTTAATTTAATTTTAATAACTTGAATAAAATAAAAGTTTGGTTTATTTAAGCATCAACGTTGATTATGACGGGCTATTTTATTTTTTAAACTGTAATAATTTTTTATTTTTGAATAAAAAAGTTGTTTTATTATTTGTGTTTGTAATTTAATATTAATTATCTTATATTTAATAAATTTGAGTTATTGTACAAAAGTTCACCGTTTTCCTCCAAAAACAGACATTACATATCCAAAGAAGAGACAAACAAGCTAAGAACACGGTCAACTAGTCCGATTTGGACACGGCGAGATGTATGGCCGGGTTCCTACACCACCCATGACCACGACTTTGGTTGGTCGGTTCTCGGATATCCATATTGTTGCGTATTCTAGTCGAGGAAGGTCGACCTTTTGGTTTTCGTCTCAATTCTCTATCCAACAATGTACTTATACTTGCAAGCGATACCGATGGCCACTTACGTTCATCGGGGGATGGTGGGAATACTTGTCTTCACACGTTGTACATGTTTTCTAATTTGTAGACTTCGTCGACATAGCTCATGGGGTCAAGACGAAGATTATGACAAGCCGCAAGTACATGAGCACATGGGTAAAGTGCATCAAATATCCACGATCGCATGTCCTATTTGTCAAGTGTACACGATAATGCCCGCCAACAATACCTTGGCTCGGATCATCAAACTCCGTGACACGAAACCATAAGTTGTCGCGATCGTGACAAGCTGTGTGCATAGTATTCGCCGTGCCTTCCACGGTTAATTTCTTGCAAGACCTTCGGCTCCATACATGGCCTTCTTGCATCGCCTCGATAACTCGCGCTCTCTTCTAAATAGTGCCGCTTAAGCGAAAATATGTCTCTCGCAAAATCGTCAGAATCGTCAGATGACGGGTTCCTTTTAGCATGTAATTTATGCATTCGGCCAGGTTTGTGGTCATATGACCATATCGTAGGCCGCCGTCATATGCTTGTGTCCACTGTTCAAAAGGAATATTGCACAGGTACTCTGCTCCTTCGGTGTTATCTTCGCGCAAACTGGCCAACATCTCGTGAAAACGGTCTTTATTGATCTCGTACCTTGCCAATATACGTTGATATCGAATATTACATACCACTATTCAATTGCGAATAAATTGAAAATTTCAAAATAAATTATATTAATAGAAATTTCATACCCATATCGGTCACTTGCCGTTTCTGTCTTTTAGATCGGTGTTGCCCATAGTAGTTGGATGCCACATGCCTCAGGCAATATCGATGGTGTGTGCGATGCCACATGCTTCCCTGTCGTTCTATTGCCGCAAGTATTCCAGGGCCCCGATCCGATATAACGCATATGTCAGGTTGAGGGCAAACATGCCTCCTTAACCTAGATAGGAAGAAGTCCCAGTCATCAGCTGACTCCCCTGGTATTATTGCGAACGCAATGGGAAGGATTCTCCACGTTAGGTCTTGTGCCACGCCTAGCAATAGCCGATCGTATATCTACCATACATGAAGGTACCATCAATTTGTACCAATGGCTTGCGGATGTAAAAGCATCTCGGCATTGCTTAAATGTCGAGCAGCGCTTGAACACTGCGCATCCACGAAAGCGCGAACGATCGTTGTAGTACGTCGGTTCCGTTTCAATATCTGTTGTCCGCTGGGACATATCTCTCCAAAGACTTACACCACCACGCCACACTTCATTATATGAAGCGTCCACCGACCGTGCAACTTTTCCATACGCTTGGCTATCCAAGCCTTTCGTAAGAGGCGTGTACCCATTTGGCTATGAATATTGCCAATTAAAGGCTAAAGACTGTAGTTTTGGGATCGGCCTTCACCGTCGGGATTATTAAATCGCCTAACATGTCCGAATCCATCCTCGGATGATCTTGTGTTACACACAACAGCGAAGCACGTTAAATAATGCAACATTACATAATATTAGTGTTATTCAAATCATTGAACACATAGTGGTCTTTGTCTGGGTAAGACATGTATGCGGACCTTTGTACTTCTTCACCTCCCACATCCCCGTCCTTTTCCTCAACGACGCCATGATTTTCCATGCACATGTGCCGCCTTGCACAAGACACTTCGCCTCGTACCTATCGAGCTTTGATTTAACCATAGTGTAGTTAACCCCGTTCTCGATCTTTGTATTGTTTCAATGCACCAAGAAAAGTATTCTTGTTGGAAAGCGGTTACCAACTTCTAATTGGTCGAATCCAACGAAGAATTTGTACGGTCACAGCGTCCGGTGTGGTAGTTCAGAAACTCCAATGCATCATCTTGAGATAGATCGACATTATGCATGTACTGCTGGGCGAGTATGCCCTGAATAATGGATCTTCTTCTTCTTCGTCGAACCGCCTCAACATCTTCAGTACAATTGGAATGGGCTCCGGTTCGAAAATAGTCCAACTTCGCACCGTCGTGCCCCGGCTCCGAGGTGGATCCACATCGGATTCATCGTCCGATCCTCCATAACTCGCAACAAACGAGGGCCCTCGCTGGTGGATGCCGTCGGTAATACATCATCCCTCCTTAAACATCTTTCAGTAAAGATTCCAATCGTATGTGGATTGCCATCCACTAGAAGTTGATGACGCCCCCAATACGTATTTACGTCATCCGACGTCGATTGACGAATATGCATGTCCCATCCACCAACCGAAGTGTCGTGCGGGGTTATGTTTTCCATACTACCACCGCACACGGGCACTTCGTGTTTTGCCTCCCACTTACGAGTGTCGACACTGGGTCGTGTATTCCCTTGAACGATACTAGATGTTGAGGTCGCACGAGATCACTTGGAGATGAAAATTCTACATATAACTCGAGATAGGCGATCCATCGGCAAAATGAGTCTCCACCATTGCCTCAAGGCTTCGAGGACCTTTGATGTCGAATCGTCATATCTCACCGGATCAACCAAGCATAAAATCTATACTTAATAGATCGAACTTTCATTGGCGTTGTTCAATATTTTACGCCTAATTCTTTTGAAGTTCTACCAAATCGACGTTCGATTAAAACTCAATCATATTGTGTTCTCGATAAGAAAATAACACAATTTTCGTGTCACGCACTTCACCATCGTAGTAAATAACACCATTAATCGTTCACTCATTTTCAATTTTTTTTTTTTTGCTTGAATGCTTTACGCTAACCGAGAATGCAATTTGGTGATTATAGCCTAATTTTGCATGAGCCTTTGTAGCAAAAGTCGTCCGCGTGGGAGCACTTTTCACCACTCCGGTAATAGTGCGCCTATTGAAGCGTTTTTGGCTCTTGTTTGTTCGTAAACGTCTCTCAAAATAATTTTTGCCGGAGACCATTGTAGCAAAAGTGCGCCCACGTGAGAGCGTTTTTACCCACGGTTTGTTCTCAAACGTCTCCTCAAAATTATTTTGTGGAGACTCTTGTCCAAAAATTATTTCATTTTCACATTACAAGTGGAATGGAAAGATTCCCAAAAATGCTAAAAGCGCGTCCATGGGGAGCTTTAGGCTAACTCAAAAAGCGCGCCTGGCCGTGGGGCGTTTTTCTTGAGTTAAAAGCGTTCCCCATGGACGCTTAGGCCGCTTTCCTCAAAAAACGCTACCGGCGTGGACGCGATTTTGGGAAATTACCATTCAGTCAATATTTTTGAAACATGTCCTTTCCAGGTAATTTTTGATATTTTTGGTATTTTGGGATATTTGCCCTATATTTAATATCTTAAAATTAGGTAGAAACCCAACTTACTCCGCCAATAAAATAAAATTTTTAACCAATTATTTTAGGTAAATTTTAACTAAAATATTTTAATTTTTTTTTGAAAAATATCTGGATTATTATTAACTTAGGCCCAAACAAAGGTCCATTAAAACATAAAAAATATTAAAATCACCGTCTAAAAACGAAAAAAGAAATGAGCAACAAGAAAACACAAAATCGGCCCAAGTGTTGAAACCCAATATGCAAAACGACGGGGTGCTTATGGGAATGCTTCTCAACTGTTGACCATTCACATCCATCGTCTTGAAAATTGCTTCATTGATGAGAATAAAACAGGTAGCATTAACTCAGCTATCATTTTCAATCCCTCAATCGTTTTCTCTTCCCTTTTCCCATGGACAACCCAACTTGCAGATCGGTAGCCAGTTCTCCCTTTCATCTCCATTCAAGTGACATGCCTTCCATCGCCCCATTTTCCATCCTAGCCCGATCAATCGCCACCGCCTGCACTGCAATTGAAGGAACTCCATGAAGCAGATAAGCGTTCTCACCCTTCTTAAGACCTTCAGTAGCTACTAGGTGTGCAACCATATTAGCCTCTCTTTTTATGAAGAGGAAATTACAAGATCGGAACAATGAACTCCTCCGTTTAGCATCTTCAAAAAATATTTTAAATTTTATCTTTTTGTTTTTCATCAAATAATTTTAGTGACGAAAAAATTAAGAATTCCTAATAAATTCATTTGAACCCAATTTTTGACAACAAAAATTTTTATTTCAACAAATTTTTCTTTTTCTTTTAATTTTAAATATATCTTATAGAACTCATATAATACTGTGGAATCTATAAATTGTATGAGATAATATTTCTTTAATTAAATTAAAATTTTCAATTTTTTACACTCTCTTACTCCTTACTATTTTTAGTTAAAATTTGCCAAATTTCACAACACAATTGACTAAGAGATTTATTTTAATGACTGAGTAACATTTAATTTAAAGAAAAGATAAATATGTTTATAGATTTAAAAAGAAAATTTAGGAAATAACAATTATTTTATTTGGATTTTTTAATTAAAAATTGTCATATGCCATAAAATGTTTGGGTAATAGTTTTTTTAATGTATGGGGTAATAAAGTTTTAATATTTGTAATTAAATTTATTTTTTAAAATAATTTAATTTGAATTAAATCGAGTTAAATGAACCTATAATTGAAAAATATTTACTAAAATCCAACGAATCAAATCCGAAATTAAAGTTTTAATTATTTTTAACTTTAATTATCGCAACCTTTCTATCACTACAATAGTAACTTTATTGAAAAGAAATATTCTTATGTTGGCTAATTTGTAAAACTCAAGCCACAAATATTTTTTAATTGATGCATGATAAATTTATTTTTAAATTTTTAAATTTAGTAAATTTATTTAATATAGGGTTATTCATTTGGTTCGAATCAAGTTTGAATAATCTAATCATATTAAAGCATTGCTTATTAATTATTATTTTTAATTTATATTAATTCTAAAATATATAAATATTAATAAAATACTTTTAAAATAAATAAATAGTGATATATTTTTTTTGAGTCTATTAAAGTATTATGTTGATAAAATAAATGTATTGTCATTTTAGTATCGTGAACAACACATCTTCAATATTGTATTATGTTGATAACAAGAATGTATTGTTCATTTTAGTATTGTGAACGACACATCCTTAATCTTGTTCACAGTTTCTAAAGAGAGCCTAAAAACCCCTTTCAATATCTAAACAAAATAAACTATGGTCATTGAAAAGCTTTACACAAATTAGGATTTGAACGCATGACTTTTAGAATATAAGTCTCGCAAGTATGTATGATACCGTATAAATTAATGGCTCTTAATATTTCATGTAAACCACTTTAAATCTTTACGATCGTATCAATAAATTTGAACTAAAAAGAAATTAGAAAGAAAACTTTAAAAGAAAATCGAGACATATGTAAAAATAACAGGTAAAATACTCAAAAATATTATAAAAATAAATTATTTACGGAAAAGACCCAATTTCAAAAATATTTACGAAAAAGGGGTAATTTCACCCCAAAACGCGTCCACGTCAGCGCGTTTTGGGGGATATGCCAGCAAAGCGCGTCCCCAGGGGCACGCTTTAGTCCTCAACGGTAAAAAAAAAGGCCAAATTTTTTTTAACTGTTGGGGGCCCAACGGTAAAAAAAACCTATAAAAACCCCCAACCCTTTTATTTTTTTCACACTTTAATTCTTACTCATTTTTCTCTCAACTTCCTCTCAAAATTCTCTTTAAGTCCTTCAAACTTCCTCTAAAATTTCGAAATAATCCTTTAATATTTACAAAAAAGCCCTTTTTAATTTTTTTAATATATTTTTTTGAAACTTTTAAAACTTTCGATCGTATTACAAATGGCCGGGGAATTACTTGGTCTAGACAACAAGCACATCTCCACCGAGCAATTGCAAATGGTAAGTTTTTAATTTTAATTTTTCAATATTATTTAATATTTTTTAGGTCTATGTAATTTTAATTAATTTTTATTTTATAATTTTTTAAACAACCTGTAGATCGAGTGTTGGAATGTTATATTCGCAACATGCATGGTCCCCCATCGCCGTTGATCGAGAATTACCTACGAAAAGCGGGTTTTTGGCACGTGGCCACGATAGGCCGGGGGTTCAAGTTGGAACCGCCTTTGATCAGTGCGTTGATAGAGAGGTGGAGACCCGAGACGCACACTTTCCATCTTCCATGCGGAGAGTGTACCATCACTCTGGAAGATGTGCAGTTGCAGTTGAGATTGTTGGTGGACGGATCGGTAGTCACCGGGTCCGCAACTTTTGGTGATTGGGGAGCCGTATGCTACGAGCTTCTGGGTGTCATTTTGGATAAAATTCAAGGAGCTCGGATCGAGATGGCCTGGTTACGAGACACATTCCAGGAGCCGAATGAGGGTTCAATTGAAATAGAAAGAATACGGTATGCTCGGGCATACATTCTTCAGATAATTGGAGGCTATCTGATGCCAGACCTTTCTACAAACCTCGTACACCTGAGATGACTGCTAAAACTTGTTGATTTCAGAGCAGCCGATGAATTGAGTTGGGGGTCTGTCGTGCTATCAAGGTTGTATCGGGAGATGTGCGGGGCGACGCGGCCGAGTAAAGCGAAAATCGGAGGTTGCCTATCACTACTGCAGTCATGGGCATGGTTTCGATTTCCATTTTTACGACATCGACTCGACCACCCATATTCATTCCCACTGATAACGAGGTAAATTTAATATTATATTTTACAATTATTTCGTAGATTTATAGTATAATTGTATGCTAAAAATTTATTTAATTAGGTGGAACCATTCGGCGAGTCATGTTGGAATACCTACCTCGCTTGAAGATATACGTCTTCTATTGGACCAACGGTCGGAATCACAAGTAAGTTTGAAATTTTCGTATTTATAATTTAGTATTTCGTGTTTAGTATCTAGTATTATGTATATAACTAATATTTTGGTAATGTTAATATAGTTTCAATGGACACCGTACGAGGATCCAGAAATTCGGGCAGTAATTCTGGAAGAGTTCTTCCAAAATCTGAACAGTTGGCACTTGAAGGTCCCATTGATCACCTATGCGACCGTGGAGATGCACCAGTCAGATCGGGTTCTACGACAATTTAGATTCTGGCAACCGATTCCCCTGCCATCTGAGGTGTTCGATAATGAGCACAAAGTGGACTTACTGCAGCTGCACACGGATTGGCCAAGATTTTGGTCAGCACATATCGAGACGTGGGAGAACCGGTACGACTATTTACCTATCCAGGAACCGATCATCATTCTTGAGTTAGCGTGCGTACTAAAATACATGCCATGGTTTAGGATCCATGGTAAGCTGTATCTGTTGTCGGAAGAAGAGAGGCGATGGCAACTTCGTGAACGAAGGGAACGTCGGTACCCTTTAAATCTAAGAAGAAGGGGTGATGAGACGGGGCCATCAATAGCGCCAACATAGTCATCGGGCCCATTTGTTCAACCGACGACACCGACATCACAGCCTTTACCCTTTATGCCAGGTGCGTACCCTACCCCTTATATGTATCCTCCCAACCCATATATGTTTCCTTTTCCCAGTCCCACCCCAGGTTAGAATGCATGGTCGGGTTCGAGTCCGTTCCCGACTACTCTCGCTGCCCAGCCGATCTTTAGGCCGTCGTCGCGTGAGGGATCACAGGAGGCGTCGTCGGGGAGCACTTCTTTCTACCACCCTCTTTCGCCATACGGGATTCAGAAACCCCCGCCGTGGTTTATGCAAACACCTCCGGGGTCTTTATTTTATCAAGGTGCGTTATACTCGCAACACCCACAACCAGACCCAGTGCCGGAAGAACCAAAATTCCAGCCCGAGGTTCCACGACCCCCGCTGGAAGCTAGACGAAAGAGGAATCCAACGAGTAATGTAATTGAACGCCTTTGTGTGGCACTTGATTACGATCGACATCAACACCGATTCGGACCTACTTTTTATTTTTAATTGTAATATAATTTTTTAATTTTAATTTTTTATTGTAATTTAGTTTTTATATATTTTATAAAATAACAATTTTTTATTGTAATTTAATTTTTTAATGTAATTTAATTTTTTAATGTAATTTAATTTTAATATCTTTAATAAAATAGAAATGGTTTAATTTTTTATTGTACTTTAGTTTTATATATTTAATAAAATAATAGTTTTTATTTTTTATTGTAATTTGATTTTATTTTTTAATGTAATTTAATTTTAATATCTTTAATAAAATAGAAATGGTTTAATTTTTTATTGTACTTTAGTTTTATATATTTAATAAAATAATAGTTTTTTATTTTTATTATAATTTGATTTTATTTTTAATGTAATTTAATTTTAATATCTTTAATAAAATAGAAATGGTTTAATTTTTTATTGTACTTTAGTTTTATATATTTAATAAACTAGCGCTTTTTTTATTTTTTTATTGTAATTTAATTTTTAATGTAATTTACTTTTTTAATGTAATTTAATTTTAATATCTTTAATAAAATAGAAATTGCTTAATTTTTTATTGTAATTTAGTTTTATATATTTAACAAAATAATGCTTTTTTATTTTTTATTGTAATTTGATTTTTTCTTTTAATAAATTAAAACTTGAATAAAATAAAAGTTATTTTACAAAAGTTCACCGTTTTCATCAAAAAAATAGAAATTACATAGCCACGAAGAGACAAAAAAGCTAAGAACACAATCAACTATTCCGATTTGGACACGACAGAGATGTATGCCCCTGGTTCCTACACCATTCGCACAGCCTACTTTGGTTGTTCGTTTCTCGGATATCCATATTGTTGCGTATTCTACTCAAGAAAGATCGACCTTTTGGTTTGCGCCTCAATTGTCTATCCGACAACAGCTTATACGGTGCAAGCGATACCGACGGCCACTTACATTCATATGGGACTGGTGGGAATACGTGTCTCCACACGTTGTACATGTTTTTTAATTTATACACTTCGTCGACATAACTCATGGGATCAAGACGGAGATTCTGACAAGCCGCAAGTACATCAGCGCATGGGTAACGAAGTGCATCAAATATCCCACAGTCGTAGGTCCTATTTGTCAAGTGTACACGATACTGCCCTCTAACAATACCTTGGTTCGATCTGTCAAACTCCGTGACACGAAACCATAGGCTATCATGATCGTGACACATTGTGTACATGGTGTTGGCCCGTGCCTTCCCCCTGTTTATTTCTTGCAAGACCTTTGGGCTCCATACATGGCTTCCTTACATCTGCCCTCTATAACTCGCTGCTCGTTTCGGAAATAGTACCGCTAAACAAAAATATGTCTCTCACACAACTGATGTAATCGGCAGATAACGGGTTCCTTTTAGAACAAAATTTATACATTATGCCAGGTTTGTGGTCATATGACCATATCGTAGGCCGCCGTCGTATGCTTGTGTCCACTGTTCGAAAGGAATATTGCACAGGTAGTTTGGGCCTTCTTCATTATCTGAGCGCAAACTCGCAAACATCTCTTGAAAACGGTTCTTATTGATCTCGTACCCTACCAATATACGTTGATAGCGAATATTACATACCACTCTTCAATTGAGAATAAATTGAATATTACAAACGAAATTATATTAATAGATATTACATACCTATATCGGTCACTTGTCGTCGCTGACTTTTAGATCGATGTTGCCCGTAGTAGTTTGATGCAACATGTCTTAGGCAATATCGATAGTGTGTGCGATGCCACAAGCTTCCCTGGCACTCTATTGCGGCTAGTATTCCAGGGCCCCGATCCGATATAACGCATATATCAAGTTGGGGCAGACATGCCTCCTTAACCTAGATAGGAAAAAGTCCCAGTCATCAGCTGACTCCCTCGATGTTATTGCGAACGCAATCGAAAGGATTCTCCCACAGCCGTTTTGTGCCATAATTAGCAATAGCCGATGCGTATATCTACCATACATAAAGGTACCGTCAATTTGTACCAATGGCTTGCAGTATATAAAGGCATATCGGCATTGCTTAAATGACTAGAACAGACGCTTGAACACTGCGCATCCAAGGAGCAAACGATCGTTGTAGTACGTCGGTTTCGTTTCAAAGTTTGTTATGTTGATTGGGACATATCTCTCCAGCACCTGACACCAATGCCACACTTCATTATATGAAGTGTCCCACCGACCATGCAACTTTTCTAACGCCTTCTGCTTGGCTATCCAAGCCTTTCTGTAAGAGGGCATGTACCCCAATTGGCTACGAATATTGCCAATTAAGGCCAGCACTGTAGTCTTGGGATCGACCTTCACCGTCGGGATTATTAAGTCAGCCAACATGTCTGAATCCATCTTCGGATGATCTTGTGTAACACCTGTCAACGAAGTACGTTAAATAATGCAACATTACATAATATTAGTATTATTCAAAAACATTGAACACATAGTGGTACTGTACCGGCAAGACATGTATGTGGACCTTTGTACTTTTTGATCTCCCACAAGCCTGTCATTTTCCTCAACGAGGTCATGATTTTCCATGAACATGTACCGTCTTGCACTGTACACTTCGCCTCATACTTATCAAGCTTGGATTTAACCACGTTGTAATTAACCCTGTTTCTGATGTTGTATTGTTTCAATGCAGCAAGAAAAGTATTCTTGTTGGAAAACTGGTTACCAACTTCTAATTGGTCTGAATCCAACGAAGAAGTTATACGGTCACGCATCCGGTGTGGTAGCTCAGGAAACTCCAATGCATCATCTTGAGATAGATCGACATTATGTATGTGGGTTGGAGGCGAGTATGCCCTGAATAGCGGATCTTCTTCTTCTTCGTCTGAACTGCCCTCAACATCTTCAAGTACAATTGGAACAGGCTCCGGTTCAAAAAATAATCCAACTTCTGCACCATCGGGCCCGGGCTCCCGAGGTGAATCCACATCGGATTCATCGTCCGGCCCTCTATAACCTGCAACAAATGAGGGCCCCTCATCGGTGGATGTCGTGGGAAGTACATTATCCCTCCTTAAACATCTTTCGTAATGTTCTCAATCATATGTGGATTACCAACCACTAGAAGTTGATGATGTCCCCCAATACGTATTTCTATCATCGGACATCGAAGGACGGATATGCATGTCCCATCCACCAACCAAGTGTCGTGCAGGGGTTATGTTTTCCATACTACCACCGAACACGGGCACTTCCGTGTTTTGCCTCCCACTAATAGAGTTTCGGCTTGGGGTCGTGTATTCCTCGAATAGCAGTAGATGTTGAGGTCGCAGAAAGATCACTTGGAGATGAAAATTATACATATACCTCGAGATAAGGTGATCCATTGGCAAGATGAGTCTCTACCATTGCCTCAAAGCTCCAAGAACCTTTGATGTCGAATGAGTCATATCTCACCGGATCAACCGAAGTGTAAAATCTATACTTAATAGACTGAACTTTCATTGGCATTGTTCCGAATATTTTACGCCTAATTCTTTTGCGAAGTTCTACCAAATTGACGTTCTGATTAAAACTTAGTTGCTCTGTGTTCTCCGATAAGAAAACAACACCATTTTCGGTGTCACAAACTTCACCATCGTAGTAAATAACAACATTAATACGTTCACTCATTTTCAGTTTTTTTTCTTTTGCCTCAATTTCCCTTATGCAACCTGAGAATGAAATTTGGTTGATTTATAGTCTAATTTTCCCGGAGACTACTGTAGCAAAAGAGCATCCACGTGGGAGCTCTTTTCAAGATTACTCATCTTGACAAGTGCACCTCTTTGGAAGCGTTTTGCCATTGTTTGTTCGAAACGTCTTCTCAAAAAATTTTCCGGAGACTCATCAGAGAAAAAGCGCCCACGTGGGAGCTCTTTTCAAGATTCATCTTGATAGTGCACCTATTTGAAGCGTTTTGCCACTTGTTTGTTGAAACGTCTTCTCAAAATAATTTTTCGGAGACTCAGTAGCAAAAGAAGCGTCCACGTGGGACCTCTTTTCGAGACTCTTGTTGACGATGCACCTATTTGGAAGCGTTTTGGCCTTGTTTGTTCAGAAACGTCTTCTCAAAATAATTTTACCGGAGACTACTGTAGCAAAAGAGCGTCCACGTGAGAGCCCTTTTCAGTACTCATGATGACAGTGCACCCTGCTGGAAGCATTTTGGCCACTGTTTGTTCAGAAACATCTTCTCAAAATAATTTTCTCGGAGACTACTGTAGCAAAAGAGAGTCCACGTGGGAGCTCTTTTCAATACTCTTGCTGACAGTGCATCCTTCTTGAAGCGTTTTTGGCCGCTGTTTATTTAGAAACGTCTTCTCAAAATTATTTTGCCATATACAACTGTCAAAAAATTCAATTAATTTTTTGGGCTAATATATTTTGCCCAAAACCCTATATATATTTTTACCCTAGCCCAAAAACCTTAGAATATTATACTGTAATTGGACGGGGAGAGAGGAAAAAAACGCGTCCACTTCAGCGCGTTTTCCTGGTGATTCATCAGCAAAACGAGTCCCCGGGAGCGTGCTTGCTGTCATATCCCCCAAAACGCGCTGACGTAGACGCGTTTTGGGGTTAAACGACCCTTTTCCGTAAATATTTTTGAAACTGGCCCTTTTCCATAAATAAGTTATTTTTTTGGTATTTTTGAGTATTTTACCCAAAAATAACTTCATTATATATTTTTCTTTAATTAAAATTATTTGAGTATAGCTATTAGGATATGAATAAAAGTGGGGTAATAGTAGATTACTTTTATATTTAAATAATGAAATAGACTATTAATTTTTGTCCTTAGTGGAATAAGTTAATTGGGTTGGTAAGAATAAACTATTTTATTTTTAAAATTAAATGTGATTTCACTACCAGTAATTCCTTTTAAAAATTTTAAAGTCAACCAGGGATAGCAGTAAAAGTAAACAATGAGTGAAATGATGAAATTCTGATATTAAATTTATGATTACATAAAATTCGAGTTAAATTCTTAATTCCGTTTTCTCTATTTTTTTTTTTTTTTTGCTGTTGTTGTCTAATGTGGTTTGGATTGGGGAAATGGAAAATAGCGAAGTAGGGGGGGCATAGCTTAGTAGGTATGGAGTTGAACTGTTTTATTATTTTAATCCATAGTTGCATATATCAAGTTGTCGCCTTGGGTAATGGGATACGTGGCGCAATAATAGAAAATGCCAACATTTTGGCTGGTTTTTTAACCTCCAAAGTGCCTAAATGGTGCCCAAACCACCGACTTTGGTGGTGCTTGGGGACCCCACCCCACCCACAGACCATGGAGCTGTGTAGATTTATCAATTGGTCACATCAGATTGTTTTAAATTTTTTATTTATTTTAATTCTATTCAATTTTGAATTTAATCGCATGAGTATTAATTCTAGTTTTCAGTCATTTAATATTTATATTATTTTCGATTTAAATAGCTTAAAGTTTAGAGAAATATTGTGAGTTTTGATTATTTTGATTATTAATAATTTTAGATTATTTATTAGGACCATAAAAATATTTTTAATAATTTTGAATTCAATTGAAAAGTCAAAATTTCTAGGTTTATGCACGGTATTCCAAACTCATGCATAATGTCTGATTGAGGTAAATTATTAAAAAAAATGGAAATTTTGATTTCACTAATTAACCCGTGTTATCTGTACAAAAGAGTTGGTTTTTTTTTTCAATGACACGATATCTACCGCACCAAATGTAGCTGGCATTAGGTAAATATATGCTCATTTTGACTGAATAAAAGAATGTTGCAGCAATGCAATATATGCAATGGCATGAACTGTTGATGTTCTTCCTCAATCCAAGCAAGTAAACCATCAGATTGAGAATTAATCATTCTTTTACCGGAATCGATTTCGCGGCATCCAGATGGTTCAAGCGGCATGTTCCGAGAAGGTACTCCGGCAGCTCATCTTCCGTATTTGCCTGCATATAAGAAAATCAAATGAAAACTCTTGTAGACCACAGGGACAAGTGTAAGATCATATATAAAAGAAGAAAGGATTCGTTTGTTTCTAAGTGCTTTAGAGCTAATGATCTGCTTGGCATAACGGATAACAAAAAGTTGTTAATCCAATGGTTAAGCTATAAAATAGGAAAATGCTTTATTAATTTTAACAGTTTGATTAACAAACACTCCTCCCCATTCTCGGTTCCAACCAAAGCTGAAGATATCTTATTAGTTGAAAATCGGTTAATTATAGTTTTAGTCTCTCTATAATGCTGAAATTTAAAATCTAATCCCTCTACTTTAATTTTACATATGTGATCCTTTATTTTTATAATATTATTAGTAGGCTCAAAGTGATAATACCATTAGTTGCTATTCGATCAAAAAGTTAAGGTCACAGAGAAATCTAGTCAAACTTTTTTTTTTTGTCATACAGTTAAACACGTTTCAACTGAGCTATTTTTTTACAAAGAAAAATCTATATCATCACTTAAACAATAATAACTAATGGTGTCATCAATTTGGATCTATGAGCCAAATTATATCAAATTAAAAGACTGTTGAGGTAACCAAATTATACCAACACTTACCTGTATCAAAAATGCCATTTCGATAACCAGATTGTTGAGGTAACCAAGCACAAGATTGACCACGCCTCTTGCCACTGTCGATGACCCAATGTCAATCCCAAGCTGAAATGATGGTTGCAAAATTTTAGTATGCCATGTTGTATTTGTACAAATTAGTAACTGATACGCCTCTCCCGCTTGCATCAGAAGAGAAATTTTCTAACCTAATTGTCCTTTTGGTTTGAAGAGAGAGAGATGAAACTATATGGTTTATTTTCATTGCATTCTCCAACTAATTTGTTATCATCATGAAATTATTATGTTCTCTTTCTTATCTCTTATTTACAATGCAAATAACTATAGGTAAGTATAATTGTACTGCACAAAACTTAATTCTTCTCTATCCAAATACTCTCATCTTCTGAAATGGGGAAATTCTTATGTGCGTATATACAATAAACAACTATAGCAACTTTGTTATATAGTCGATATTTTTATGTGTTTTTGTACACTATAGCAACTTTTCATCTATAACAACTATGGTTATAAACTATGAAGTTCACTCTTTACTTAATTAGTTCTCTATAATAACTTCTTATCTCAAATTTTAGTAAAATTAATTATATTCCTGAGTGAAATAAAATAATAACTTTTAGTTAAGATATTATTTCAATAAAATATTACAATTCTACAAAAAAAATCTATTAATCATATTTTATTAAATGAAAATATTTTTAATAATAAATTACATTTGTAAATTTTATCTAAATATGAAATACTATCAAAGGTGTATAACAATCAACACTTTGGAACAAATGAGATTGTTAATAGAGAGTTGAATATATATATATATATATATATATATAACACTATGCATGCGTCTGTTTGGACCGGAGGAAATAAAGGGTTTAGGGTAGTTACCTCCAAGTAGTTTTTGCCATGGAAATAATTCATTTCCAGAGCATGGCCAATTAGACAAGCTTTCTTTCCAACACTCTGCTTGACTATCCAGGACCCCTAACAAAACAAACTCAAGTATCAGAAACATTGCTTTATGCGATGTGAAATGGAGTTTGCAAACAGCACAAAACCAGCTAGTCCTCATGGTAAATAATTCATGCAATTATTCATTTTCTTCATAGGCCACTTGACATGGGTAAACTCAGTTCAAAGCTTTATGTAAGAATTTCCTACAAAAGCAAATCTTAAGAAAGGTAAAAAAATTCATAATCTAAGTGATGCAACTGAAGAGAAAAAAGGGTGTCAAACCCGACTGAGAAAAGTTCACTTTTCCAGATAAAGAAGGCATGCACAAAGATATCGAAAACGTAATTTCGTCTTAAGACCTTAGTCCTTTAAAATCACTGGTCCCGTTAATGGTTGAATGGAGTTAAACACAAGCTTGCTCTTTTTTTCCCTGAGTTCCTTAACCCCCTAGTGAGTTCACTACCATACAAGAATACCCATAGATCCTCAATCGTAACTGCAAAGTGCTGCATGCACCAACCTTAGATATGTATGGAATGAGCTTGAACCTTGAATTTCTATATGCATCATCTCCGTTGACAAAGTTGCGTAGCAAGGGTGAATCTTCCACAGTAGTAATCATCATATAGTATAGTGCTAGGCTATATGTTGTTGAACCTGGCACCTGTTTCGTGTTAAATGATTCAATTATTTTGAATGCTCAAGAACCAAAAAGAATGGAGATAGAAATACATATGACTTCGCAGAATGAAGAATAAGTGAAAGACCAAAGTACCTACCTGTATGTTTACAATGATGAAAAACTCTGGCCCTCCCCGAGCAGCATATTTCTGCAAATAAACAACTCGTAGAAGTTCTCCAAGTTTCAATTTACAATCAACATATTGCACAATGCAACAAGTACAGCTTGAGTTTACAGGTAACTCATGGGAAAATGACAAAGGAAAACCTGAACAATGCCCCCAGGACGCCCTCCTAGATCATCTTCTCGTTTGTCAGATCTTAACCAATCTGCAGCGACCATTTGCATCAATGTGCCCTTTGCCTTAAACTGGCAGAAAACAAGAGTAAAGATATAATGTTAAACTGGAAGTTGAAATTTAATGCGGGAAAACTAAAAACGGTGGTATCCATAAAGGAGAGCTTATCAACATATGGTAATGTAGTAAGGCAAAACCCTGAAATTGATTGCATCTGAGACATTCTAAGAGCTAAAACCAAAAATGGAACGAGGAGATGATTTAGAGAATATCAGAGACAAAACCCAAATCACCGGAAGATAATGTAGTAAGGCATATAATGAACCATCATAGAACACTCCAGCTTAACTTTTATTATTCACTTCAGCTTTGAAGTTAGACCTTACGAAACATCATTCTTCATACCTTCTTTCGATCTTCAAGGTAATTCTTCCCACGAATCAAAAATGTGGAGGGTTCCGCTGCTGTCCAACTGCAAGGCAATGTACAAGTTGGATCCTTAGAAAGAGTGTTTCCATAGGAGCAACATACGCCATCTTCCCTTGTCATGTCTTGTAAGTCTATGTAGCCCCTCTTCTGGACTGCAACATATAAGAATTGTACGCAATTAGCAATAGATCTTTCTATAACTACCTTTGAAAAAGAAAATTCTTTATTGGCAAAATTCAGAAGTTAAATTGAATAATAGGAATAACCTGCAAGATCATGTATCTTTTTCACAAAAACAGCAGCCGTTGATAACTTTGGTTGGCGTGTATCCTGAAAGTTTCCAATCATTTAGAAGTGAAAATTGGAGCTAAACAACAGAACTTGTTATAGCTCATTTAATGCAAGAGCAACTGTAATGCAGCCATTATAAATGAAATAGAAAAAGTGGAGAAACTCTGCAGTATATCACATCCTCTATGAGATATGAAGCAAATTTACCCAAAAATCCATTTGAATGTAAAATCAGTAATAACAACTTCGACTTGTACCTGAGAGTATACTTCAGGACCAAAGTCAGAAGCCCATCCATCTTCTGCTCGATCATGGTCTGTTGGTTCTGGAACGTCAAAGAATTCATCAGCAGCATCATTGAGACCTACCAGACTTGATTGTTCTGAAAATGCCCTTTCCATTGCTTCATTCATATTTTCCTTAGTTTTTCCAGCCTCTATCTCCGTACACATATCAACTATGCCATCCTCTTCACTTTGATGCAACCTAACATTCCGCATCAACTCTCGAGATGAAAGATCAGCAGTAGGATAGTTTCCTTGTTTTGCTTTGAATAATTCTCTTAATGCTGCAAGTAGATGATATAGATTCCTAAAACTTAAGACCTCAATGATCACACAAATTTGTAACACAGACATACACGCAATAAATGAATTGATAAATAAGATTATATCTCCAGTTGGATTTTAGGGTAATAGATGACACAATGTCATAACAGAATATATGATTACCAGCAACTCTTTCAAGCATCCGGATGGTAATAGATCTGACTGCAGATGTTTGAAGATAAGATTTCCAGAATTTCCAATCAATTGCAAGCATGTGCTTCACAACAGAGTGTTTTCCTTCAGTCACTGGAGATATGACATATCCACCACCTGCAAGAAATGCCAAACATTAACCTTGTAGATTAACTTTTTATTTGTTTGTTTTTAATATAAATATCATTCCCTTTCCTTAAAAAGGAAATTAAGTGTGCATCATATGCCACATCTCACAAATGTGTTGGTGCATATATCAGGGCAATGATAAAACCGATCAAATCAAAATAAAAGCAATGCAATAAGCAGTTATCAGCAGTGTTCAAGCTGAGAGGCCAAAAGATGCTTCCACGTTCAAACACACACACAAGTACCAGTCTATATACATGTGTTCATGCACATAAGGGATACCAAGGAAAAAAAAAACTCTTGCATGATAAATTAAACTGAAAACAGCTCATGCATCTTGTAATATGCACATCAGATTTAGAGAACTCAGAAAGATCTCTTTTATGCATAAATTTCAGGCATACATTACTTTTAAGGCTGGCACGGACATAGCTTTTCTGTGGGGAGCACTTCTTGTGAACCACTGAGTGGTAGAGAATAACTGTGATAATATCAACCAAAAGAAGTGAGTTTACAATTCAACCAGGTTCTGACTTCTGAATAGAACTTTAAGAATTTCCTAAGAGTAATTACTACCATATGTTCCATCATCTTCTCTTCTCCAATAGCGCCGCAACAAGAGATCCCTTCTTTTCATTCCCCTGCAAGTATAATTAATTAGTGAAAATATATAAACAGAAACATTTGTCTTGCAAAGCATAATGTCTAAATCAGAAGTTTGGATCTGACCAAGGTAACCAATCACTATATAGCTGCTTGTGAACAATATCAGTATGGCCATCAAGATGTTCGACCACACTACCCTTGTGGAAACAGAAGTCCCATCTGCAAGACAATTTGCAAAGTTACACTTTGTTTTAGAAAAATGAGGAATTTCATAATATGCAAAATACACTGCTAGATGAACAGAATTATAATTTTGCACGACTTTACGATGCACAAGAGAACACCAAAGCAGTAATCATAATTCAAATAGATGAATTGGATTGGGCACCAAATACAGATGCCACATCTGTGCATGATATCATCTTCGGAATTTAGATTTCTGGTTTTTTGTGTACTATTAAACTTAGTATACTCAGTTTCTATATAGACTGGAAGTTCACATTTTCACTTCATTACAACTTCAATAAGACCAGCTTTAATGGCACATAAAAAGTTGCCAACTGAGAAATAACAATTACAATCCAATCTGTTCCATTGAATCACAATGCTAGATTTACTATGATTACAAATATGCATAGAACTGAAGTACCATTAAATCAAGCAATGGCTCTGGAAAAGGGGATAAGAGCTAACAAAAATACAAAGTACTTAGCAGCTTACTCTGATCTTGAGGGTCCAAGAGACATTAGTGTCTGGAAAATGGCTTCTGAAGTTCCATCTACAACACCCACAGCCATGATTGCAGGATGGTCGTCCCACTGCCAATTAGAGAGGCGTAAAACACAAAGCCAAATTGCTATTTCATGATAAAATAATTGACCAGTGAATCAAAAGCTACTGACCTTTCCATGAGAATCCCTATCTTTAGCTTCTTTAAATAGTCTAAGACCTGCATTGAACTCACGGGCTTAGACAAACAACTATTACTATATCAAAAATCCAAAATATTCCTTTTGTACTTACCGTTCTGACAGCCAAAGATTGTCCAAGGTGATGGTGCTACAACGTCAGATGTTACTCTGTCCATCTTTGTTGTTGGATAAAGAGTCCAGTCAATAGAATTATTGTGATTTGAATCACTGGAACTACTCAATCTGCATGCACGGAGTCCTTTTAAGAATTGACATATAGTAATGGGATATAAATACGAAAGAATACAAAATTAAGAACAAGCATCATGTTCTCTCACACTCATCACTAAAAAACATTTCAAACATATCCAACTCAAGTTATTCAAGTAATCTGCGAAGAAACCAAATTGTATGCAAGCACGAATGAACAGATAGAAAGAATCCAGAAGTAAAATATATTTTGAATAGTAATGCAGGAATGATAACTCATTATTATACCTGAAGGACTGCCATCTAGTCTTTGAACAAGCAACATCATTTCCAGGGCGTGGACCACCCTGCATACATAAGTCTCAGTCTCATCCCATCCTAAATCAGAAACTTATGATGTGCGATAACAAGAGGAAGCGATTTGGCACCTTTAAGGCTGCTTCCTGAAAGGAATGAATCCATCTTGCTGCTTCTTCAGGACTACTAGCTCCTAGCTATAAATTTAGACTCCATATCTCAACCATGAAGGTAAAAGTATGATAGATATTGACTAACAATATTTTTCTGAAATATTTGCCTCACCTTAAGTTGATCATTGTGATTAGAACTATTATAAAGGGTGAATATGAAGAATACCTACAACGTCAAACAAAGAACTGTCATTACAAAGGATCCAATGGCATAAACTGATATATAAGCCAAAAAATTTACCACCGTCCGAGGAAAATAACAAATTATACACATACTTTTCTGTGAATGCTCTCCCTCCCATTATCTGTAACTCGAATGCTGAAATCAATGATTGCACTTCTTCCTGATTCCTGAAAGGCAAATAAATGTTTAGTTCTTTCACCCAATAAAATTGTCAAACCATATTTATAAAGAAAATATTATTATTCAAAATGAATGAGCCTAAAGACTATCATGACATCCCCGAGTATTCATTCATCAAACTATATACACAATACTTTCACAAAGCTAAGAAAAACTGCTACAGCTAGAAACAGAGGACTCAATAGCTTTAGCATTGGTTATTTCTTCGAGGAAGATGAGCCAATTCCCCCTAGAGCAAAAGACGTGACCACATTACAAATTATGCTCAAGTTAATGCTAACAATGAACGCAAAACTTAGCCAAGTTTGTTCACGCAGCCATCTTTAAAAGGTGGCATCTGCAACTCTCTTCTGTATCTCCTAACTAAAGCCTCTTTTATAATAATAAAAAAATAAAAGCTAATATTTGCTTCGCTTATGATTATCGTCAAATCAACTCCAATTTTCAATAATAAGAGAAAAAATGACTTCAAATACTGTGACATACGAATGTGTAAAGCAAAAATATTCCTGACACAAAGTTGACTGAAGTCAGTAGATTTTTTCCGGATTCAGTTGACCTATAAATAGTTATATTTCTAACAAAAAAGCAAGAAAAAAGAGTAGCAGCACAATTTGAACTGCTAGATTGAAAGAAACTACAAAAAAGACTATAATGAGCAAACAAGCCTTATCAAAGTACTCTCATACTTTACCAGAAAACGTGTTTGCAATAAGTTTTTTAAACTATATTCAACTAATCCAAAAATTAGCAACTAAAATGGTTATTAAATAAACAAATAGTGAAATAGGAAATATAATCAACTTAATGCCATTATTTCTTTATAAACATTCATTAACCGAGTAATGAAAGTTGCAAGATAAGCTTCTCAAATCTCAACAAAAAAACAAAAAGAAGAAAGAAATAAACTATTATTGAAAAAAAAAAAAAAAAAAGAAGGAAAGGACCTGGAGACTGGAAATAGGCATGGATTTGAAGCAATTAAGAAGATGCGCTTCAAGAACAAAGTAACGTTTCCTTGAATACTGTAATCCAATCCGATTTGAACGTATTATATACAGCCATCCTTCCATTTTTAACTCTCCGCCGCTCTGCGAACAACCTGCCATTTTTTAAAGAAAAAAAAAAATTCTTTTGCCAAACAGAGAATCAAAAAACTGCCATAGATGATGATTTGATACTTGATTTTTCACATTAATGGAGTACAAAGAGAATCAATGTTTTTTTTCATTTTTTTTCTTAATTTTTTGAAGTGATGAAAATTAGCAAAAAGGAATTCTTTAGAATTTAAAAATGAACTATCGATTTCATTGGGCACTTTTTTTTTTATTACTTTTTCTGTTTGATTATGAAAACTGAAATGGAGGAAAGAGTTTATATAAGACAAAAGATTGACAGGCGAATCTTTCACAAATGAAATTACTTTATTACCCCTTTGGTTCTTTGCTTCGATGTTTGAAAAGTCTGTTAAAACCTATCCATCAAATCATGTACTTTCACCTTTTTGTGTTTGTTTTTAATTTGTCTATTTAATTATTAAACAATTTTATATATTCATGAAAAATGAAGTAAACTTCTTGATTTTGAATTAGATAAATATAAATCAGACGAAATTGGATTTTAAAATTCTAATTTCAAAATTTATGTTTATAAGAATGAATTTTTAAAAAACTCAATTATTATATTTATAAAATGGTTTTTGTTTATTTTTAATAAAGAAAATAAAAGGTTTTCTTTATTCTTCTGAATTTTTTGACAATATTTTTGTACTCCTGATTTTGAATATCGATGTATAAATTTGTATTTTTTCATATTTTTGTGTACTCGTGTATCTGGATATCTTTTTCTCTGTATTTTTTCGTGTCCCATTACAGGTTTGATCTGGGGTTTTTTATAACCCGAAAAATGAAAGAAAAAATGAAATAAATCTCTATTTTTTCCTCTGTTTCGTCCTTTTTGTTGTGATTTTGTTTTCTTTTGCAGGTTAAGCGAGGATCCTGGTGGTGACTACGGCGTCATCCGCGTGCGAATCGCGACCTGACGAGGGGCGGACTCAAGGCGCGACGATCGGGCTTCTGCTAAGGCAGCGCCTAAAGTTTCAGAAACCCTAGGCCATTACTGCTTCTGTTAATGTTTGGGCCATTTCGGGCCGCTTGAGACTGGGTCAGGGTGGGATAATTAGTTGGGCTAATGTTTTGGGTGGCTTGTAATTGGGCTACGGGCTTGTTAGGTATTAGTTTGGGTTTTAGGTAATCTGTTTGTGGTATTGGGCCTGGATACTGAGTCTGGTTTTATAAATGAACTGTTTAATGGACATTGGATTTTATTTTTATTTTTTTGTTTGTTTGTTTTTATACTCTAGGTTAATAGGCTGTGCAAAATGTGTTATTACAATATTTATATTTGTAAATTCTAAAAAGAAAATTAAAATATATTTCATTTAAATATAAAATTCTTTTTTTTTCTAAACTCTTATTCAAACTTGAGATTTGAATAGATTATATTTGTTTAATTTTAAATGCAAAGATTGCTTGAAGTAGTGGTCGGAGTTCCCACATAGTCCTTAGATAACACGAGTTTAAATTTTATCATCTCATCCCTTGGCATTTTAATGATAACAAAGAGTTGAGATAATTTCGTATTAGGATAATTTTATATTTATGTTGAGTCATTGATTTTGCACGAAATTATGAAAGGACACATCACTATACATATACATTATTAAATTTTTAATTGAGTTGATGTTAATGTTATTATTCAATTAAGTAATAATTCAATTGAATAATGATTAAAAATTATTTTCACGAAATAAATTATGTTTATAAATTATATTTTTATATTTTGTCTAAAATTAATATAAAATTTCAAACATGAATATAATTTTAAAATCTTTAACTTAATTATTTCACCAAAATTTCATTAATCATTATCTATACTTTTTAGAATATATTTTTTACAATTATTTTTACTTACCTAAGTTGGTATGTATATATATTATTTTACAATTTTGTTCTATAGTTTTAGTAAAAATGTAAATTATAAACCCCAGGCAATTATCAATGGCATAAAATATTTTTTATTGTCCATGATGAATGTACGCTCTCCCTTTCATCATCATTAATTTTTAATATTCAAATATAAAGTATCATGGTTTTGGAAATTTTCAGAAAGGCAACTAACAATTTTGTCCTATTTACATCACTTTGGAATCTGGCACCATATACTCAAATCCGCTTTTTTTTTTTTATAAATATTTTAATTTTTATATTATTTATAAAAATAACTCACTTTACTTTTATGACCCATTATTATTCGCGTCATCATCTCTAGTTTAAAAAATAATTTTTAAATATTATTATTGTCATTAACAATATTAGATTAAAGATAATTATATAAAACGTTCAGAGATAGAGACATAATGAAATAATTATCATTTTTTTGATTGAACGAAAAAATGGTGACACCATTCCTCAAATAAATTTTTTATTGATAATCATGTAACAAAGTTTGTGATACATTGCCGTAATATGGGTAAAACAATATATTTGAGTTTAAAAGTTTATAATACAAAGATTATCTTTAAAATAATTAAGAAATTATAAAGGTTATGAGAAGTTACTTAAATAATAGTAATATGCTACAATTTTTGTAAAAAGAAAAGAAAAGAAAATTTACAAGGATGATTTTGTAACATGTATTTTTAAGTAATCTTACATTTTGTCAATCAAATTATTAGATCTACACCACATACCACTACATGTTTCAACGATACTGCACACGCTTGGCAAACCTAAATAAGCCAATGAACTATGCACCCAGTGAACCTTCCACCTTTTACAACAGATGAACCCAAGCCTAGCGAATCTCATACCACATTATATCTTATTGAGCATACATGAGACACACGTAGAGATTCAGAGTCATTGTGTAACGACTCGATAATTAGGGGTATCAAAAAGTGCATTCCCGAAACTCCGTTCCCGTAAATCAGACTCGTAAATATTTTTAATAAGTATTTACGAAACTAATTGTGTAGTTAATTAGGTTTTGGTTAAACTAATTTATTTGAATTAAAAGTAATTAGTATAAAGACTAAATTACATATAGGGTAAAAGTTAAATTTTAGATTAAAAATAATTAAAGGGACTAAAGAAGCAATTATGCCTTATTTTATTTAGTGGACGGCATTAGTGAATTATTTATATAAATTATGTGTAAATTTATTTTATATATTATAATAGTTAAAGTTAAAATATATTATAATATTAAGAATCTTAATAATTAAGTAAATGTGTATATATATATATTATATAATAATAAAAGTTAGTGTAAGGCCCAATTAAGCAGCCCGGAACCGATTAAACCAAGACTAATAAAATAAAGTCCCAAAAATTTAATCAGTCCTTGGCCCAACACCGAAGCCCAAATGCCAAGCCCAGCATAACCTAAAGATTTTTAGGGTTTCAGAAACCCTAGCATAGGACCCTTGCGCCGCCAACAGCACCCCAACGCCGCACGTCTCGCGCCCCCGAGCCTTGCGCCTCTCCACGTCGTCGTACCTGCGGAAAAAGGGGAGAGCAGTAGACAACAAACAGAAGACGAGAGTTGTAGCTTTTTGGGGATCTTTCGAAAAGGCTATAAAAGCCTTTGAAACTGATGTAAAAGGGGGGTTCTTTTTCTTTTTAGATCGGGGAAATATACATTTTTTTGATACGGAATTAATACAAGAAAATCCGAAAAGAGATAGCAAAAACGAAAGGTTTTAGTTTTTCTTTTTCTCTTTTTCTTTATTTCGATTCTGTTCTTTTTTAGCTTTTCTTTTTCTTTTTTTTTTTTAATGCCAAAAGTCCCAAACATTTTATAAAAAAAGGAAAGAAAACGTACCTTTTTCGGATTTTCTACCACCGAAGCGGTGGCCGATAATAACATCCTGGCGGTCGACGACCGAGATCTTGGTCGGCGTTCGATCGAGGAGGAGGAGAGAAAAAATTTGAGAGAATTTTTTGAAGTTTTTGGAAAAGAAATGCTGAAAATGAAATTTTTTAAGGAAGTTTGGATTTTATAATACCTTTGAAACAGCGTCGTTTTGGGCATCTGACCCGTGACCCGACCCGTGCAAAAGGAGGATCCGCGTGTTTCTGAGGGAGGGGCTAATTCCGCATTAGGCCCCTCCGCCTTTTCATGATTATACAATCGGTTTTTTTCTTGTTCTTGATTGTGGCTCAATAATTTTTTCAGTTTCAATTTGAGTCCTCTTTTAAACGCACCGTTTCAGTGGGAGGGTTTATTGCTGTTTTGGCCCCCAGGTTGCACGCGTGTTGCAAGTTATCCCCTAATTCTTCCATTTTCTTTAAAATTTGGCCTAGAGTTTCTGTTTTTGATTCAATTTAGTCCCTTTTTTACTGTTTTTGCTATCTCACCATTAAGTGAATTAGTTTTAATATTTTTATTACTTTTTTATGTATATTATTATTATGATTATTATTATTATTATTATTATCATATTATTTATGTTATTATTATTATATATTATTGTTATCATATTATATTTACTACTACTATTATATTTATTATTATATTTGTGATTATTATTATATTTATTACTTTTATTATTATATACATTTTACTATTATGTTTTTATTAATACTATTATTTTAAGATGATTATTATTATTATTATTATTATTATATTTTATTTTAAACTTTATTACTATTTTTGTTATCAATATTTTGCAAACTTATTATTATTTTACTTTTTACTATTATTATTATTTTATTATTATTTTTATTAGCATATAGTATTTATTTATTGATTGATTTACCACATACTTTTATTATTTTCTTATATTTATTTGTCCTTTTTTCAATTATTTCGTATAGATGGTTGATTTTAAATGTTATTGTTATTGTATTGTTTCTGCTTTTATTTTTGTTGTTTACGTTATTACCCTTATTTCTATCCTATTATGTATTTGTGCTATACCCCATATTCCATTTTACTACAATCAAATCACATATTACTTGATGCATTAAAATTTTCCATTTTGAAATAGGCAAACATTCCGCGTTCCAAGGTTCGAAAGAATCGTACATTAACTTACTGGGTTTCGATTTCTCTTTTCGAGTCTAACGAACCTATTACTCTTTTTTTAAAAAAAGGATTGAATAAAAATTTATTCTTGAGAATTTAAAATCGTCATGTCCTAACTCACTGGATGGGACGTTTTGTTATCTCAAGATAAGGATTTCAAAAAACAAAGGAATATTCCGTGTTTGGTATTTTGAGAAATCGAGCCCTAACTTACTGGGTTCCAATTTTTCATTAGACCCCAAATAACCGAGTATCCTTCTTAGATTTAATCACATTACTTTTGAAAGTCAATGGACAAGCTCAATTTCGGGGATTTGAAATGTCGTACCCTAACTTACTGGACGTGACATTTTACTTCCTCGAGATAAGAGGGTCTGACTGCTCATATTTTATTCAAGTTTTTTTTTCCTTTAAAATAAAACGAATCATATTTTAAAGTCTTCCAAACTTTTGATATTAGGACATTAATTAATCAATTAGGTACCAATTATGGGCGTCACGAGGGTGCTAATCCTTCCTCGTGCGTAACCGACTCCCGAACCTATTTTCTTAAAATTCGTAGACCAAAATGTTTTATAAGTGGCCCAATCACACTTTGAAAAAGATTGGTGGCGACTCCGTATTTCTCTTTAAAGTCGGCCTGTTTTTCAAACAAAAAAATAGTTTCGACAGTTAGTATAATAAAAAAAAAGAAATAAAGAAAGATAAAGGCATACAAATTAGAAAGAAAGAAAAATAAAGAAGAAAAAAAGTCACGCATAACCTTAAAGGACTTTTAAGATTCAAAGTTCAATTGGTTAGTCAATTTAGTCTCTTTTCTTGTAATTTTTATGTTTTTGGAATCTCGGTAGCTAGGGTTACCCAACCCATGTTGAAATTTTAACAATTATTAAGTTTTTAAGTATTATCAATGTTTAATAATTTTAGTATTAGGGATTAAATTGATAGATTTTTGAGTTAAAAATGGAAAATGATTAAATTGTAGAACAAATTGTAAAATTTGAGTATTAGGGACTAAATTGTGAAAATTTTAAAATTTAAGGGTTTAAGTGAAAATAGGGAGTTAAATTTAGTTTAAAGTGAAATTTGTATGGAAATATAGAATTAAATGTGATGAATAAAAATTAGTCTTGGTTTAGGGACTAAATTGGAATTTAGACAAATATTGAGTAAAAATTTAAATATTCAATATTCAATATTCAATATGAAATTGAAATTTTATTGTATCGATGAATTTTAATTGTTTTAATTCCGTAGCTAACATCGTACCGGAATTCTCAACTAAAAAGGAGAAAGATAAAATCGACGTGGAATAGCTCGGAATTCTTAGTTTGTATTTCTATAACCAGAACTTAGTTGTTAATTGTTATAATTCAATTTAATACATATGGTAAGTGTTGAGGTGAGTAATTGACATTTTGATAATTGATTGAAATGGATTGAATTGGTAGATACATATTGACTGTATTGATTATTGAATTGAAATGAATATACGTGTTAATATGAAAATTCGATATTGATTATTATAGATTGAATTTGATTTATGTGTATATATGTGATTATATGAAAAATTAGTATTAGACATTGGTTATATCTGAAATGTGAAATTAAACCCTATTAACTGTATCAGGTTGAGTCGAATATAGATGACATGCCATATGATAGGAAAAGTTTAGGGATTTCTTTGACTTCGAGTCGATGAGGCACTGTGTGCCAATTTACTTCAGTTTAACCGATGAGAAACTAGGTGTCAAATTTATATAGCGTTGGGCGTAGTTATTACTTCGGATTTAACCGATGAGGCACTGGGTGCCAAATTGGTGTGTTGGTTGGATCCGTGTATCTGTACGAGTCCGAGTCGTGTTAATAGGGGTAATTAAATAAATGGTACTATGATTGATATTGGATGATATTGTATGTGAATTGAAATTGGGATAGTGATTTGAAACATGAAAATGAGATACATGACTTATGTACCATGAATTGGATATGGAATGGATAATGTTATTGTTTAAATGATATGTGGATCAAATTGTGAAAAGCTATTATATAGCAAGTTATGAGAATTGACTATGGTATGAAATGATGTATTCATGAGTTGAGTATTGAATGATTAATGCTATTGTACAAATAAATGCGGTTTGAGATGTGAATATCTATTTATATAGCAATTGTGTGAATTGGGACGTTGTTTAACAAAAGAAATATGATAGCATGTGTAAATTGAATATAATATAAAGTGATATGCTAATATGTATGAATTAAAAAGACTAGCATATGATAGTTATGATACTAGACATTAATATGTGCTTATAGTTCAATTGTGCATATTATATTATATTGTCTTTAAATGTTCAGATTATTGAAATACCACTGAGTTTTACTTAGCGTATGGTTTTGTTTTTTCGTGCGCAGCTTAGGTACTTCACTTTTGATTGCCGATTCAGTATCCAACAACAATCCCGAACTCAAATGTGGTGATGTTTATCTTTTGTGTAGGCATGTACCTAGGATGTCTAAATGATAGTTATTTTGTGGATGGATTGTAAATTAGGTTATAAGTGTAATGTTGGTTTGGTATATATATAAACATGTGTTTGTGTTTGAAGCCATAGTATGGTATGGTAAATTGAACCAAATCTAGATATATGCATGTAAATTTAAGTTCATGTTTAAGTTCTTATGAACTAGGCAAAATAGATTGAATTTGGTATGTTTATAATTTGGATTTGAATGATGCTTTGATGATATAAATATGGTACCAATGAGGGTACATTGGTTAGGCACCTAGGATATTATTTTGGCATGTTTTGAATGTGTTTGAATGTGTTTTGAATAGGTTAAACGAATGGTTTTTGAGTAGTTTAATGTCCAAGCATATAAGAATTGGTAACTTTGTTGTTTAAGGCACATTTTAGGTCCACACGGCCAAACACACGGGCGTGTGACTTGGCTGTGTGAAACACACGACTAGCACACGAGCGTGCAAGGCCATTTAAAAGGGTACACGGTTTGGCACACGAGTACGTGGCTTGGCCGTATGACCCAAGTCAGAGAGTTACACGGGCACAGACACGCGCCGGGACATGGCTGTGTGTCCCTACTTCGAATGCCTACACGGCCAGACACAAGGGCGTGTGACTTGGCCGTGCGAACCCTGCAGTTAAAAATTTTCTAACTTTTTCCAAAAATTTTCAAATGTTCCCGATTTAGTTTCAAATCGTTTCTAAAGTGTTTTCAAACTCTTAAAGGCTTATTAAGGGTCTTTATGCATGTTAATGTTGAATCATTTTATGATTTTTGAAATGTTTGAAATGAATGATTAGATCACGATTACTTAGAAATGCTCTGAAACCCTATTCTGACAACAGATAAGGGTTAGGAGTGTTACACATTGATTACACAGTTGTCCTAAGATGTCATATCCTAAGACATCACATCACCATCACTGCAAAGGAACTGAATATGACCTCATTATCAGTAGTCTCTAAACATGTAGACAACCCTGTCTCCCAATATAAAAGCTCACAAAAAATAAATAAAGAAAGCCAATCCTCATTCCATAACAAAAACTTCTTTCTCTCATACTATCCCACCAAAAGACCAATTCCATTTCCGGTCGCTCTCTGCCCAACTTAGAGGTGAACCACAATCTAATCTATCACTTCCCCTCCTTGTTAATCCAACTGGTTAACGCAAATAATAAAATATTACATTACAAGAACCAAATTATCACAAATGAGCCAACTAATTGAACCAAGAATCAATAATTCAATTGGTTCAATCTCTATCATAAACCCAAAGAGGAGTTTAACTGATAAAAAATTCTTTGCACAAGGAAAAAACTGTTGGAACTGAAATTAAGTTACTTAAAATATTAAATATTGTTTTTATAATTTATAAAATGAATGTTTATACTTCTTGTTAGGACCGTCTCGATTAAGCAACAAGTAAAAAAAAATAACGGAATGAATTGAGAAATTGAACACACAAATTTAACGTGAAAAAACTCCTTTAAAGAGGATAAAAAAACCACGGGCAAATATAATTTTACTATAATGGCAAAAGAATGAAGAGTACAAAAGATAGAGATAAAAACTAAACCCTGAAAACTCGAAAACCTGAAAACAAAGAACCCTCAAAACGTAAACACAAAATTCTCTAAATGTGTTATAAGTTCTAATATCTAATGGGTGTGTACTTCTAAGGTTGTAAAAGAACCTATTTATAGGCTAAATTGTCAAGTCAAACAAATTATGCTAATAAATGCTAAATATATTATACTAATAAATGCTAAATCTTCTAGAAAGAATATATATTTTGTTTAACTTGACTTGTAAGCAATCTCTTAGAATTTGGGTCACACAACTCTAACAATCTCCACTTTGACACGAATTCTTACAACGCCATCTTTGTCAAAGCCTGCCATGGGCCTATCTTGAACTATGCAGGGAATTAACTAAGTCGAATCTGTGCTTAGAAGCTGGAAGACTTCTAGCCTTCAACTTGTGCACTGCCAAATGAAAACTAACCCGGGTCTGATTTTCATGAACACAGTGCCCTAACTTTTCAAAACCTGCATCCAAAAAAGAACATCTCTTCAACGAAATGGTCATACTTTTTTTTCCCTCTTATGACTAATTTACCTCCGCTCCAAACGAGTTGACTTCGACTCCGTAACGGACGAGGGATATCTGATTTCACCGGTCACTGTAGAACCTTCCAGAATATAAAGACTGCTGGTTCTTTTACCTTTTAACAAAACGAGAGCTCCACGATATACTTTAATGCCGCTCAACTCGATATTGATTCTGTATCCTTTCAAGTCTAAACTACTCAAGGAGATGAGATTCTTTCGTAAATCAAGTACATACCTGACGTCTGAGAGTGTCCTAATCGTCCCATCGTGTATCCTAATTTTAGCAGTACCAATACCAATTACCTTACTAGATGAATCATTTCCCATGCGCACAACTCCACCTTCAATCGAATTGTATGTGGAGAACTATTCTCTAATGGGACACATGTGGAAAGAACATCCCGAATTTAGGACCCACTCGGACGTGAGCTTGGAGTTATCGCTCGTTAACACTAACAAGAAATCATCACCACTTTCATCGTCCAAATTAGCATCAGCTACATCTTCCTTGTTACTCTCAGCAGCTCTTTTATTTCGCAGTTTATAACAATCTGCTTTGACGTGACCTAATTTTTTTACAATAGCGGCACCTTTTGCCTCGTTTCTTTTATGCTACCAAAAAAAAAGCTTGCTTATCTGCCTTGCTATCCAAACCAAAATCATTGTCGAGTTTGTCTCTACTCAACAAATGACCCTTCACATCTTCGAACGAGAGTTTGTCTCTACCATAAATCAGGGTCTCATTGAAAGACTTGTATGAAGGAAGTAAAGAGCACAATAATAGCATAGCCTGATCTTCATCGTCAATATGAACCTCAACATTCTTTAAACCATATAAAAGAGGAATGAATTGACTAATGTGATCTCTAAAAAGCTCACTTTCGTTCATGCAAAACATAAATAGACGTTGTTTCAACACTAAACGGTTAGCTAGAGACTTAGTCGCATAAAGAGTTTCTAACTTTTTCCACAAGGCGATGAGGTTTTCTCCATCAATACCTCTTGCAATACCGTATTCGCGAGGCATAACTGGATTGCAGATAAGGCCTTTTCATCAAGCTCTTCCCATTCTGTTTGATTTAGATTCTCAGGCTTTTTCCCAGTAACAACCTTTTTCAAACCAGATTGAACTAGAATTGCCATCATCCGAACTTGCCACAAATTGAAATTTGTCTTACCATCGAACTTCTCAATATCTGAATGGCTGATCTATGAAAATTAAACTAGTTCTGATATCACTTGTTAAGATCGTCCCGATTAAGCAACAAGTAAAAAAAATAGCAGAATAAATTGAGAAATTGAACACACAAATTTAACGTGGAAAAACTCCTCCAAAGAGGATAAAAAACCACGGGCAAAGATAATTTTACTATAATGGCAAAAGAATGAAGAGTACAAAAGATGGAGATAAAAACTAAACCCTGAAAACTCGAAAACAAAGAACCCTCAAAATGTAAACACAAAATTCTCTAAATGTGTTATAAGTTCTAATCTCTATTGGGTGTGTATTTCTAAGGTTGTAAAAGAACCTATTTATAGGTTAAATTGTCAAGTCAAACAAATTATGCTAATAAATACTAAATATATTATACTAATAAATACTAAATCTTCTAGAAAGAATATATATTTTGTTTAACTTGACTTGCAAGCAATCTCTTAGAATTTGGGTCACACAACTCTAACACTTCTATTATTATTAATTGATTTTATTTATTAGTTTTTTTCTTGTTATTTTTTGTCTTTGATTTAGTATGAGCTTTCTATAACTTTTTTTATTTTGTATTGATTGAATCGAGAATGAATAGTTTGATTGGTTTGATTACTGGTTCGGTTCTCACAATCTTGTAACATGCGTGAATCTTACTTTGAGTGAATTGAACACATGTGAATGAATATTTTTGTTGACATATTAAGTGTGTAGTTATTCAAGAGAGATGAATAAATTTTAAAACTAACAATTTAAAAAAAACCTGATTACTTTTATTTTATTTTTAAAATTCAAAATTTTTATTAATTTTTGTACATTTAATAACTGAGTTAGCATCACTCCACTCGTTACACCAAATTCGACTAGATAAATTATAATAGTATAAATTTTAATTTAAATTTTTATGATTTTGTTGTACTTTCACCAATTGAGTTAGTGACGTGAGATGAATGACATCAATCCCGGTCAAACAAATTATAATACTCTACGTAAAATGATTAAAATAATGAAATTTAGAATAAACCTATTCAGGAGTAAAGTTAAATTGAACAACAATCCAATTTCTTTTTAATTTTGAATTTATTATTAAAATTATATTTTCTTACCTAAATTAAAAAAATCACCATTCATATGGATCAAACATGATTCTTAACCACATATTTAAAGTAAAAAAAAAATCAATAGCTAGATTAATAGAATTGTTTAAAATTTAAATTCAAATTAAAGTTTAGGGATCAATTTAAAAATTTTCCAATAATTTGAGAGAAATTAACCCTATTTATTATATTTATATGTACATATAGAAACTTGGGGCATCATATTTCTTCTTTCAACATTTCTTGCTATTTACTTTGAAATCAAATTACAGTTTGCTAATCATTCCATAAATTTTCTACAATTATAAGCTGTGAAATAAAAGAAAGAAGATAATTTAGAAAATGAGTGACTTATTTAAAGAATATGTTTGAAAGAACACCTTAAAAGACAAAAGGTTCTTTATGACAAAAATCCTGTTTTGTTTTTAGACATGAGAATCCATGTCTGCATTTTTATCTTCTTGGCCTTCTTTCTCTAGACCCAGAAATGGTGCCCCTTCTTTATCTTTCATCTGGAAAGAAAAAAACCAACACAAACATTTCTTGGGATAAATCATAAAAGGATACAAAGAACTATGAATATATGTATGTATATAGACACATGAGGTAGCTATGGGTGGAGCCAGACACATTGGTATTAACATCATAAATAGTTTGTTTAAATTTGGTTTAGTTTAAAATATGGACTTTAAAATTTGTCTAATCCATTTATTAAATGGTTAAGTCAAATCCATTTATTAAAAAATATTTTCATTGGCAGTGTACTTGATAATAATTTCGGTTTGATTTTTTATTTACTATAAATTTACATTTTAGTTTAATATTTTATCTGAATATTCCTTCCTATTATCATATGAACTTTCATATTTAAATAGATAATTCGATCTTTAGACAAATTTATAATATATAATATTACCTGAGACACCAATGGATCAGCCTGCTTCTTTTTGTTCTCTTGGGTGCAAAAATATGAATACAAGACCATCCCAAAAATGGCAATCAAGATGCCAATGATGTTCCTTTCAGTGAAAGGGTCATGCAACAGTGTGTAGCCAAATGTAAGAACCAGGCAAGTCTTGAGGTGGCCAAGCACTTGGTATGTCACTGGGGATGTTTTCCCAATAACCAGAAATGTGCTAAAGTTTACTGATACTGAAATTATGCATGAGAGGATGATAAATGCCTGCCAAAAAAAATAATAATAAATCCAATTAGTTACCAAAAATGACAGTCGGATTATGATTTCAGTCTCTCTACTATGTTTAGCTTAGAGATTTAATCTTTATACTTTAATTTAACATAATTGAATTTTATTTTTATAATGCCATTAGTTGCCCCAAATAGTTAACATGTTAATTGTTTAGACTAACGAATGGGATTATAAAACTAAAGGCTGAAATTACATTAAAACAAAGTACGGGATTAAATCCCAAAATGTGAGAACAAAGAGGGACCAAAATTACAATTTGACCCCAAAGTCAGAATAGAGGAATATGATGAAATGGTGTTGAAAGAGAGGCTAAATTTCCTTACCGAGACAATAGAGGAATATTTGAAGGCAAACACATTTTGTTTGGTGAGAAACTGGTCAACCAAAGGACCAGAGACAAAAAGAATGGCAGCCTGAAATGGAGCTGATTGGTACAGCAACTGGGTGGAAGATACATTCAGCCTCTTTTGTATGGTGTTTGTCAGCTATGTCCAAGTTGAAGGATAAACCTTTGAAGGGTTATTTTCAAGATCATTCAAAAACTTCTTGAAATGTTAAATCAACTTTGCAAATATGTTATTGCTCATCAATAGTGAATTTTGATAAAAAATTTCAATCCATTAATCTAAATTTAAACTTGAATCAACGATCATAAAAATAAACAATTCGAATTTAAAAATGATCCAAACAAAAAATAATCAAAACCTAAAATGACCTAAATAACTTAATTCGAGATATCTTAATTTAAAAAATCTAATTGACAAGCTTGAATGACTTGAACAAAAAATAAAACCGAAACCATAGTAGCTCAAGTTTGAAATTAGGAATGACAAAACCTATGTCACTTGAATAGTGAGTTCGAAGCAGTTATAATAATTGTTTCCATTATTCTATCCTACCTTGTCCCACTATATTAAAATTACTATTTTACTCTTATATAAAAATGAAAATGCATTATAAAAAAATTAAACATAAAACATATGAATTGAGGCAGGGTGGGGATGGATGTATCCAACATTTATGAAGGTGATAGTGGTTTTTAAGATTAAAATCTCTAGTGGAGTAGGGTAAGTGGCATAGAAGAGTATGCCAAATACGTAAAGAGTGGTGAATTTGACAACATCCACTCACGCCTTGCTCCATTAACATCCCTATCTAAAACAATCGGAACTTAAAATAAATCGTACTCCAAATGATTCGAAAAATTTAAAACCCAATTTAACTCAATCCAGAACCAATCTAGCGGACCCGATTGACAAGTCTAGTTGATTCATGGCCAATTCTTGAGAAATCAATAGTTTGACGGCTATAAAAGAAAGCAATAAGAGTAAGAAAGAAAAAGGATACAATTTGGCCAACACAGGTGGTGACGATGGCAAGGAGAGAAAGGATTGTGCCAACGAAGTTGAGTTGGAGATCAGTTATGGAGGCAATCCCAACTCCAACTAGTAAAACGAAGAGTGACATCTTTATCTTTTGGCTGCACAATGTAAATCTCAAAGGGCTTAATTATCATAAGCAATGGCTATTTAAAATGAAAAAAGAAAGAAAAAAGAAAAAAACCTGAATTGCTTCTTTAGGAAGATGGTTTCCAATAATACGGTGAATGGTATGATTGCAAGCTTGGTCATCTGCCAAATGAAGGCACCACAAGAAGAGGACCCAGATTTAGGGGCTAAAAATGTATTTTATGAGATGCCCTCAAACTATAGACTGGATTTTAAATTAGTCCCTGAACTTGAAAATATTTTGATAGAGTCTTTAAGGTATATCAAATGGTTTCTTCTTTCAGCTTAGTCATTTTTAAACAAGTGTGTGGTCTACCTTATGGCTAGTTTGGAATGGACGTGTAAGTGAAAAAGTAGACCTGATAGAAGCCAATGGAGTTGAAACCAAGGCTCAAGTTGAGAAGACCAATGGAGACACCATTAAGGATGCCAAAGAGCATCACCGTCTTCATTTCTATTGGTTTACTCTCAAACAGATTGAACCGTTGCGCCGCATGGAGGGTGCAAAATGTTACCATCAGATGCCAGCTTGTTAGTGTTGTGGCTGCACCCAAAAGGAGACAGATTAAAAACAGGGTCTAATTATGGTTTTACTCCTTATACTATGTTGGAATTTGATATTTAAGCATTCTACTTTAATTTTACATATGACTGTCCTTCTGATTTTATAGTGTTATTAGTGAGTCTGAATTGATAAGGTTGGTTGTACTGAGCTCTCAAAAATTTTGAAAAATTTTCATTAGGCTCTTCAAAATTTTTGGAAAATCTTATTGAGCCCTCCAAAATTTTTGGAAAATTCTCATTAATTTGTTCAATTTTTTTATTGAAAGTTTTATTAGACCCCTCAATTTAAAAAAAAAAATTAATTAGGTCCCTCTAGAACTTAAGCCCACATTCCCCCATTATCGTTAACTTTTGAAAACTTGAGGGACCTAATTAAATCCAAATTAAATTTGATAATAGTATAGGGACTAAATCCAAATTTGATAATAGTATAGGGACTAAATCCAAATTAGACCAAAAATAGGAGAAAGGAAGTAGAGGATCAGTAGAAAATCAACTTTCATTTGATTCAAAGTTTTTCCATGTATTCGAAGCCTCGAACATCGTACTCATTTTATGTGGAGTGCAAATGTTAAAGATGTGATGTATGAAGAAAGAGAAAGAGTAAAAAATTACCAAAAGGGAAGCCAAGATTGCTCATCAAAGCTTTGTTGCATATGACAATGGAGACTGATGATGCAACTGACAGAAACAGGGCTCCAATCACACCCAACTGGAAGCTTGACATCTCTCCCATCTCTCTCTGCTCACTCAATCAAACAACATTATTTATATATATATGTATATATCAGAAAAGACAGCTATATATATTGCATGTGCACTGCTGCAATTTGATTCATAGTTGGTGGTTGATTAGCTGTAGATTGTTGTATTTGGATTCATTAGTGTCAGAGTAATGTGGGAGAAAGCACAATAGGTAACAATGGCTATGCAGCATGAAAAAAAGTCAAAAGTAAACAAAATGTTACCTTTATATAAAAGAAGCAGATTCCCTTGGAGTTTTAGGAGCCCTGTAATTGATGTAAACAACCAAAATAAGTTTTAGTTTCATCAACCAAATTCCCACATTGAAAAAGAAAAACAGAGAGAGAAGAGAGACACCTTTGAAAAGAGTACAAATAAGTATACAAGATTATTTGCAAAGGGATCCTACAACTCCATCAAAATCACCACCAAGTTTATATCTTTCTTAACAACAAACAGAAACTGGAAGATGAGAGTTGAGAGAAGCTTTTTTTGAGTTTGCAGAAACTTGGAGAGAGAGAAAGAGAGAGATGATTGTGGTGTTGTTTGAGAAAGAGGGCTTTTTAAACAGCCATTTTATGATGTTGTGTTTTCACAGTGTTGGAATATGCTAAGACGGTTGGTGCCTAACGCTGTTACAATTTGAAGTACGGCTTGTTTTACTTTCCAGAAGAAGCTGACCTTCAAGTAAAGCAAGAAGAACCATTCACATTTTAAAATGCTGTTGCCCATCATATCATATGCCTACACTTCCTTTTTCTCCTTAACCCGGATTTACTTAATTACTCACTCTTTTCAAAACCCGAATTTAGTTAGTTGCTTTCGTCCTTTCGAGTTCGGGTTATCTTGAATTTAATTTATTTTAAAAAAAAATTAATAACCCAGAAGAAAAGGGGTTAAAATTTTATGTTAACCTCCCATTCCCTAAATTCTAATGTAAACTTTGATTGCATAAAAAATAAAATCTACGGCAGAAAAAGTTTTAAGTTCATCCTCAAACTTCAAAAATATTTCAATCAAATCCTCAAACAAAAGTATGGCCCCGATAAGGTCCTTTGGTTAGTAGTTTAGGCACTAGTGTTGACACCAATCTTTGCATTTAACACCGAAGTAGATATTTAGACTGATAGAAGGATTTGATTGAAATAGTACCTTAAAGATTCAATTAAAATATTATAAAATTTAGGGACAAATTTTGAATTTAACCAATAGTTTAGAATGTATAGTGTAATCAATCCAATTTAATTTTTATGAAGGCGACATGCATTATTTAGTCCAACTGATTGATGTACTTTGAGCTTTCAAAACTAGTGGTATCACAGCCCTTATACCAACTTTCACATGCAAATTTTAGTTTTGATCCTTCTATTATTTTTAAATTTGAAATTTAATCTTTAAATGTTAATTTGATGTAATTTGATCATCTATTTTCATAATATCCTTAATACATCCTGTTAAAATTCAATTTATTATTATTTTTAAATACCCTAATAAGATTGAAACAAATTGAAACTTATCGGTTTCGGTTTCGATTTTTTTTTACCTCCCTTCCTCTAGATTAGTGTTAAATGATCCTTAGCACACAAGCCAGGAAGGTGAAGATGAACAAATTTTTTTTCTTCTTAAATGAAAAATGAGGTACCTCCCAATGCAAGCAAAAGGAGCTTTACCATCCTAAAACTCAATTGTGAGTTTGGTGATAATAAATAAAAAATTATTTATTTATTATAATAATAACTTCATTTTCACTCATGATAAAATAAAGGCCTTTCCACCAACCATGCAAAAAAAAAAAAAAAAAAAAAACCCTCCTTTGAACCCCCCATTGGTTAATGTCACTAGGACCTAGGGTTTGACCAAAAATCATCAACAATTGAAAATTCTGCTGTTGGGGGGTGGGGGGTGTTGATGATGGAGAAGAATATTCATACTATTTTATATTGTGTTTTGCTGTGTTGGGTATAAATATATGATAGCTCAACTTCCTTGAAAAGATGTTTAGTAGTTAGCATTATTATATACTCTGAATAATTGGTGGAATTGTAGTGCTTGAATTTGAGGTTTGATTTATGTATTTTAATTTAGTACAAATTGATATCTTTATTTTTATAAAGTAGAACATCAAATTATGCCAAAATAAAATATAGGGATTAAATCTCAAATTTGAATATAATAGAGGGACCTTGATCAAATTTGACTTAAATAATTTCATCAACTTAATCTCATTCTTTTTTCTCTCTTTTACCTGTATTTGCAAGATCCACAAGGAATTTACTCAGTTTCAGGATCAAATCCTAGTTTTACTGCTAATTAGTTGCAGAATATTCTTTATTTCCAAGTATCAATGAGGTTCAAATGTCAAACTTTAAATGCAAACAGCAGTTGACAGATCAATGTTTCATTACAAGACAACCTTCTCTTTCCTTTTGGTCAAATTATGAATTTTGGTCCTTCTACTAAATCCCAAATTTAAGCATAGTAAAGGGGCCGAAACTATAATTTTACATTCCGTTTTGTCTGTTGTGTTGTCCTTTTGAACTAATGATGATAATAGGGTCAAAAGAAATGAAGTATTTTGATGAAATCAGCTGAAAGCTCTTCCTTGCCTTACAAAACTCAATAATGACAACAATAACTTAACAGATGATATATCCCATACATACATACATTGAAATACAATGCAAAAGATGTAAAAAACAATGGTTTCATATCAGTAAGATGAGAGAAGAAAATTTCTTATGGAATTGTTACAATCATCATGATTTTAATGGAAGACACCCCACCATTGTTCTTCGTGAGGAAGAACTGGTAAAAAAATAATTTACCCCTTTTTTTTTATCTGTAAAAGAAATATTAAGATACAAAAAAATGTGGGTTAGGGAAATGAGTCCACCCTATTGCAGTAAAAATAATGTCACCCAAGACTTTAAGCCTAGCAAGTGAGATGATAGATGCACATATGAGGGTGGATTGGGTGGGTGGGGGGTGGCAATAAAAAGAACAAAAATCTTTATCCTTTGCCACGCTGAGCAACGTATGCCAAGTCGGCATTCACGAGTCGCTTCTGAAACATCATCCACTCGATTTTGCTCCTTATTCGGACCTGCGCATGGAGAAGAAAAGAGGTATGTTAGTTGGTTTTAAGACTTCATATTTAGTACCTACACCATGCAAAGACATTTGGAGGCCAAAAAAGCTAAAAGGTATACAAAATTGATGTCGAAATTCGTAAAATCTGCATACCGCATCCCGGGGAGATATCCCACCGAGCGTCTTGCCCTGAAATTTGAAAGAAGTCATTGTAATGAGGTTATAATCATGATGGCCATAAAAAAACATGTTAGTATGAATGAAGCATAAAAATGCCGAAGTAATAGATCAAAAGCTACAGTTCTCCATCCATGCTTAGCACTTGGGATATCAGATATATATCAAACGCTATGTTCATTCAATCGATAATTCACATAAACATCCAAGGAAAAATATATGGGGATATAAACCATAACATTTTTCATTATACATCGTAGCCAAAATATCTAGCAAGCTGATGAGGACTCACCTGGTTCCCGAGAGAACGAATCCCTTGATGAACAATCCACTGCGAATCTACCACACCGATTTTTTCGTGTGCAGGCTATGGAGAAGAAAATGGCAAGTTAGCACAAAATTAAATAGGCCAAGATGAGGACTAGGAGAAGCTAACTTTACATGTTTTTATTAGATAGTTGAAAGTGAAATCGCTTTCTCTAGAAAATTAACAGCTTTAATCGATTTTACAAAGTAGCTTCTTTGATGCTGATTTTTCTGAATAAATTCTCCAATTCTCTAGCTATGTTACTTGGACTAGGATTTTAGTGTCAAATAAGAGTTGACACGGGTCTGTTCAAGGTTTTTTCTCCGATCCCATGGAGGGTCATATTCCTATACCTATATCATGCTGCTTTGCACCAGAAACGAGTAATTCAAGAAAAGAAGAAGAATGAAAGCAAAATTTGTCAAAAACTACTCACTGAAACACATCTTCTGAGAGCAAAATCTAATCCCCAACCGTGCACCAAATCATTCTACAAGAACATGAATCGTTAAGCATTTTGATATTATAAAAAAAGGAGCTAAAGAAATTGCACCGAGTTATTAAGTAAAATTAAAACATTGTTGCATGCTCCTAATAATCCGTGTCTTCGTTCTTTTTCCATTACTCACCCTGAAAGGTGCTAGTAACAAAACGATTCACAATTGTAATTTTCCTAAAAAACCCGAGCTAACGGCTAATAGGGAAATTAAACCTCAGATGTGCAATTTCCCACCAAAGGGTCGGACCTGGCAACAAGGAAACCGTTTGAAATTTGCCAGTGCAACCTATCTAGTCAGTTAATCTGTGAGAATGTAAATATTCTAAACAATGTGGACAAAGCCTACAAAATCCTTAAGCACCACTTTTACCTGAATCAAATACCATACACATCGCCAAGCTTCCTGAGAAAATACAGGCGCCATGATTTCCACAAACCTGAAAGAATGTAAACAGTATTAAACGCACCAAGGGAAAGGAAGACATCCGTTTCAAGGAACGTATAACAGTGAAGTGCATTACAACTTCACAAATAAAGGATACTACAGCTCGTGCATTATGATTTTCCAGACAGACATGATACCCATTTTTCAGAATTTAACAAGTCAGTCCAAAGTAATGATGTCGGAGCCAATTTGAACATGCTCACTAACATAGTATTAAATTGTAAAATTCGTAAGAGAGAGACGGGGAGAGAGACAATACGCAGCACACGGTGGAAAATGTGGATCGCTACACCAGCCAGGTTTCTCCTCGGTAAACCTGAGAACCAAGTCAAAACGCAGAACTTCAAGGTAAAAAAAAAAGGTACGACTTTTTATGATGGGTAAAGTAATTGCAGAGAGAGCCTACTTGTGAACTTCTTGGTCTTTTCTCCTCTTTGTCATCTGCCATGTGAGTCCGACATTGGGCTCCAAACCTGGTTGTGAGATCTCCAGGTCGTGTTTCTTGACCAGTTCTATATATCTGGTACCATGTGCAGAGAAAATTAGAAAGGGAAATATAAATGTCGAAATTAAGCTTAAAATATGACCAACCTCTCTGCATTGAAGTTTTCAACTCCTAGATCTTCATCCCATATGAAAATATATTCGTAAGCAGCCACAATATCTGGATGCAAAAACCTTTTTGCAAACCACCTGATAGACACACACACATGTGCGCACGAGCAGGGAAGCAAAATTATTGTCAGCTTGAATGACAAGAAGTGTTAAGCTAATCTAACAAGGGAGGACTAAAATTAAGAGATGTAAGGAATAGAGGAAGGTGTAGTGTTTTAAAAACTAACCATTTCGTTTGTTTCCTTGCACTAACATGGATTGCAGTCTTTGACCACTCCAATCGGTCCCATTCAGTGGTCCGGCCATCATAATGAAAAAGCATTATTTGAAAATCCTCAGAAAACTACCTCAACATATAAGAATACACAAGTGTCAGTAACTCTGAAAGCCAAAACCGGGGGAGGGGGGTGAAGAGATGATGGAACGGTCACATTGTCAAACCTTTTTAACACATTTATCAATATTATTCATCTGATCAATACCAACTGTAAATGTTACTAAATACTTTGGTTTCTTCTTTAGATCCTGCAATTTCAAGGAAAAATCATGACAAGAGAGACATGTATTAACCGAGAACAAAAAGACGCATTGAAGTATATTTTAGCATGCCGCAATGCATATGTTTCCGAGCTGACATTGATAGTGATATAGTGCCATAGTGATATAGTGCCAAAATGGCCCTAATGCATCGGAACCTTTTCTAGTGGAAATAACACAATATGCTGCATGTCAACATTCCTCAAAGATGTTTTATGACATTTCTATGTAAATAGTACTTAGAGCATCATACCTGACTAGGTTCACCCCATAATCTGCGCAGGTAAAGATCAGTCTCTGGTACAACAATTGCTGGTGGTAATGTTTCTGCACCATGAGGATTTGTTGGAACATATATCTGGGAGAACAAAGAAGCAGAAAACAATTAAAGAGAAGGGCCAAAACCGAATACTGTGCCATAATTCTGAACAAAGAGCACTGCTCCATACAAGAAGCCAGGAAAACAGAATATAATGGTTCAAGAACATGGGGGTAAACAAAACTCTCCTTGAACGTATAATCTGAAGAGCATCAATAAAATGTTTTCCACTTACAAATAACAAAAGATTAAGCAACAGGCACCTTATAAATATTGGCTCGATATGATTCAGAAGATCCGACCATATAGAATTGTTTGCTTTCAGATGTGGCTCCACCAGCTGACGGTCCAAGGCTTAAAGGAAAGTTTCGAATCTGAAGGGATTAGAAATAAATCATACAGATGATAGATCAACCACAGGCGTAGCTAGATATAAATTAAGGCAAACATACCTTGTAAAGGGAAACTGATGGAAAGGAAACACCAACAAAAAATCCAAAAACAGCTCCGATGACGGCTGTGATAATGAGCCTGGGACTACAATTTTTCCTGCACAATACACTGCAAAGCATCGAAATAGTGTAATAAATGGGGTCATCAGAATTTGTCATCATAAGGAATAAACCGAAAATCTTTTGCCAAGTGAAGACACATAAGACCTATGTCAGGTTCAAACAATTACTTACACCAACATTTTCTAGTAGCTAAAAACAACAGTATCCTAACCTGCGGTACATGGTGTCCGTATCAGTATGCTCTATTGCAGTCAATTTTAAAAGGCTAGATGCCCACAAGAACTGTCATATCTCATAAGCACCTTAGGAGCATTCTTCAAGAATACCAAGGCAAAGCAACTCTAATCTTTAACCGAGCCAGACTTCTGATCCATACCTTCAATATATGTTTAAAAAAAGTATCAAACACACAAAGAAAAGATCTGCAACACATTTATGTTTCAAAAGAGTGCCTAAGATCATTCGAATATAACAAATTCGAGCTCAAAAGGATCAATAGAATAGAAATAAAAAGCCTCATCTACTTTCAACATGCTATCCAAGCAAGTCACCATATATAAGTTACTGCTTTAACTTAACCAATGACTAAAATTTCAAGCTTTTAAAACCTATGACATAGTTCAAGCACGTTCTGACCATTGCTTACTCTTAGAATGCAATGTTCTGAAAAACTATTAAATTTAAATAAAAAACTGCCATTTTTTTTACTATTTAAACTGTTTTCATCCTCCAAAATCATTCCTTTATGCTATTCCAAATTTGGGCTTGAACCATTTTAACATCTTTTACTCAGTATCATTTTTTTTTTGAAAATAAAAATTCCAAATTGTTTAAAATAATAATAATAAAACCCCCAATTATCTAATAATTCCAAACTTGCTTTAAGAAAAAGATAACATTTTATTATCTGCAACGAAAAGAAAAAAAAGAAAAAGCCATTTCATTTAATTTACTGATCTCCATAATAATATATATATATATATATATATATTTATTAATCACATTGAACAAAAACTCAAATGTTTAAACAAACAAAACATATTAAATTTAAGGGTCAAAATTAAAATACCTTCTCTTTCTTTTCTTTTTCCCTTTTGTCTGGAGAATTTCAAATCCCAGGATCAAAGCCGAGAAGACCAAAGAAAAAAAACCTAAAAAAAAAATTAAAATTTTGACATCAAGTAATTACTTTTATGAATAAATAAATAAAAACCAATCAACAAAAAAAAAATTCAAATTTCAACAAGAAAATGTTTGGTTTAGAAAATTACCGGCGTTTTTTGGTGATGAAAAATTGATTTTATTCAAGAAAAAAGAGAAAAATGAGAGTTTTCTTTGCATATAATTTATTTTAATAAACAGAAATAGAAAATTTAGAGAAAGTTACACCTGGTTTTTGCTGTTTGAGGGGAATTTAGAATATAATTAAATTAATTAATTATACTTTAAATTGAATTAAATAGAAAATGTAAGAATTTTAGTAATTTTATTGCAAATATTGAGTTTCCTAATCTAAATTTTCACATTTAATTTTCTTTTAAAATCATCGTACGTTGGCTTAAAATTACTAAAAGAATAAAAAAGAAAAACCAACTCCTTAGTCCTTATATAGTTTTGGTATACTTATGAATTTGGTCTAATGTCGAACCACATCCTCTACTTTACAAAAAGCTAAGAACTTAGTCCCTATAATTTAATTTGATAGGATTTTTAGTCTCCATAATTTATTAAATTTTTCATAAAATTAATATATAATTGAAACATTTAACATTTATTTGAATTATAGTATAATATAATATAATTAAAATTTAATTTTATAGTATTAAAGATAATTTTAAAATTAATTAAATTCTAATAATTAAAAATAAGTAATAAATAAAAATACATGATTCATAAATAATAACTAATAAATAAAATCAAATTAGTGTGTTCATTTTCATGAACTTATTTCAACAACATTAAAGAGCACATTCTTCTACATATATTTAAATATATTCACAAGTAATATTGGTGAATAATAAACCAACAATAAATAAAAATATATTAATAAAAATATATAAATAATTTAAATTATAAATAAAATAAGCACACAAATAATAATATTATTAATTATTTAATAATCGAAGTTTTAAATAATTTATTAATTAAATTTTAAATGAATATAAACGAGTTTAATCATCAACCTGAGTTAATCAAATTTTTTCATATTTAATTCATTTAATAAACAAACATTGTTTATGAATAATTTAATATTCTTTTTATCTTATTAAGATTTTATATTTAATTTTTATGAATATAAAATAAAATTAGAAAAAGGGTCAGGCATTTGTTTCCCGCTGTATGGTTCCGTTGATGTATGTATATTAGCAGCAGATTGAAAGCTATATCAAAAAAATTGTTACATTTGTGATTTTCACTTTTTTTTTCTCTGGAAAAGAAACAAAGAATATAACTAAAATAGCAATTCGATTTCCGATTTAAACGATCTTTGAGCATTGCAGAGGCAGACCAGTCAGGTGATGGACCGTCACGATCTCGGTCGCATTATCGCACCGTAAAACGTCCTGACCGAGCTTGGCTCCGGCCATTTTCAGCCCTTTCAATGAAACAGGTTGGTTGAAAAGGTTAAGTGATGGCAGCTTTGAAGCTGGTGGCAATTTTGCATTAGGCAACAATGGCCTAAAATCTTCCATCAACAAGGGGACCTCAAAATCTGTTTTGTCATGCCTAACAACATTGTCCTTTGCACTTATATGAGCCCCGGGTTCCATGTGGTTCGTCGAAAAGCTTGACTGGTTCGGGAAATTCGGGTAGAGGCTCACGTATCCTCGGAGATACATCATGTCAATGAGGAACTTCTTCCATGAAGCTTGCCATCCATTGGTTCTGGATTTTGGGATTTGAACTGGGTTTGCTTTGGCATCTTCAGTGAACCTCATGTTCATGTAAACATAGAATTCTCTCCAAAGCTTCGGGAAGAAAACCGCGCCCCAACTGCACGGTAGCTGATGAAGGTACGGTGTGTTGGGGTGAATGAGTTTGAAGAACTCGGTCGGGTTCCATTTCGGCCTTTCTTTAACAACTTCGACTAACCGAGGAGTGTAAAGAGAGATTGACGAGAGCTCAGGGAGGGATATTTGAGGGTCATAATGATAGGCTAAGAGAGCGTATTTGATCCATAGGTAATAGTACGGCGAGACTTCAATATCATCCTCGAGGAGTAAGCCGTAGTCGTCGTCAGAAGTGGGGTACCAACTCTCACTAACTGCTCGAATTAGGCCCCCTTGAATGATCCTCCTTCTTAAGGTTTTAGGGCCATGAGGCCACTCAAATGAATCCACTAGTTTAATGGTAGCCTCATCCACTTTGCAGTCCATGTTGAAACTAATAGGAACCTCATCTCCAACATAATATGCATCACTTAGAGATTTAAGAAGCCTCGTTAACGATTCGGCCCGGTTTTGTGTAATTATGTTGATCGAGATCCTCATCCGATTCCAATCTGCAATTCGCAATGGGCCACTAAGATATGATTGTTGATCGGTTACATGTATCTGTGTATGTGTATATGTATATACTTACATGATAATGCAGTTGATCTTAGATCGGGCATCCATAGAACCTTTGAGACTGAAGGTCTAGGTAAAAGCACAAGTGTGGTACCGTTTGCATTTGTCTCGGACGCCATCTTCAGAGCTTTCTTCACATTCGAATCGGCTTCTGCCAATGTGATCACCACACTGGGGTTATGGATCTTGATCAACCCTTTCATGCTAGAGTACACCACTTGCAGGACCGGGACCTCGGAGTTCGACGTCCCTGAGATTGCCCCGATTTGCAAATCGAAAATCTTGAACCTTCTCTCTTTGCAAACCTGCTTAGGCCAGTTGAGAGCTGCAGCAGCATCTTCACAACTGCAGAAACCATCCCCAGAGACCACAATGTAAGCCTTCTTGCCGACAGTGGATCGGAACTTCTCGAGCAACGGCGTGAGCGCCTTGACCTCGCCAACCGAGTGAGCGTAAAAGAGAGCATCGATCTTTTGAGGGTACATTGCAGCCCATTGAGTTACATAACCAGTTGTTAATGCCCTCCACCATTGATCATCTCTTACTAGAACAATGTCCTTGAAGATCACAGTGGTTTCTGAGACATATGCAAGCCTATGTTCACTGTCACCCCATGTTTCTTTGTCAGTTGGGTCAACTGGAAGTACAAATGACCCTGCATTTCTGTATTTTTGAAGCTGATAGCTGCACAAATTTGCAACAAATAAATAACAATTAGAATTTTATCATCCACACAGAAAAGGAATGTAATTTTGGACTTCCAAAATAACAGATTAACGATCATAGGTGAAATGTAGGTATGTTAATTCTGACCTGAATTAGATATCTGACCTAATCAATACGAATTCAAACCCGACTCAATGCGATTTTTGATGATTAAAAGTTAACAACTTAATCTGTCCTACTTGAACCCTAACTAATGAAACTGATCTAAACACAAAATAACCTAAATCTCAAATAATCTGAACAAGTATCCTAAATAACTCGAAAGCAAAATGATCAAATGACCCGAACAAGTAATAGGAAATGACATGAACTCAAAATGATCTGAACCTCAACCCAAGAAATCCAAATAACTTAAATCGAAAACAATCCGAACCTGAATTGGCTCAAGCTCAAAATTGAATCTAACATGAAACTAACTCGAAACAATATGAGTTGAGAAAATATAAGAAATTATCTTAGAACCAACCTATGAACCTAATACTCAAGGTACTCAAATTCAGTTTGATACATGTATGTATCTAATATGTGCATTGAAGGATTCTTGGAAAGCCATATACCTATACCTTATCTGTATATGCAACGAATGTCAATGTCAAATAACATACTTCAAGAAAAAAGAAAAATTGAAATAATGTATTGTATGGAAGTACATAATTTAGAACAGACAAAAAACGAATGATTGCAGAAATATCAGTAGTGGAAACATGATATTGTGTATCCATCTTTTACTGTAACTAATATATAAATAGTCCATTTTTGTCAAAAATGGATTACAATATTCATAAAAGCTGACCAGTATCAGAACTAATTTATTGCAGCATTAGTTAAGAAGATTCTTTCATGGAATTCAATAAAGATAATTAATATATACTTTTTCATATGCTTTCTATGATAGTCAACTTTCTAAGCCCATTGAAACCCTTTAATACATTTCATCAAACATGTAGCGAGCTCAATTGCAATTTAATCCATATTTAGTAATGTAGGTGGAACATGTTTAATATTCAAAAGAAGACTTCCGGTTTTGAAGAGGTTTTTAAAACGTACCTAAGGTGAAGATCTTCACCAGTCATGAAAGTGAAAGGAGTTTCAATGAAGAGTGACTTGACAAGTTCATCAGATAAGAACCAGGAGCTCGACAGGAAATCGACCTGCACGATCTTGTCGATGGTGATGTCGTAGGCGGGGTCAGGCAAGTAAAGCCCGGCCTCTTTGGATCCGAACTTCCTATAGCTTGGGAATGTGAAATCCTTTTGCCTGAATGGCAAGATCCTTCCTATGCTGCCCAAAACAGAGTTCTTGTACTTTTCGGTCCCGGCTACATGGGATAAGATCTGCAGCATTTTCTTTCCCGGGATCATGTCATCGTCGAGTACGTAAACGAGGTCGGCTTCGGTTTGTAAGGCCATTTGGAACCTTCCGTAGTACTTGAAATCATAGCTCGAACTGATGAAGCTGATCCTCGAATCATTGTAGTTGTCAACGATTCGTTTTAGCGACTGCTCATTCGGGCTCCCGAATGAAAGTACCCACACTTGATGGAACGGAAGGGTCTGTTGAAGCAAAGAATCGAGCTGGGAACATAGTGTTTTCCTCTTGAAATGGTTCAACAGCACTGTAACTCTCGGTCGGTTCGGACCACGCATTTCCCATTTCGATCTCATTGCCATTAGCTCGGCTAGAGTTTCGGTGCCAATGGTCTTGCTCTGGAAATCCACTATCTCATCGTACAACTCCCTCTTCAGCTTGATCATTCGAGCATTATTGGACTTCTTCTGCATGAAATCGATCTTCTCGTGCTCACAAACTTCGGAAGGCGTAATCGGAGCAACTTCAGCTCCAACAAGTGACAAGGCGGCGTCTTGGTACCTGCCGAGAACATGTGGGGTTGTGATCAACTGCTTCATGTTCCTCGTGATCCAAGTAAAGTCCGGTTTCGTCCTCAAATCAACCGCGGGACTCATGTAATACAAAAGGAACGTTGCGTACACTGCGAATGAGAATTGCAGGCAGGTGAGGGCCGTGACGAGCCGAGTTGAGCTGGTTTTCGGAGCCTTCACCTTAGCTTTTCTCCCGACGTAGTCACCGAGCATTCCGTCCAAGAAATCGGTACTTCTCATATTAGAATTCCGAACAAATCCCATTTCATATATTCAAAAAACCAAGCAATTTATGTACCTAACACAAATGCAAAATGCTTTCAAGATTTAGGTTTTGATGGGAGAAACGGAGTGTTGAAGAAAGTGGTGATGAGGGGCAATGGAGCCTATGGCATATAGTGTGTATATATATAAATGGAAAGGTACTTAAAATAAAGTGAATGATAAGCAGCCAATGTGAAATGGCAAAGAGAAGGTCACATGGGATTAAAACGTTTATTGTTAATAAAGTCTGATTAAAAAGCAATGTTGTCTAATTATATTTTTAGTCCTTCTATTATGCTAAAATTTACAATTTATAATTCTTACACAACTAATTAGTGCTACTTGAAAACCCAGTTAATCATTCCCCATAATAAATTTACCTATCAGCCAATTATTTTAGAATGTCTTAAAAAAATCAATTTAGTGACAACAATTAACAATACTATCGTATTAATAACATTATAAAAATAAAATATATAGATTAAATCTTAAATAATAGTGTAATAAAGGGATTAAAACCAAAATTAAACCTTACTATATATATTGCACGCGTTGCCTTCACTACTTGTCATATACATTTTACAATGCCGCCCTTTAGGCAGCTCTTAAAGAAAGCCGGGTTTAATGGCGCAGGAAAGGGCTACCCTCGCATAATCCCATATGCTTTCCTATCAATTTTGCTCTTAATTTCTTTCTGTCAAAGCTTTTTTCAACACTGAAATTTAGATACATCCTTGTGTGAGAGAGAATATACTTACAAGTTAGTGTTCAAACATATCATATGAATTGATTTAGTTAATCAAATACTCATTAATATTTTGATAAATATTAGTATTCGAGTTTCGGCAACTGTCAATAAACTCATTTAATGAGTTATATGTAAGTACATCAAAAGATGGCAACTGAGCGATTTTTCATGAGTCTCGAATTCAATTTAGAAAATCAAAATTTTATTCAACTTCGACCTGAACTAATATTTCACCATTTAAAACTAATTTCATATATTTTGAACTAATATTACATATAAAAGGATATTTTGTTAATTATCACATGCCAATTTTTTTTAAAACTTATCTCAATCTGTTTAGGAACTTGATTTTTTTTTAAAAAAGAGACCTTATTGGATTTGATCAAATTAAAATTTGTCAGGTTTGGGTTTTATTTTCTTCCCCTAAATACTTCATATTTTAGTCCTCCATTTTCAACCGTCTATGAGACCAATGATATACTCTAACCCTGAATCGAGGTAATATTAAACATTTTTCGATAAAAAAAAAAGAAATTATTAATAAAGAAAGCATAGAAGAAATGACAATATTACCTTGGAGAACCAGGAAATAATATTGTGGTTAAAAGCACAAAACCCTTTTCTTGTTCAGCACACAAGCACTCTTAGGTTCAACACTTGGGTTAAACAAGTAGAGTTGTCGACAAGGAAGGCATATTAGGCAAAAGTGAAGCTTGAGTATATAAGAGAAAAAATATATATAGGGTTGACTTTACATGTAGATACGTAAATGAACATTGCAGCAAGCTTGTTTTGTTAATGGCTTTTTGCCCAACTGTGTTCAAAAGTTGAACAAGCAAGAAAAGCCTCCCCTTCATGACTGAATTTGGTTGATTATGAGATCATCACCTGATTGATCAGTTTTCAAGATATGTTTTCTGTGAATTTGTTGTGTTAGATACAATCAAAGAAAAGAACATTCGTTATTGTTATATGCATATAAATGCACTATGAGGGTCTAAACTTGGCTCAAATTCTTAATTAATGTCAAAATTTTGAAATGTTTTAATTGATTTTCTAAAGCATTAATATCATATCAATCAAGTTTTTTTTATCAATTTAATGTGTCGAATCCAGCGAGGAGCATGTTTAAACATGTGGATACCTCTTACATGGACAATTTGGATCTAACATGTTAAAAAAAAGATAATCAAGGACAAAATACAAAATTTTTCAAAGGGGGTAAAATTAAATTATAAATTTTTATGGGACCTAAAATACAATTTCATCACTATTTTTGTAATGGATAAATCTTAATTTTATTATTTTTGAGAGGTAAAGTGCAATATTACTGTGTATTAACTTATAATTTTAAAAATTAGAGCATTTTTCTCGGGAACCAAGTGATACGATCCTGGTCGCATCATGGTTCGTCTCCATCCGACGCCATCGAAAGTGACCTAAACTTAAGGGGCCCAAGTCAAGATGAAACATCTCATAGGTCTGATTGATTGTTGGGCCAATGTTTTTTTAAGAACTTTTAATTTAATTAAGTTTTTATTTAAATTAATAAGTTTGCATATTTTAATTTTAACTTGCACTTTGTGTGTTCAACATTTAATAAAGTAATGCTGTAACAGTCCAAAAATGACCCTAATCGAAAAGGTGGTTTCGGGACCACGAATCTGAATTTCAGAAATGTTTTAATTATTAATTTGATATCAATGTTGTGTGATTAAGCATATGTTATAATATCGTAGGTTAATTCGGGTGTTTTAATGAACTATTTTAAGTGAAGGACTAAATGGAACAAATATGAAAGATAACTATGTTGAGATTGGAAGGGCCTAATTGAATTGTCCTTTTTATGTAGGTTTTGCATGGTAAATTGTCCAAATTGAAATAAGTGGACGGCATCATGATGGATGCATATATTAAATTTATTTATTTTAGTCAGTGGCATTAAACTTACATTTTTTTAATTGATTTAAAATAAATAAATTAAATGATAAAACAAGTAGTGGAGAGTCATCTCCTACCTTTAGCCTTTGAGTGCCGAAATTGGAAGGAAGAAAAGAGAAGTTTAAGCTTTATCATTTGGTTCTTGCATGCTCCCATAAGGTTAGCTTTTGAACTTCATTTTCTTAAATTCTTGCATTTTTAACTTCATTTCTTTGAGTATTACCGAACCCATGTCAAAGATTTTGATATTTAGACATGCTATAGGTTCGGCCATAAGTGATTAAATTTGGGTTTGCTATGCTTTATGAATGGATATAATGTATGTTTAAACTCAATATGTTTGAGTAGAAATTTTTAAATGAGATGAAGAATAGTGGTATTAAACTTGTTAAATAATTAATATGAATTTATATGGTTATTAGGTAGGTTTGGCTATGAGGAAAATATGTGCAATTATGTGTAAAATTGGGAGAAATTTTTATGTTTGGACTAAATTGAGTATTATATGGAACTTTAATGAGCTAAGGAACACTTGGCCTTAACTCATTAGTAAATAAATTGGCATGATTTTGAATAATTATAAACTTTGTATATATTTGTGTAACATGTGATATATCAAGGACGAATTTATAATTGTCCCTTATTCGTTTATGGCTAAATCGAGTAGAAAAGTATTGAATGAGCTCAAATTTAAATTATTTAGATCAAATACAAAAGGGAAAGGCTTTGGATCGGGGGGAAACGAAATTGGACGAGTAGCCGGGACACTCGAATTCATCAACTCTCAAGGTAAGTTTATAAGCAATTAGGTTCAATCGAATAATGTTTTGAAATGAGAATTATAATCTTGTTAATGAATTATTCAGGGAATTGCCGAATGAAGCAAGGGAGTGTTAAGATACATTAGTTGAATGGAGTCTATTATATGCATGTAAGTATGTGTATCTATTGTCTAGTTGAATTGAGCAAATTTGTTCTTCTTTAATTGCTGAATTTGATGTGGATTGGGGTTAACATTCATGATAGTTGAACGTGTGGATAAATGCTATGTGATTTTCGGTAGTATTGGTTTGGATAAATAATTATGATATGAATAGTAGTTAAATATGGATTTTGGAAATAAGTGATGGAATGGAATAGTTATTTTAACATATATAGATAGATGTGGCCGAATGGGATATAAGGTGATAAAAGATAGAATTTGTTTGGATCTTTAATTGTATGTGTATTTGTATGGATGGAAATGAAATCCTATGTGTATATACTACTGATGAGAAAATGGGTTGAAAAGTACTGTGTGTGCGGAAACACCGAGCACTGTGTGTGCGAGATCGGTTGAAAAGCACTGTGTGTACGAAAATATAATCACCGAGCACTGTGTGTACGAGATCGGTTGAAAAGCACTGTGTGTGCGAAAATATAATCACCGAGCACTGTGTGTGCGAGATCGGTTAAAAAGTACTGTGTGTGCGGAAATATAATCACCGAGCACTGTGTGTGTGAAATTGGTCAGAAGGCACTGTGTGTGCGGAAATTTATTACCGAGCACTGTGTGTGCGAGATCGGTTGCATGGCACTATGTGTGCGGATTATTAGATTTCCTCAAGAATAGAGGTAATTATTAAAGGTAAATAAAAGTGTCAGGTAAGTTGTTTAAATACGGCTATAAAGCATATGATTATGTGGTTAATACTTTTTCTTTTGTTTATTATGGGATTGAGTGAGAATGGGATTGATGAATGTTAATCTAGTTTATGTGGATAGGATGAATTATTAAATCTTTAGTTGAAAACTAAAGAATAATGGTGAAATGCTTAATTGTGCATTTTACCTTTTTGCTTAAAACTTACTAAGCTATTTAAGCTTACTTGAAGTGTTGGTTTCATGGTGTTTTAGATCTTTAAAGTCGCAGCTCGAACTCGGGAATCCTTGTCGAAGTCAAGCACACTATCAAAATTTTTGGTACTTTTGAAATAAACTTTAAGTAAATGGCATGTATAGGCTAAACTACAAATGTTAAACATAACTTTTGAATGGGATGTTAAAATACCATGCGAAAATGGCTTTTACTTCTTCTATGAATTAAGTGAAGATAGTAAGTTAGTGTATATATATATGTGTTCATGAGAAATTTTGGTTGAAAGCTACTTAACTTGAATGAGTATGTACGATTGATAATGGATGGAATGAGATTAGGTGAAATGGTTGGAATTAGTCTAACTGAGTAGTAAAGATGATAATATTGTTTGGCTTGGTATATGTTCTCAATTGGAGGAATTCGGATGTGGTTAAGTTTTTATGACGTTGTTTGAGTTGAATCGTTTGCTTATCATGATGAATGTATATATATATGTGCATTATAAATTCGGCTTGGAGTATATTACCTTATGACTATATGAAATTGGTTTAAGTAGCATGCTTGTTCGGTTATGAAATAAATTCTTGAATGTGGTTGAGATGGTTAATGAAATTTCTAGGTTGATGGAAAATTTGAAATGATGAGCCATTTATCAAAGTTGCTAATTAGGTTCTTTTATCATATCATGACTTGAATAATTGTATAGAAGTTTTGAGTAAGCTAAACTTGCTTTTATTAAAAATGTACATGGGTTGAGATTTATAGTATGTATCGTGGAGTGTATACCTATTTTATGCATTTAGGTATTCGGCATTTTATATTGAGATGTTCAGATATATGGTAGTTTTATAAAGGATAAACGTTGATGTTCATATATGTTTTAAATCGGCTATTAATTAGACTTAATTGGGAAAGTAGATCATATAAAATGAGTGAAAATATGTATGTTAAGTAGATCATGTGAAATAATGTGAAATTAGCTCAAGTTTAATATATTGAATGCCATGTTTTGATATTAATAAGTGTAAGGCCTGTAACCCTAATCGGGTGACTGATTCGGGTTAGGGGTGTTACATTTTATTGGTATCAGAGCTACGGTTTAGTCGGTTCTCGGACTAACGTAGTGTGTGAGAGTCTAGCTATACATGCCATTATTTACAATGTGATAGTGTGATGACTTCTGATAGCGAAATGTATTTTGTTTCTTTTATATAGTAATGGATCCGGATCCTGAGCGAGCATTAGCTGATGATGTCGAGAGTGTGGCGCTTGCTCCCGCGCAAGGGACCGCATCCGAAGAATCTCGACCTACTGCGAGTGGCCCAAACGAGAGGGTAAAGCGGGCCTTCCATAATATGATGAGTGATTGGTTCAGCCATTACTTACGAACCACTCAGGCAGTTCAACCATCCCTGAATCCAAATGTTCCCCCCGTAACACCAATTGTACCTCCTGTTGCCAATCCTGAAAGAGTATCTAAACCTCCTATTGATCGCATAAGAAAACACAGAGATCAAGAATTTAGAGCCGAAGATGGCGACGATGCTGAAAGAGCTAAATTTTGGGTCAATAATACTGTCCGTGTTTTTGACGAGTTATCTTGCGGACCCGGTGAGCACTTGAAGTGCGCCATATCTTTATTACGGGATTCTGCCTACTACTGGTGGAATACTCTCGTATCTGTTGTCCCGAAAGAGAGAGTTACGTGGGACTTCTTTCAGGCGGAGTTCCAAAAAAAGTACATAAGTCAACGCTTCATAGACTCCAAGCGTAAGGAATTTTTTGAGCTCAAGCAAGGCCGTATGACTGTGTCTGAATACGAGCGCAAATTTGTGCGACTTAGTCGCTACGCTCGCGAATGTGTATCTTCTGAGGCTGTTATGTGCTGGAGATTCGAGGATGGTCTGAATGAAGACATAAAACTCCTGGTTGGTATTCTTGAGATTAACGAGTTTGTTGTACTTGTGGAGAGAGCTTGTAAAGCTGAAGAACTGGGAAAAGAAAAACGGAAAGCTGAAGTCGAATCTAAGGATTTTCGGAAGAGATTCGCGGGTAGATTTACACAGATGGCAACAAAGAAGACTAAGAACGATGATAGTCGACCCAAACCCAATACTGGGATTTCTATTTGTGATCGGCCACCAATGAGTTCTCGAGCTACATCAGTGGCTAGTGTCGGTAATGCTCGATCGAGCAAACCTGAATGTCGTGATCGAGAGACGACATTTCGGATAATCTTGGGTAAATCTTTAATCGCTTATTACCAGTGTGGTTCGTAAAATCACTTCATCCGGGATTGTCCGGAGACTGTTGAGAAGGGCACTATTCAGAGCGCGAGACCGAGCAACACTACAGCTAGAGGTAGATCAGCTCGTAGTGGAGGAGGTAAGAGCGGTGCACAGAGAGGGACTTCAGATGCGGTTATCCGAGCAGATACTCGAGTACCGACTAGAGCTTATGCCGTCGTGCTAGAGAGGATGCCTCATCTCCAGACGTCATTACCGGTATTTTTACTCTCTTTGATATTGATGTAACTGCTTTGATTGATCCCGGCTCTACTCATTCATATTTGTGTAAAACATTAGTAGTCACTAAGACTCTACCTGTTGAGTCTACTGAATTTGTGATTCGAGTTTCAAACCCCCTGGGTCGATGTGTATTGGTGGATAAAGTGTACAAAAACTGCCCTTTGATGATTCGAGATATGTGTTTTCCGATCGATTTGATGTTATTACCTTTGGATAAGTTCGACATCATCCTCGGTATGGATTGGTTAACCACTCACGATGTAGTAGTGAATTGTAGACGAAAGACTATTAATGTGAGGTGTCAAAATAACGAAATACTTTGGATCGAATCTGCAGATTTGAAAGGGGTATCAACTGTAATATCCTCATTATTAGCTCGACAGTATTTGAGAAAGGGTTGCGAGGCTTATCTGGCATATGTGATTGACAGCAAAGTAACGGAAAAGAAGTTTGAATCGGTACCTATTATTTGTGAATACTCAGATGTGTTCCCAGAGGAGTTGCCGGGATTGCTACCTATTCGTGATGTGGAGTTTGGTATTGAGTTGGTGCCAGGGACCACCCCGATTTCAATAGCTCTGTATAGAATGGCACCTGTAGAACTAAAAGAATTGAAGGCTCAGTTGTAAGAATTGACCGATAGAGGTTTTGCTCGACCAAGTTTTTCTCCCTGGGGTGCTCCCGTTCTTTTTGTGAAAAAGAAAGACGGAACATTAAGAATGTGCATTGATTATCGACAACTCAATAAGGTCACAGTTAAGAACAAATATCCTTTGCCACGCATTGATGATTTATTTGATCAGCTGAAAGGAGCCACTGTGTTTTCAAAAATTGATCTGAGATCTGGATATTATCAGTTGCGAGTTAGAGAATCAGACGTACCGAAGACTGCATTTCGAACAAGATATGGACATTATGAATTTTTGGTGATGCCATTTGGGCTTACTAATGCCCCTGCGATTTTATGGACTTGATGAATAGAGTTTTCAGACCGTATCTAGATCGGTTTGTAGTGGTATTCATAGATGATATACTGATCTATTCCCGAGATGAAACCGATCATGCAGAGCATTTGAGATTAGTACTACAGATTTTGCGTGAAAGACAATTATACGCGAAATTCAGAAAATATGAGTTTTGGTTGAATGAAGTTAGCTTCCTGGGGCATGTTATTTCAAGACGGGTGTTGGGTTGACCGAGTAAAGTATCACCAGTACTTGAGTGGAAACCCATGAATATATCTGAAATTCGTAGTTTTCTGGGACTTGTCGGATATTATAGACGCTTTGTGAAAGGGTTTTCCATGATAGCAGCTCCGATGACAAAACTGTTACAAAAAGACGTGAAATTTGAGTGGTGTGAAAGGTGTCAGAAGAGTTTTGATCAGTTGAAAACTTTGTTGACGGAAGTCCCGGTACTCGTTCAACCAGAGTCAGGTAAGGAGTTCATAATATTTAGTGATGCATCTTTAAATGGACTCGGTTGTGTATTGATGCAGTAGGGTAAAGTCGTAGCCTACGCCTCGAGACAATTGAAACCGCATGAGAGAAATTACCCGACACACGACCTTGAGTTAGCTGCGATAGTCTTTGCCTTAAAGATATGGCGTCACTATCTTTACGGTGAGAAATGCCATCATAAAAGTCTAAAGTACGTAATGACTCAAAAGGACCTGAATCTGAGGCAGCGACAATGGTTGGAATTATTAAAAGATTATGAGCTTATAATTGATTATCACCCGGGAAAGACTAACGTGGTTGCTGATGCGCTTAGCCAAAAATCACTATTTACTTTAAGAGCGATGAATACGGACATGGCTATTGTCGAGGATGGGGCGATCATTGCTGAGCTGAAGGTGAGACCCATGTTTGAGCAGCAGATTCGAGAAGCTCAAGAAGTTGACAATGCTTTAAAAGCAAAGAAAGATCTTTGTGGTTCGAGTCTGGATTCAGATTTTTGGATAGGTGCTGAAGGATGTCTATGGTTCAAGAATAGGATTTGTGTACCGAAGAACTCTGAGTTAATTGGAAAGATTTGTAATGAAGCTCATAACTGTAGGTTATCGATTCATCCGGGTAGCACAAAAATGTATAACGATCTGAAACAGCATTATTGGTGGCACAGTATGAAACGAGACATCTCAAAATATCAAGTGCCATCGGGACTACTTCAGCCAGTTATGATACCTGAGTGGAAATGGGACCGAGTCATTATGGATTTTGTATCGGGTTTGCCTTTGTCGCCAAGCAAGAAAGATTCAATCTGGGTCATTATTGATCGATTGACAAAATCGACTCATTTTATTCCAGTACGTACGGATTTCTCACTTGATAAGTTGGCGGAGTTATATGTATCACAGATCGTACGGTTGCACGGAGTACCAATTTCTATTATATCAGATAGAGATCCGAGGTTTACATCGAGGTTTTGGAAGAAACTGCAGGATGCTTTAGGTACTAAGTTGCACTTTAATACTACTTTTCACCCTCAATCAGATGGTCAATCTGAGCGTGTTATTCAAATACTTGAGGATATTTTGAGATGTTGCGTCTTTGAATTTAGGGGTATATGGGAACGATACTTACCTTTAATTGAATTCGCGTATGACAACAGCTTTCAATCAAGTATCAAGATGGCACCCTATGAAGCTTTGTACGGTCGTAAATGCCGTACACCTCTATACCGGACCGAGCTAGGTGAAGGCAAGATATACGGGGTTGATTTAATCAGGGAGACAGAGCAGAAAGTTAAAATAATTCGAGAAAGTTTGAAAGCCACATCGGATCGCCAAAAGTCGTACGCAAATCTAAAACGAAAAGATATAGAATTTCAAGTGGGTGATCGAGTATTCTTAAAGGTATCCCTATGGAAAAAGATACTCAGATTCGATCGTAAGGGAAAACTGAGCCCGAGGTTTATTGGGCCGTACGAAGTTGTGGAGTGTACAGGGCCGGTTGCATACAAATTAAAGTTGCCATATGAACTAAATAAAATTCATGATGTTTTCCACGTGTCAATGCTCCGACGATACAGATCTGACCCTTCTCATGTGATTAATCCATCTGAAGTGGAAATTCAGCCCGATATGACGAATGAAGAAGAACCAATTCACATCTTAGATCGTGAAGAAAAAGAGTTGCGAAACAAGAAAATATCTTTGGTTAAAGCACTGTGGCATAAGCATGGGGTAGAGGAAGTAACTTGGGAAACCGAAGAATCAATGAAGGGACGTTACCCACACCTTATTACTGGTAAGATTTTCGAGGACGAAAATTTCTTAAGGGGAGGAGAGTTGTAACAGTCCAAAAACGACCCTGATCGAAAAGGTGGTTTCGGGACCACGAATCTAAATTTTAGAAATATTTTAATTATTAATTTGATATCAATGTTGTGTGATTAAGCATATGTTATAATATCGTAGGTTAATTCGGGTGTTTTAATGAACTATTTTAAGTGAAGGACTAAAATGGAACAAATATGAAAGATAACTATGTTGAGATTGGAAGGGCCTAATTGAATTGTCCTTTTTATGTAGGTTTTGCATGGTAAATTGTCCAAATTGAAATAAGTGGACGGCATCATGATGGATGCATATATTAAATTTATTTATTTTAGTTAGTGGCATTAAACTTACATTTTTTAATTGATTTAAAATAAATAAATTAAATGATAAAACAAGTAGTGGAGAGTCATCTCCTACCTTTAGCCTTTGAGTGCCGAAATTGGAAGGAAGAAAAGAGAAGTTTAAGCTTTATCATTCAGTTCTTGCATGCTCCCATAAGGTTAACTTTTGAACTTCATTTTCTTAAATTCTTGCATTTTTAACTTCATTTCTTTGAGTATTACCGAACCCATGTCAAAGATTTTGATATTTAGACATGCTATAGGTTCGGCCATAAGTGATTAAATTTGGGTTTGCTATGCTTTATGAATGGATATAATGTATGTTTAAACTCAATATGTTTGAGTAGAAATTTTTAAATGAGATGAAGAATAGTGGTATTAAACTTGTTAAATAATTAGTATGAATTTATATGGTTATTATGTAGGTTCGGCTATGAGGAAAATATGTGCAATTATGTGTAAAATTGGGAGAAATTTTTATGCTTGGACTAAATTGAGTATTATATGGAACTTTAATGAGCTAAGGAACACTTGGCCTTAACTCATTAGTAAATAAATAGGCATGATTTTGAATAATTATAAACTTTGTATATATTTGTGTAACATGTGATATATCAAGGACGAATTTATAATTGTCCCTTATTCGTTTATGGCTAAATCGAGTAGAAAAGTATTGAATGAGCTCAAATTTAAATTATTTAGATCAAATACAAAAGGGAAAAGCTTTGGATCGGGGGAAAACGAAATTGGACGAGTAGCCGGGACACTCGAATTCATCAACTCTCAAGGTAAGTTTATAAGCAATTAGGTTCAATCGAATAATGTTTTGAAATGAGAATTATAATCTTGTTAATGAATTATTCAGGGAATTGTCGAATGAAGCAAGGGAGTGTTAAGATACATTAGTTGAATGGAGTCTATTATATGCATGTAAGTATGTGTATCTATTGTCTAGTTGAATTGAGCAAATTGAAATTTGTTCTTCTTTAATTGCCGAATTTGATGTGGATTGGGGTTAACATTCATGATAGTTGAACGTGTGGATAAATGCTATGTGATTTTCGGTAGTATTGGTTTGGATAAATAATTATGATATGAATAGTAGTTAAATATGGATTTTGGAAATAAGTGATGGAATGGAATAGTTATTTTAACATATTTAGATAGATGTGGCCGAATGGGATATAAGGTGATAAAAGATAGAATTTGTTTGGATCTTTAATTGTATGTGTATTTGTATGGATGGAAATGAAATCCTATGCGTATATACTACTGATGAGAAAATGGGTTGAAAAGCACTGTGTGTGCGAAAATATAATCACCGAGCACTGTGTGTGCGAGATCGGTTGAAAAGCACTGTGTGTGCGAAAATATAATCACCGAGCACTGTGTGTGCGAGATCGGTTGAAAAGCACTGTGTGTGCGAAAATATAATCACCGAGCACTGTGTGTGCGAGATCGGTTAAAAAGCACTGTGTGTGCGGAAATATAATCACCGAGCACTCTGTGTGTGAAATCGGTCAGAAGGCACTGTGTGTGCGGAAATTTATTACTGAGCACTGTGTGTGCGAGATCGGTTGCATGGCACTATGTGTGCGGATTATTAGATTTCCTCAAGAATAGAAGTAATTATTAAAGGTAAATAAAAGTGTCAGGTAAGTTGTTTAAATACGGCTATAAAGCATATGATTATGTGGTTACTACTTTTTCTTTTGTTTATTATGGGATTGAGTGAGAATGGGATTGATGAATGTTAATCTAGTTTATGTGGATAGGATGAATTATTAAATCTTTAGTTGAAAACTAAAGAATAATGGTGAAATGCTTAATTGTGTATTTTACCTTTTTGCTTAAAACTTACTAAGCTATTTAAGCTTACTTGAAGTGTTGGTTTCATGGTGTTTTAGGTCTTTAAAGTCGCAGCTCGAACTCGGGAATCCTTGTCGAAGTCAAGCACACTATCGAAATTTTTGGCACTTTTGAAATAAACTTTAAGTAAATGGCATGTATAGGCTAAACTACAAATGTTAAACATATCTTTTGAATGGGATGTTAAAATACCATGCGAAAATGGCTTTTACTTCTTCTATGAATTAAGTGAAGATAGTAAGTTAGTGTATATATATATGAGTTCATGAAAAATTTTGGTTGAAAGCTACTTAACTTGAATGAGTATGTACGATTGATAATGGATAGAATAAGATTAGGTGAAATGGTTGGAATTAGTCTAACTGAGTAGTAAAGATGATAATATTGTTTGGCTTGGTATATGTTCTCAATTGGAGGAATTCAGATGTGGTTAAGTTTCTATGATGTTGTTTGAGTTGAATCGTTTGCTTATCATGATGAATGTATATATATATATATGTGCATTATAAATTCGGCTTGGAGTATATTACCTTATGACTATATGAAATTGGTTTAAGTAGCATGCTTGTTCGGTTATGAAATAAATTCTTGAATGTGGTTGAGATGGTTAATGAAATTTCTAGGTTGATGGAAAATTTGAAATGATGAGCCATTTATCAAAGTTGCTAATTAGGTTCTTTTATCATATCATGACTTGAATAATTGTATAGAAGTTTTGAGTAAGCTAAACTTGCTTTTATTAAAAATGTACATGGGTTGAGATTTATAGTATGTATCGTGGAGTGTATACCTATTTTATGCATTTAGGTATTCGGCATTTTATATTGAGATGTTAAGATATATAGTAGTTTTATAAAGGATAAACGTTGATGTTCATATATGTTTTAAATCGGCTATTAATTAGACTTAATCGGGGAAAGTATAAGTTGTTCATGAATTCGAATTAAAATGAGTGAAAATATGTATGTTAAGTAGATCATGTGAAATAATGTGAAATTAGCTCAAGTTTAATATATTGAATGCCATGTTTTGATATTAATAAGTGTAAAGCCTGTAACCCTAATCGGGTGACTAATTCGGGTTAGGGGTGTTACATTTTATTGGTATCAGAGCTACGGTTTAGTCGGTTCTCGGACTAACGTAGTGTGTGAGAGTCTAGCTATACATGCCATTATTTACAATGTGATAGTGTGATGACTTCTGACAGTGAAATGTATTTTGTTTCTTTTATATAGTAATGGATCTGGATCCCGAGGGAGCATTAGCTGATGATGTCGAGAGTGTGGCGCCTGCTCCCGCACAAGGGACCGCGTCGGAAGAATCTCGACCTACTGCGAGTGGCCCAGACGAGAGGGTAAAGCGGGCCTTCTATAATATGATGAGTGATTGGTTCAGCCATTACTTACGAACCACTCCGGCAGTTCAACCATCCCTGAATCTGAATGTTCCCCCCGTAACACCAATTGTACCTCCTGTTGCCAATCCTGAAAGAGTATCTAAACCTCCTATTGATCACATAAGAAAACACGGAGATCAAGAATTTAGAGCCGAAGATGGCGACGATGCTGAAAGAGCTGAATTTTGGGTCGATAATACTGTCCGTGTTTTTGACGAGTTATCTTGCGCACCCGATGAGCGCTTGAAGTACGCCATATCTTTATTACGGGATTCTGCCTACTACTGGTGGAATACTCTCGTATCTGTTGTCCCGAAAGAGAGAGTTACCTGGGACTTCTTTCAGGCGGAGTTTCGAAAAAAGTACATAAGTTAACGCTTCATAGACTCCAAGCGTAAGGAATTTCTCGAGCTCAAGCAAGGCCGTATGACTGTGTCTGAATACGAGCGCAAATTTGTGCGACTTAGTCGCTACGCTCGCGAATGTGTATCTTCTGAGGCTGTTATGTGCCGGAGATTCGAGGATGGTCTGAATGAAGACATAAAACTCCTGGTTGGCATTCTTGAGATTAACGAGTTTGTTGTACTTGTGGAGAGAGCTTAGCAGCGTTTTTTAGAAAAACGCCGCTAAAGGTAGGGGCTTTTAGCGTCGCTTTTCAAAAAAACGCCGCTAAAGGTAGGGGTGTTTAGCGATGCTTTTCAAAAAAACGCCGCTAAAGGTAAGGGCTTTTAGCGGCACTTTTCAAAAAACGCCGCTAAATGTAGGAGCTTTTAGCGGCGCTTTTCAAGAAAACGCCGCTAAATGTAGGGGCTTTTAGCGGCGCTTTGAAAAAAACGCTGCAACAGGTGGGGACTGTTAGCAGCGCTTTGAAAAAAACGCTGCAAAAGGTTTGGACTTTTAGCGGCGCTTCTTGAAAAAACGCCGCTAAAGGTTTGGACTTTTAGCGGCGCTTCTCGAAAAAACGCCGCTAAAAGTATGGACTTTTAGCGGCGCTTTTGGCACAAACGCCTCTAGTTTTCACAGATTTGCAATGCTCATTTTATCCAATATCCTACCCTCCCTGCATTGAAACAAACCAAAAACAGCAACAATTGCATATAATTTGAACTCAATACAGCAAATAAAACATTTAAATCTTACTAAAAGCATTAAATCTAAACGATACTTCAAATTTAATAAAAGATATATGATATACATTAATAAATGAAGTATAATTCAAACAATTCTTACAATAATGTTAAATGTAACAATGTTAAAAATCATCTTACAACAAGAAAACAAATGTCTATGGAGGCCTCTGCGACTGCTGGAACATCTTCATCATAGTCTGAAGCTGTAGCTAGAGTTCTTCATACTTTATGTTCTGCTCTGCCTCCCTCGCTGTTGCCTCCACTCTAAGTTGAGCAATATGCTCTGCCTCCCTCGCTGCTGCCTCCGCTCTAAGTTGAGAAATTTGCTCAGCTGTGCTCGCTTCTATCTGAGCTATCTGGTCTTTTAGTCTCGAACTTCAAAGACGAGATTGACTCGGAAGGCATGTATCTTGGGAGCCGGATCAAAATATTGGCCTGGGTAACCCTGGATCCTTGACATCGAACCCGACCATACCTTTTAAGACCCAAAACATTAGTGATAATTTTGTTATAAATATACTCAAGATTAACAGAACTATCAATCGAAGCAGTCGTCAGTAATAATTCTGTTATCAATCTCCTCGAGATTAACAGAACTATCACTCGAAGCAACCGTTTCATACTCCGCCTTCTTCTCTTTTAGTTTATCCTAATAAATCAACGAAAGAGTTAGAAACGAAATATATAATAAAAAGTAATGCAACATAACTTAAAATTATAAAATTAAAACTACAAACAATGAATTAAAGTACTATAATTAAACATTATAAATATTTATAATAAATCAATTATTAAGTAAATATACCAAAATTTCTGCAGCTTCAGATGTCATCGGAGATTCGTCCTTCTTCCTATGCGTAATGTCAAAAAGTTGAAGGCGTCCAACTTTTTGACCAGACGAAGCTTCTTACATTATAACAGAAAAATATAATTTAATAGTATAAAGTCATTAATATTTTAAAGAAATAATAAATTATAATACCTCGGCCTCAACTACACAAGCAAAACTTACGGAACCGCTGGTAATGCGTAAATTTTTGTTTCGCTCATCGCTTGTTCCAACTCGCTCACGGTCCTAAATAATGGAATTTGAATTATGCATATAGTAAATACGATAAACAGAAAATTTTATAAGACTTTACAAGTACGTAATACCTCTCCTTTCTTTGAATTCCAGAATCTAACTTGATCTTCCCATTGGTACCTCAACATTCCCGGCGGGACATTTTGCAATTTTTCGTCGAGGCTTATGTCTTTCTTAAAATATTATTTTTTTAGCGTGCTTTTATTATCTCTTCATTTTTTGCCCAATGTCTTCTTAACATAGTCATCGGAGACCTCTAAAGTAAATCTACCCTGAAGAAAAAAAGTTTAAAAAGTTAATATAAATGAAAGTTAAATTAAAGTATTATAAATTACATTCACGTTTTGTTACCTTAATATTATCGAGAGCCTGATTTTTGTTGGCATCAGGCATGTGATGCCATGATTCGTAGTTAATGGGCAACATATTGGCATTTCGTGCTATAATGCCCAAATAGTTCGCTATGATCCGACACGATCCAATAGGCTGGCCATGATTGTTTTTCTTTACTTTAACACGATCGGTAGGCTCTAAGTCGTATAAATCTTTAAGTAATGTACGTCCCCGACCTCTGCGCGTCCCACCACGTTCAGCTAAAAAATGATATATTATTATATTAAAATTGAAAAATGAATCAATAATAAAATTCAACATGCATGTAAAAAAAACTTAACATTACTTTCAAATTCTCCAGGCTCGTCATCTATGTCCGGCTGACTAGAAGATCCAACAACTGTTTGTTGTTCAATTTTGGAGTAGTGTGGACAATGTTTAAATCTCGTAATCGTCTTCTAGGCATTTTTCCTGCAATACACATGAAATAGCTCAACATTTTAGTAACAAATAACAATAATAATAGTACATTTAAAACAATTAAATTATATAACATGCCCAACATTAAAATTATAATATTACATATAAATAATAAATCGTAAAATCTTACTAAATCATATTTCGTAAATATCTTCGTCCACATCCTGACGAACCCATTGAAATTATTGACTAGTACTAGGGATATTTTCATTTAAGTTTTGCTCTGGAAAAGGCAATGTTTCTGATCTTTCGACTATGTCATCTCTACTTCCACTGCCAATGTCGAAGAAGTCTCTAGGGGTGTTTCGAAGTACAACGTACCAACCCTCATCAGTGGGATCTTCCGAGTAAAAAACTTGTTTAACTTGAGAAGAAAACACATACGGCTCGTCTATCAGTTGTTCTCCGGTGTGAATCAATCGAGAGAAATTTACCATTGTAAAGCCATATTGATCGCTTTTAATTCATGAGCCAGTATTCACATCAGCCCAATCACCTCGAAATAAGACAACTTTGCATTTTCCGTAATAATCCAACTCAATGATGTCGATAATAAGTCCGTAATACTCCATTCCCTCGTGTGATTATCGTCCCTAGCACTAGCATAACTTGAAATTGAAGAATTAACAACGATTCCACAATTTTGGGTTCTCCTCAATCTCTCGCGATACCTTGTATGAAATCGGTATCCGTTGATGAGGAAGGCACTATATCTTTTCACTATTCTGTTTGGACCTTGTGAAAGCCATTTAACTTCGTCATTAACTTCATTTCAACTCCAAACCTATTGAATCGAAATTAAATCGAGTAATTATAGATGTTATGAGAAAACATTATTACTTGTCAACGAAAACTTAAATTGCATACCATTTGGCTTAACCATTCATGGAATGATTCTGTGAACAACTTATTAATTTCTCGCCGATTTAATCTTCGGGATCGTGAACGAGCTCTCAATATTTGTTTGTACTCACTACGTTTAAAAAAGATTTACTTTGTTAGAAGACAAACGAATTATAATTGATGAGTATTTATCAAATTCTAGAACTTACTTCCGAAATGGTTCCATTGAATCGTGATGAAAAAAAAACGTATCGATGTGCTTGGACCCACGATCTATCGTCTAATTCTGCGATTTCGACTTTGCCGATCGGTTCTCCGAAACTTTGAAATAAATAAGTTTCGGCCAAGTTATGATCTGTGAGCCCAGCATTTCTACTTGGTCTGTTCATTCTTGTTTCAACATCTTCCAAATACCTCAAACAGAAAGTCATACATTCCTCTGCCAAGTAGCCCTCAGCAATGGATCCTTAAATAATTTGATGAAAGCTATGTAAGTTATGTATTATGCAAGTTAAATAATTTTATGTAAGTTATGTATTATGTATTATGTAAGTTAAAATAAATTTTCAAATCGATAAAGTTGAGGTGTGAACATATATGGTATGCATTATATTGTAGTTTTTTTTAAATATTAATTGGTTTTAGTTTTTCGTTTGAGGTTGGTGAAAATTTTGAAAATATTGAAAAATAATTTATTTTTATAATAAAACCATTTTGGAGAACATTGAAATTATTAAATATTAAAATCAAACATTATTAATATAAAAATTAGTAATTAGTAATTAGTAATAAACCAAAAACCATATAAATGTAAATATTCTTTAAAAAATTGTTTTTTTGTTATAAAACATTTATTAAAATAAATACAATTATTTTGAAATAATTGTAATGATTCAATAAATTATAATATATTTTTAATTACTTAATTATTGGATGATAAATGTAAATAGTGAAGTTTGATTTTAAAATTAAATTATGTAAATGGATTGTTTTGAATATTTAATTATTAGAAAATAATATTTATGATAACCATTCAATATTATGGTTTTCATAATATATTCAATTGTACTCATTGGAGAACATTATTTAAGATAATATAAGCACATAATAATTATTCTTAAAGTAATTTTAATAAATAATTAGATTACTAATTTAAAATATAATTCTTTTAAAAATGTCATAATTCTTTTAGAACTTGCGGTCCATTATATATATATTAAATGTTTTTTTCAATATTTTCTTGTTTTGAGATAAATCAACGATGTATATATACTTATAAATATATATATTGATATTTTGTAAGCCATGTATCAATACGAGTCACTCCTACTTCAAAATTTTGGCTACCAACTTCACAACTACCAGTACTTAGGAGTAAGATTACTGATACTTACTATGAGACCAATATAATACCTCATTCAAGATATCCAAAATTTTAGGCAAAAAAATGCAGCATGCCTACTCCAAAAACATACAACTTAAGTTCAAACCAATGCTACAAAAATTGACATACCAGAAGTACGTATCTATAACAAGGGTCCAGCATGTAGAAAAATTAGTTTAGAAACTAAAATCAGTTGAAATAAATTCAACTCAATCAACTCACCTCAGATGAAAAGATAAAGCCACTACCCAGCCGTATAAATCCACAGGCGAAGAAGTTTTCGTGCAGTTTCGTTTCCTTCAACAATTGTTATCGTAATCTGATTGGGTCCGCTACTAATCAGTCCTAATAGAGACAAGTAGACAACGACCCTGCGGGTTAGCCCATTTATACACGTATATAAGATTTTACACATTATTTTATACAAAAAGGAACACACTATAATTTGCAAGATTTAATAATTAATTGTAAATTTATAAACAAATGAGCATTAATAAACATAATACAGCCATATGCCTAAACACCACCACTCTGATAGATAACATGATCATCCAAAACAAAACTTCATATTCAAGCACACAAAAACCACCCGATCAGACATTCAATGCAGCAAAACAAAGGAAAATTTAGACGTTCAAGAGAGTCATTTTCACTAAAAACTATGAAGGAATTTAGTTGCCATTTTTTCAGCCACTGCTCATAATAAATTTACATATAGGGGGTTACACAACATGCATTTGCTGTCTCTAAATGATGGCATAACATAAAAAGATACAAATACCTTAGATATATATATATATATATATATATATATATAGGCACACACTTATCTAACTTTATTTCTGATGGACTGAATATAGATATTATATTGCTTTAATTACATAGTAGCCAACATGCCATCAAGAGAGTCATTCTAAGATTTTGATCCATGCAACAACAACATATATAGGTGCAAGTTCATAACTATTGTCCACTTAGCCACAAATATAAGTTCACATGCATATAAGAGAGAACTACAACTGATGGTTAAATATGTCAAATACAGTCAATACCAAAACACATGTATGAAAATGGTGGCAAATGGTTGATACAGGCCTAACTAATTGGTGTTAAGTAAAAATAAAAAAGTATAAGCCAAATTATAAGTGGCAGGCATGCAAATGCTTGCAAAAACACAAAAAGAAAAAGAAAGATAGACCATACTCTTTGTGGGTTGAGACCAAGAATGCAACATACATATCAAGTTTTCCTATTGGTATTCCGATCTCGTGAACTCCAATGATATAGTTGATTTCCAAACAACATTAAAAATCTGAGATTCTTAAAAAAAAACATTGATCTTTTAATATGTTTGGAAATTTAGAAACCAATATAAAACGACCATACAGAGTTCAACGCTAGAGAGAAATGAAATTAAAGCAAAAGGCAATTTAAAGGGACCAAAGATGAAGTTAAACTAACGTTGGAAAGCAATTTAAAGGGATTAAATCAAATACCAATGTAAACAATCAATAACAAAATTTGGGATTAAAAAAATAGAAGCTTTCATTGAACCAAAAATTGCACAGACATTAGCTAAATCATTTAAAGACTCAAGCTTTTATTGAAATCAATATAAACCCAGAAACAAACATGGATCGATTAAATGAAGGAAACCCAATTTGGATTATATCAAATGATAGCCAAAAACAGCAAAAGAAAAACAATTGAAGCATAGAAATCAATATATGCATAGAATGAAAAATACCCAATTTAGATTATACACAAAAAAAAAAAAAAGTAGTGATTAAAAGAAAGTGTTACCTTGAAGAAAATTGTGTTGATAAAAGGAGAAAATACTGAAACTTCTATTCGGCGCGAATAACCATGAAACCGCGAAAAAAAAAAGCAAAATAGGCTTCTTACTGGAAAATTTGCACTACACCAAAACAGACTTTTAGCGGCATTTTTTAAGGCTTTTAGCGGCATTTATAAGCGCCACTAATAGTGTGGCGCTTTCGAAAGCGCCGCAAAAAACGCCACTAAAACAAGCGCCGCAAATTTTAGCGGCATTTATTTAAAAAAGCGCCGCTAAAGATCATGACTTTTAGCGGCGCTTTTACCACAAACGCCGTTAAAGGTCAGGACTTTTAGCGGCGCTTTTCCCACAAACGCAGCTAAAGGTCAGGACTTTTAGCGGCGCTTTTCTACAAACGCTTTTCTATAAGCATACATTAAAGCTTGACCTTTAGCGTTTTTTAAAACGCCGCTAAAAGTAGTAAAAATAAAAAATAAAAATTATAAAAAGATATTATTAAATATTATTAAAATATTACACCGCCACTACCATGAACCACAACTGTCTCACCATAAGGCTCTTGAAAAGAAGATGACGACCAATTACACTGCTACCTTACATACAAGCTTTTTAAATACAAATCCACACACGTTCGGAGGTAAAAAGTGGCTACTATTCCTCCCAAGATGCTTCCCTAATGTAAAAAGAGCAAACTGAAAAGTGGAAAATTTCACCCCTTGCGTCTATTGTTTTCTATAATTTAATATTCTTTCTTCATTTTATCATTTCGAAACTAATTAGATAAAATAATACAGTGGGAAACAAGAACAGAGATAATATTACATCTTCTCTATCGGTTGCATCTCTTGGTGGAATGTCTTGTACCCACTCAACCTCTCGCCATGCGATATCTACATTTAAACATTGCAAACGCATGAAGTCGACAACAAATTCAAGTAGGTATGAAAATTGGAAATTTTGATTAAAGGCATGATCTAGTAAAAGACCTTAATGATCTAGTACGCCTAAATCTATAGTAGTAATGTGTTATAAAAGGAAAAGACAATACTAGGAGACAAGTCTCTTTGTTGTAGGACATGACTATCCAATCTAGTTGTCAAAAAGCAACATAGGAAGTGTTTTGACTGCAGAAATTTCTAAAGCGGTGTAATATGTAAAACTCCATGTGTTTCCTTGGTGAATATATCCATTAGAACCAAACTAGAATATAGTTTATGCTTCCAAGAACCTTTCAAATAGAAGCAATCAAAATTTTTCACCCTTTTTGGGAGTGTTGTAGAGGCTACAGAAGTTTGTATCTAGTAAAACACAATTGTAGGTTAGCTTTCCAAAACAATCAGCAGATTTCATGATTCCCCACGTAAATCCTGGCAAATGTCCAATGGCTAATTGGCTATGGTTATTGTTACATCAAATGAAAGGAAAGTGACTCTTAGAAAGCATCAAAAGGAAGGAAATGGCTTATCGTAGTTATATAAGTAAATACTCTTACACTGCTATAGAAAAAACAATGCATGAAGAATGTGGAATTGACCATCAATTGCATACATTCGAGATAGGTATGAATAAGTACCTGTATTTCTGAAAGTATACAGCTATGTAATGCCATGACCATGAATGCACAATGCCTCAATGCTCCACTTACTTTGACATAATTCTTCCATGGGTAACCAAGTGACTCAGTATGGATCGTAAGGGGTTCCCGGATGGCAAAGCCCAACTTTGCATAGGAACTGAAAAAGAAGGAAAAACGGAATAAATACAAGAACATGAAAATTTCAAGTACCAGGTTCAAGATGCAACAAAAGTACAACAAAAATTACCAGAGCTTCATCCTGACTCGAAGATTCCACAGCTGATCTGTAGCCACTGTAAACCGGGTCATCTGAAGCTTGATAAGTTAGAATTTTGAGTTTGCAGAGGGAAACTGATTGGGAAACGATAGGGGAAATTTGGGATTAAGGAATTTGAGTTTGGGGAGGGAAACAGATTGGGAACGATGGGGAAAATTTGGGAAATTCTGAGTTTGAGTTTGGGGGAAAAAATCGGGGTTATAGGATAGTGGATTTAGTTGTTTAGCAGGGAAAAAAACGGCACCGTTTTATGTATAAAAGTTTGTAATTATTTGTGGCATTTTTGTAAAAACGCCACTATAGCTCCGTTTTTTGTGGCTTTTTTTACAAAAACGCCACTATTATGCAATTTTAATTTTTTTTTCTATTTTTAACCTATATTTTTTTTCAAAATTTTTGTGTTGAGATTACCATTTTTTTTTAATTTTTATTTTTATTATATTTTGAGTATTGAACTTTTTAACAAAAATATTAAATATTAAATTTTTAAGTTTTTAAGATTTTAATTTATTATTATTATATTTTGAGTATTGAACTTTTAACAAAAATATTATTTTTCAAGTATAGTCTACATTAGTTGTTTAGAATTTTATATAAATGGGATTTAATTATATGTATACACCTACATCTCGTAATTATATATGAATTTTGGTTTAATGTGTAATTCTAGATGTGAAATTCTAATTGTGGTTTAAATGTATAGTTGAAACTTTAATTTTGATTTAATCATGCATAAACATTATTTTAAAATATAAGTACATCAATATATTTTTATACTATTATTAATTAATCCAATTACTTATTTTAAATATTTATAAATTTAAAATATATCAATCATATACCCATAAATCATTAAAATTATTTTAAATAATAGTATTAATGCTAATAATAATAAAATAATTTTATATAAAAATTTCATAAAAGAGATCTCTTTTACGGTTATATAATAAATTATTTAATATATAAATTAAAACACTTAACCCCAAATCTCAATATATATAACCCCAAATCTAAAATTCAAACCTTAATCTCTAACACATAATCCCAAACCCCAAACTATATAATAATTTTAATATTATAATTCATATTATCTATTTTACAATTATATAATAAATTATTTCATATATAAATTAAGGATAAAAATTTGAACCTAATTTAAAGAAATGAACATTGGGGTAATGGATACATATACCTTAAACCCTAAACCTTAAACCCTAAGCGCTAAACCCTAAATCATAGCTCCTGAACTATCAATCCTTAACTATTGACTATAAACCCTAAACTATAAGCCTTAAACCCCTAAACCCTATAATAATCTAAACACATAACCCCAAACTCTAAACCTTAAAACATTATAAACCCCAAAACTAAAAACCATAGATCTTTTTCTAAACCCTAAACCCTAAACATCGTAAACCATGAAACCCTAAATCATAAACCTTTACAAACATATAAACCCTGTAACCATAAATACTAAACTTTAAATCAAAAATTGTAAACCACTAAAACACTAAACTATAAACATTAACCCCTAAACCATACGACCCACACCTTATACCCTAAATGCTAAAGCTTAACACTAAGGCAAAAAATTTAAACACTAAACGTTTATTAAAATTGAATTATTATACAATGATCAAAACAGTGCTTTTTTTTGTTTTGAAATAGATTGAATAAATGCCACCCTTAGTTTTTGCTTTGAAATAAAAAATAGTTTGTGATATCACCACAAAAAGCATGACCTTTAGCGACGCTTTCTCTATAAACGCTTCTAAAAGCATGACCTTTAGCGACGCTTTCTCTATAAACGCCACAAAAAGCTTGACCTTTAGCGGCGCTTTTTCTAAAAACGCCGCTAAAAGTAGTAAAAAATAAAAAAATAAAAAATTATAAAAAAGATATTATTAAATATTATTAAAATATTACACTGCCACTACCATGAACCACAACTGTCTCACCATAAGGCTACTGAAAAGAAGATGACGACCAATTACACTGCTACCTTACATACAAGCTCTTTTAAATACAAATCCACACACGTTCGGAGGTAAAAAGTGGCTACTATTCCTCCCAAGATGCTTCCCTAATGTAAAAAGAGCAAACTGAAAAGTGGAAAATTTCACCCCCTTGCAGTCTATTGTTTTCTATAATTTAATATTCTTTCTTCATTTTATCATTTGAAACTAATTAGATAAAATAATACGGTGGGAAACAAGAACAGAGATAATATTACATCTTCTCTATCGGTTGCATCTCTTGGTGGAATGTCTTGTACCCACTCAACCTCTCGCCATGCGATATCTACATTTAAACATTGCAAACGCATGAAGTCTGACAACAAATTCAAGTAGGTATGAAAATTGGAAATTTTGATTAAAGGCATGATCTAGTAAAAGACCTTAATGATCTAGTACGCCTAAATCTATAGTAGTAATGTGTTATAAAAGGAAAAGACAATACTAGGAGACAAGTCTTTGTTGTAGGACATGACTATCCAATCTAGTTGTCAAAAAGCAACATAGGAAGTGTTTTGACCTGCAGAAATTTCTAAAGCAGGCTGTAATATGTAAAACTCCATGTGTTTCCTTGGTGAATATATCCATTAGAACCAAACTAGAATATAGTTTATGCTTCCAAGAACCTTTCAAATAGAAGCAATCAAAATTTTTCACCCTTTTGGGAGTGTTGTAGAGGCTACGAAGTTTGTATCTAGTAAAACACAATTGTAGGTTAGCTTTCCAAAACAATCGCAGATTTCATGATTCCCCACGTAAATCTCGGCAAATGTCCAATGGCTAATTGGCTATGGTTATTGTTACATCAAATGAAAGGAAAGTGACTCTTAGAAAGCATCAAAAGGAAGGAAATGGCTTATCGTAGTTATATAAGTAAATACTCTTACATCGCTATAGAAAAACAATGCATGAAGAATGTGGAATTGACCATCAATTGCATACATTCGAGATAGGTATGAATAAGTACTGTATTTACGAAAGTATACTGACTATGTAATGCCATGACCATGAATGCACAATGCCTCAATGCTCCACTTACTTTGACATAATTCTTCAATAGGTAACCAAGTGACCAGATGGATCGTCTTGGGGTTCCCAGATGGCAAAGCCCAACTTTGCATAGGAACAGAAAAAGAAGGAAAACGGAATAAATACAAGAACATGAAAATTTCAAGTACCAGTTCAAGATGCAACAAAAGTACAACAAAATTACGAGCTTCATCCCGACTCGAAGATTCCACAGTGATCAGTAGCCACTTGTAACCGGGTCATCTGAAGCTTGATAAGTTAGAATTTTGAGTTTGCAGAGGAAACCGATTGGGAAACGATAGGGAAATTTGGGATTAAGGAATTTGAGTTTGGGGAGGGAAGCATTTAGGAACGATGGGAAAATTTGGGAAATTCGAGTTTGAGTTTGGGGAAAAAATCGGGGTTATAGGATAGTGGATTTAGTTGTTTAGCAGGGAAAAAAACGGCACCGTTTTATGTATAAAAGTTTGTAATTATTTGTGGCATTTTTGTAAAAACGCCACTATAGCTCCGTTTTTTGTGGCTTTTTTTACAAAAACGCCACTATTATGCAATTTTAATTTTTTTTTCTATTTTTAACCTATATTTTTTTTCAAAATTTTTGTGTTGAGATTACCATTTTTTTTAATTTTTATTTTTATTATATTTTGAGTATTGAACTTTTTAACAAAAATATTAAATATTAAATTTTTAAGTTTTAAGATTTTAATTTATTATTATTATATTTTGAGTATTGAACTTTTTAACAAAAATATTATTTTTCAAGTATAGTCTACATTAGTTGTTTAGAATTTTATATAAATGGGATTTAATTATATGTATACACCTACATCTCGTAATTATATATGAATTTTGGTTTAATGTGTAATTCTAGATGTGAAATTCTAATTGTGGTTTAAATGTATAGTTGAAACTTTAATTTTGATTTAATCATGCATAAACATTATTTTAAAATATAAGTACATCAATATATTTTTATACTATTATTAATTAATCCAATTACTTATTTTAAATATTTATAAATTTAAAATATATCAATCATATACCCATAAATCATTAAAATTATTTTAAATAATAGTATTAATGCTAATAATAATAAAATAATTTTATATAAAAATTTCATAAAGAGATCTCTTTTACGGTTATATAATAAATTATTTAATATATAAATTAAAACACTTAACCCCAAATCTCAATATATATAACCCCAAATCTAAAATTCAAACCTTAATCTCTAACACATAATCCCAAACCCCAAACTATATAATAATTTTAATATTATAATTCATATTATCTATTTTACAATTATATAATAAATTATTTCATATATAAATTAAGGATAAAAATTTGAACCTAATTTAAAGAAATGAACATTGGGGTAATGGATACATATACCTTAAACCCTAAACCTTAAACCCTAAGCTAAACCCTAAATCATAGCTCTGAACTATCAATCCTTAACTATTGACTATAAACCCTAAACTATAAGCCTTAAACCCCTAAACCCTATAATAATCTAAACACATAACCCCAAACTCTAAACCTTAAAACATTATAAACCCCAAAACTAAAAACCATAGATCTTTTTCTAAACCCTAAACCCTAAACATCGTAAACCATGAAACCCTAAATCATAAACCTTTACAAACATATAAACCCTGTAACCATAAATACTAAACTTTAAATCAAAAATTGTAAACCACTAAAACACTAAACTATAAACATTAACCCCTAAACCATACGACCCACACCTTATACCCTAAATGCTAAAGCTTAACACTAAGGCAAAAAATTTAAACACTAAACGTTTATTAAAATTGAATTATTATACAATGATCAAAACAGTGCTTTTTTTTGTTTTGAAATAGATTGAATAAATGCCACCCTTAGTTTTTGCTTTGAAATAAAAAATAGTTTGTGATATCACCACAAAAGCATGACCTTTAGCGACGCTTTCTATAAACGCTTCTAAAAGCATGACCTTTAGCGACGCTTTCTCTATAAACGCATACAAAAGCTTGACCTTTAGCGCTTTTTCTAAAACGCCGCTAAAAGTAGTAAAAATAAAAAATAAAAATTATAAAAAGATATTATTAAATATTATTAAAATATTACACCGCCACTACCATGAACCACAACTGTCTCACCATAAGGCTCTTGAAAAGAAGATGACGACCAATTACACTGCTACCTTACATACAAGCTCTTTTAAATACAAATCCACACACGTTCGGAGGTAAAAAGTGGCTACTATTCCTCCCAAGATGCTTCCCTAATGTAAAAAGAGCAAACTGAAAAGTGGAAAATTTCACCCCCTTGCAGTCTATTGTTTTCTATAATTTAATATTCTTTCTTCATTTTATCATTTCAGAAACTAATTAGATAAAATAATACAGGTGGGAAACAAGAACAGAGATAATATTACATCTTCTCTATCAGTTGCATCTCTTGGTGGAATGTCTTGTACCCACTCAACCTCTGCCATGCGATATCTACATTTAAACATTGCAAACGCATGAAGTCTGACAACAAATTCAAGTAGGTATGAAAATTGGAAATTTTGATTAAAGGCATGATCTAGTAAAAGACCTTAATGATCTAGTACGCCTAAATCTATAGTAGTAATGTGTTATAAAAAGGAAAAGACAATACTAGGAGACAAGTCTGCTGTTGTAGGACATGACTATCCAATCTAGTTGTCAAAAAGCAACATAGGAAGTGTTTTGACCTGCAGAAATTTCTAAAGCAGGCTGTAATATGTAAAACTCCATGTGTTTCCTTGGTGAATATATCCATTAGAACCAAACTAGAATATAGTTTATGCTTCCAAGAACCTTTCAAATAGAAGCAATCAAAATTTTTCACCCTTTTTGGGAGTGTTGTAGAGGCTACAGAAGTTTGTATCTAGTAAAACACAATTGTAGGTTAGCTTTCCAAAACAATCGTGATTTCATGATTCCCCACGTAAATCTCGGCAAATGTCCAATGGCTAATTGGCTATGGTTATTGTTACATCAAATGAAAGGAAAGTGACTCTTAGAAAGCATCAAAAGGAAGGAAATGGCTTATCGTAGTTATATAAGTAAATACTCTTACATCGCTATAGAAAAACAATGCATGAAGAATGTGGAATTGACCATCAATTGCATACATTCGAGATAGGTATGAATAAGTACTGTATTTACGAAAGTATACTGACTATGTAATGCCATGACCATGAATGCACAATGCCTCAATGCTCCACTTACTTTGACATAATTCTTCAATGGGTAACCAAGTGACTGTATGGATCGTCAAGGGGTTCCCGGATGGCAAAGCCCAACTTTGCATAGGAACAGAAAAAGAAGGAAAACGGAATAAATACAAGAACATGAAAATTTCAAGTACCGGGTTCAAGATGCAACAAAAGTACAACAAAATTACGAGCTTCATCCCGACTCAAGATTCCACGGTGATCAGAGCCACTGTAAACCGGGTCATCTGAAGCTTGATAAGTTAGAATTTTGAGTTTGCGAGAGGAAACCGATTGGGAAACGATAGGGGAAATTTGGGATTAAGGAATTTGAGTTTGGGGAGGGAAACAGATTGGGAACGATGGGGAAAATTTGGGAAATTCTGAGTTTGAGTTTGGGGGAAAAAATCGGGGTTATAGGATAGTGGATTTAGTTGTTTAGCGAGGAAAAAACTGCACCGCTTTTATGTATAAAAGTTTGTAATTATTTGTGGCATTTTGTAAAACGCCACTATAGCTCAGTTTTTGTGGCTTTTTTACAAAACGCCACTATTATGCAATTTTAATTTTTTTCTATTTTTAACCTATATTTTTTTCAAAATTTTTGTGTTGAGATTACCATTTTTTTAATTTTATTTTTATTATATTTTGAGTATTGAACTTTTAACAAAAATATTAAATATTAAATTTTTAAGTTTTTAAGATTTTAATTTATTATTATTATATTTTGAGTATTGAACTTTTTAACAAAAATATTATTTTTCAAGTATAGTCTACATTAGTTGTTTAGAATTTTATATAAATGGGATTTAATTATATGTATACACCTACATCTCGTAATTATATATGAATTTTGGTTTAATGTGTAATTCTAGATGTGAAATTCTAATTGTGGTTTAAATGTATAGTTGAAACTTTAATTTTGATTTAATCATGCATAAACATTATTTTAAAATATAAGTACATCAATATATTTTTATACTATTATTAATTAATCCAATTACTTATTTTAAATATTTATAAATTTAAAATATATCAATCATATACCCATAAATCATTAAAATTATTTTAAATAATAGTATTAATGCTAATAATAATAAAATAATTTTATATAAAAATTTCATAAAGAGATCTCTTTTACGGTTATATAATAAATTATTTAATATATAAATTAAAACACTTAACCCCAAATCTCAATATATATAACCCCAAATCTAAAATTCAAACCTTAATCTCTAACACATAATCCCAAACCCCAAACTATATAATAATTTTAATATTATAATTCATATTATCTATTTTACAATTATATAATAAATTATTTCATATATAAATTAAGGATAAAAATTTGAACCTAATTTAAAGAAATGAACATTGGGGTAATGGATACATATACCTTAAACCCTAAACCTTAAACCCTAAGCGCTAAACCCTAAATCATAGCTCCTGAACTATCAATCCTTAACTATTGACTATAAACCCTAAACTATAAGCCTTAAACCCCTAAACCCTATAATAATCTAAACACATAACCCCAAACTCTAAACCTTAAAACATTATAAACCCCAAAACTAAAAACCATAGATCTTTTTCTAAACCCTAAACCCTAAACATCGTAAACCATGAAACCCTAAATCATAAACCTTTACAAACATATAAACCCTGTAACCATAAATACTAAACTTTAAATCAAAAATTGTAAACCACTAAAACACTAAACTATAAACATTAACCCCTAAACCATACGACCCACACCTTATACCCTAAATGCTAAAGCTTAACACTAAGGCAAAAAATTTAAACACTAAACGTTTATTAAAATTGAATTATTATACAATGATCAAAACAGTGCTTTTTTTTGTTTTGAAATAGATTGAATAAATGCCACCCTTAGTTTTTGCTTTGAAATAAAAAATAGTTTGTGATATCACCTTTAGCGGCGTCTCTATAACAAACGCCACTATAAGTCAGCCTTTAGCGGCATTTTTCAGAAAAACGCCGCTAATTTTATCCCATTTTTACATTGTAATTAAAATGGCGTCGTTTTAGTTTGAAATGAAAAATATTTTGTGGCGTTTTTGAAAAAAAACGCCGCTAAATATACCCTTTAACAGCGTTTTTAAAAAAAACGCCACTAACTTTATCCCATTTTTGCATTGTAATTAAAACGGCGTCGTTTTTGTTTCAAAATAAACAATATTTTGTGGCATTTTTAAATAAAAATGCCACTAAAAATCATATTTAGCGGCGCTTTATTTACAAACGCCGCTAATTTTTTCCCATTTTTAAGTTGCAATTAAAACGCCGTCGTTTTTGGGAGTTTTTTGAATTGCTCATACCTTTAGTGGCGTTTTTTCAGAAGCGCCACTAAATCACATACTTTTAGCGGCGTTTTTTTAGAAGCGCCGCTAATGCTCATACTTTTAGCGGTGTTTTTCAGAAGCGCCGCTAATGCTCATACCTTTAGCGGCCTTTTTTTAGAATCGCCGCTAATACTCATACCTTTAGCGGCATTTTTTGAAAAGCGCCGCTAATGCTCTGATTTATAGCGGCGTTTGAGGAAAAAACGCCGCTATTTAGCGGCGCTTTTGTAATAAACGCCGCTATAGCCCATTTTTTTACGGCGTTTTCCTTCAAACGCCGCTAATGTGAAATATTAGCGGCGTTTTTCTTTAAAATGCCACTAAAAACGCCGCTAAAAGTCATTTCTGGTGTAGTGATTTCTCCATCTCCACCAAATTATCTTAATCCATATCCTTATTATTTTTATTAAACCGATTCCATCCATTATATCCTTCTTCCTTGTTTACTTCCTAGCCGAACCTATCTCCATCACTTAATTGATAAGCTTCCGCAACTTTAGCCTAATTTCACCCTTTTCCAAAAATTTTTTAATTACACCTTGTAGACGATCGGGCATCTTACATACGACTCGACTCACCCCCGAGACGGATCGTATCACCAAGACCCTTGCCTACCCTTAGCATCACCACTGAACACGATGTTAGTAAAATTTAGAAGGTTCTTTCTTTTTTTCTTCTCTTTTAAACATGTTAGATCTAAGTTTTCATATGATAAATCCAAAATTATTTAAAATTTGAGTCATATATTCCAAGTACTCTTTATGTCATTTTCGAACTAATATTTAATGCCCAAATTCATTACTAAACTGATTTAAATTTGGACTAGAATGTTTGGCGGAGTTAACTCATTATTTATATAGACATTTTAACTGAAGAAAACAGTAAATAAATCGTGAGCATGCATTTCAATTTTTTCATGTTGATTTTTGGTAAAAGTATCATAAAATTTATTATATTATACTCTAGATTGCATTTAGCTCTTCTACTGGAAAGATGAACAAATTAACCATGACGTTAAATGAGTGAACAAAATAGTTATTCTATTAAGTTTTAGTGTTTATACATAAGATATAATAATAAATTTAGCCTTCAACCTTTACACATTTATTCAATTTGACCCTACTCTTTTATTGGAAGTAAATTAAAAATTTTGAAACTAATAAGGCTAAAGAGTCAAAAAGGCCTTAGTAACAAATTAAAAAAATCAATTAAGCTCTTTTAAAATTTAAAATTATTAAAAATTATAAAAATTTATAAAATTTAAAATTATAATTTTTTATTAAAAACAATATCCACCCAAAAGATTAGGTGTCAATTTTTTAAATCTTATAACCATTTGATTTTAATGGGTTGGTATTGTTATTTTCTAATAAAAAATTATACTTTTAATTTTTATACTTTTATGATATTTTTAATATTTTTAAAAATTTAAAATTTGTTACTAAGGTCTTATTAATTTCAAAATTTTCTAATTTACTTCCAATAAAAGAGTAGGGTCAAATTGAATTTACATGTAAAGGTTGAGGGCTAAATTTGTTATTATACCTTATATATAAACACCAAATTTTAATGGAGGGACTGTTTTGCTCACTCATCTAAAGTAGAGGGGGGCTAATTTACTCATTTTTTCAATAGAAAGACTAAAATGCAATCTAAGATATAATATAGTGAGTTTTGTGGTAATTTTACCGTTAATTTTCACCCTTTTCTTGGACTTTGGAGATATCAAAAGTACTTACTAAGACTACTTTATATTAAAGTATATTTGTATGTATAATACATTGATTTAGACCATGAAATCTGAAAAGAGTATATTCCAAGGATTGAATTATAAATTTTGAAATGTTGAAAGGTAATTTTATTATTATTTAAAAAATTTAAAAAGCGATTTTACCATTTCGGGCAAAGAAAGGGCTTGCTCTTCCTAGGGTTCTAATCATGTATGTGGGTTGTATTCTAAATTTAGTTTAGTTAATTAATTAGAGTGGAGTTAATTATTCAGTTTAATATTTGTCATTATTAATTATTATTATTATCAGCATTATTAATATTTGATTATGACACACTCACAATATAGATACAATATAGATAAAAATTTACGTTTTTTAATTTTGATGGTGTGGTATACTTGTCAATATTTAATTAATTTCTAAATTTTTAAAATTAAAATTATTAAAATTAAAAATATTTTTAATATTTTTAATTTTAAAATTAAATGTTAACATGTCATCCGCGTAGCAATCCATGTATATATCATATTATCAAAGTTAACAAACGTTAATTTTTTCATCCATTTAGGTGATTTAACAAAAAATACAAATTCAATAGTTAAAAGAGACGGAAAATTAAATGGAGAGCTAAAATAATTTTTAAAAATAAAATTAGAGGGAAAAAAATCATCATCCATTTAAAAGATATATATTAACTGTCTCAAATATTTATAATATGTATGGAACTAAATAGGAGCACGAGGAACTTGTCCCCAACATGTGGAAAATTATAATTAAGCCCTTCAATTTTTAAAATTTTAAATTAGATCTCTTAAAAAAATTAAAATTCAAAATAAGCCTTTCGAAAATTATAAAATTTTAATCTAACCTCTAAAATTTTCAAAATTTCTCAAAATCCTCTCAAAATTAAAAAAAATTATTTAAACATTTTTTTGAAAATTCTCATTAAACCTCCAAATTTTTGAAAAATTAAAATTAAACCTCCAAATTAAAAAAAAGATTAATTAAGCTCCCAAATCCGTTACTATATCTAGATATTTGTGTTTAATTTTAATTTTATTTATTTATTCATTTTAGTTTTATTGAAACATATTAAAAAGAAAAAACCCTAATCAAAACGAATCCTAATAAATTAAATAAGCTAAAAAAAGATTCACCTTACAATCATAGTCAAATGATGATGATGATGATGATGGCATGCTCGTTGGGGATTTGTATTTTAAAGCTTTACGTCAACTTAAATATTGGCATTGGAACCTTAAATTTGGTGAAATTTATTAACATTTATTTTAATTTTTAAGACAATGTTTCATAAATATAGAAAAGTCTAAGTGTGTTTAATTTTATTTTATTTGTTGCGGTGAGATTAAATACTGTAACGAGACAAAAAAAAGTTAAACGTATCTCATCGTCAATCTAAACTCACTCTAATTACACTCTCGACCCTTATATTCATCAGATTTTTTTATTATAAAAAACAAGAACATAATAAAGCCAAAACAATAATCACGATTAGTGCAATTCAAACCCAAGCCACGTCTAAGACGGTAAACACCTTAACCATCAAACCATCACATGAGGTTCTATATTGATCAGATCTTTTAAATCTCTTTATTGTAAGAATTTAATTTCTTTATTTGTTTACTTTAAAAATTAAAGAGCAGTTGACAACACCTCTAACGAGCTCATGTTAATTTAGAAATATGTAATCAATTGGAGTTTAGTTTTTAATTAAACTTTTAAATATTAAAATGTCACGTATTTAAATTTAATCAATATCAATTAATAGAGATATCAATCAACCTTTACTTTTCAAATTAGATAAATATAGGGACTAAATTCTTAAATATCAAAATAAAAAATTAAATTCAAATATCCAAATAGTACGTAAAAGCATAATTAACTCTAAAAATATACATGTAAATATGATAGTATTTTTAAAATTTTAAATAAATTTTATTAAATTAAGAAGTTGATGTAAGAAAATCAATTATATACAAACCTTTATTACGATTGAATTTGGTTTGGTTCGATCAAATTTTTGGATTTTTCATTATAATTTAATTCAATTCTCAATTCTTTTATATTAATTTTGAGTTTTGAATTTTTGAATTTATTTTAATAAAAATGACTATGTTTTATGGTTTTTGAACATTATTTATTAAAGTTTTAAACTATTTCATAAATATTTTTAAAATAAATTTTCAAGTAAAGAAAAATATCAATAACTCATATAATATCTTTTAAATTTTATCTTATATAAATTTTTTGTCACTATTTATAAATATAAATTTTTATTTTTACATAGTAAAAATAAAAATAAATACAAATTAATATAAAAAATTACTTCCCGGAATGCATAAAATGTTAAGGAAAAATTCATGAACATGCAAATTAGATCACACACAAGTGTAAAAGAAAGAATTCTTAAGCATGTCTCTCGCACTCTCCATGAGATGTTAATGAAAATTTAATTATTAAAAATAATGAGACATGTGGGGATATTTAAATGAAGTTATAGACAAAATATTTTTTATCAATGAAATTAAAATTCCGTCAGTTATTATTATATTTGTTGTTTTTGATATAATGTTTATTATTACTTATAGTCTCTTTCCAATCTATAAATAGGAGAATAATGTATTTTAACACACTCAAATTTATATTCTCTTACACTGATAATAATAAAAGTGTATGTTTTAGCACTATCTAAAGTAAAAAGTCAAAAGGTATAGGTGTAAGAAAGGTCAAGATTGAGAGCAACCCTTTTTCAAATGCATATGAAGAAGGAAGTGGAAGCCACATAAGGAAATTTATATATAATTAGTGCCATTGCAATGGAAAATCTCTGAATCAAAATTCCATCTTCACTTACCATGTGCACCTCATCTCCCATCATTTAATATTTTCTGTTACCAATTCATTTGATGGTAAAAAGAAATCAAGTTGGGATTTTTTTTTATTTAATTCGACTTAATTAACCAATCAAAATAAAATAGTTAAATTGTTTTTAGGGCCCTCTTGAAATATAATAATTCAAATTAATCCTTTTACTTTGATCCCTTCAATAATTTATATTTTTTAAAATATTTTGATTTTATTTTATCAATACAGGCCAAGTTGGGAGGAGACTTTTGGACTTAATTTTAAGTGGGGTGGTGCCATAATAAATTTCTCTGAGGCAGGCAGGGGATGCTCACATGACTTACGTATAGCCACTATCTGAAAAAAATTCAAAAAGGGTGTAATCCATATTTATATACATTGACTTTTATTATTAATTAAATTATTTTTTATGCAATTAATAATCTTATTTGATATCAAAATACATGCATGTGGTGGTATCAACAATTCAATATTTTTGAACTAAATTTGGGTCATATTTTAATGGATGAAAATGCTACCCTCCTTGTCTCCATTAATTTATCAAACTAATCTTTTTTGGGTTAACTCTTACTCTATTATTTTAAATATTTTAATTTATTAAATTTTATATATTTAAAAAATTAATCTATTCAATGTTTTTAAATATATTTTAATAATCAATTTAAAATTTTAATCTCCATTTTAAAGGTCAAAGTGTAATTTCATTATATATTAATTTATAATTTCATTATATATGAAGCGGCTAACATAACAAATTTCTATTTTAGGAAGCCAAGGGCCCTGCCCTCTTAAATATGCCCCTGATCCTACTTCATATGTTGGAGGATTTTGATAAAAATATTGAACATGTAAAATAAATTTGGGCAACAAAAATTAAGCTTGTTTAATATATAAATCGAATTTAAACTTTAACGTGTAAAATTTGAGCTTTGTCTAGCCTGACCTATTTTATAATTACATATTAATATAGAAATAGTTAATACCATCTTAAATGGGCAAATTACCAAAAAATACTCTTTTTTCAAAATTTTTGAAAAAGGACATTTTTTTTAATTATTTACTGAAAATGGTCATTTTGCCCGAAAGCGCGTCCACGTCAGCGCGATGTTAGGGTACGTGGCGGGAAAGCAGCACAGACTGGGAGTTTTTGCCACATCGTAAATCACGTCCTTGAGGCCGCTTTGTCGATGTGACAAAACGCCCTCGTGGACGCTGCTTTTGCCCTTTTTTTCTATTAGGATTTTTAGCTGTTTTTAGGGTTAGGGTTAGGGTATTTAGGGTTTTAGGGTTTTAGGGCTATGGTTTAGGGTTTTTAGGGTTTTTTAGAGTTTAAGGTTTATGATTTTAGGGTTTTTAGGGGAAAATTAATGAACTAGAGTTTAAGGTTAATTAATTAAAATAATTTTATGTTTAGGGTTTTGGAAAAAATATATCAACAATATAAAAATTATTTTTTTTACAGTAGTATCTGGTAAAATAATTTTGAGAAGACGTTTCTGAACAAATAGTGACCAAAACGCTTCAAGCAGGATGCACTTGTCAAGAAGATCTTGAAAAAAGCTCCACGTGGACGCTCTTTTGCTCTGATGAGGTCTGAAAAGATAATTTTGAGAATACGTTTCTGAACAAATAGTGACCAAAACGCTTCAAGCAGGATGCACTGTCAGCAATAGTACTGAAAAAAGCTCCCACGTGGACGTTCTTTTATTACAATAGTTCCTATTTGGCCTTAGACTATAAATAAGCCAAATTTCATTCTCAGGTTGCATAATAGAAATTTAGACAAAAGTATAATAGAAATTGAAGATGAGTAAACGTATTAGCACTGATATTTACTATGATGGTGAGGTTCGTGACACCGAAAACAGTGTTATTTTTATTATCGGAGAACACAGCGCGACTGGATTTTAACCAGAATATAGATTTGACAGAACTTCATAAAAGAATTAGGCGTAAAATCTTTGGAACAACGCCAATGAAAGTTCTGTCTATTAAGTATAGATTTTGTGCTTCGGTTGATTCCGTGAGATATGACTCATTCGACATCAAAGGTCTTCGGAGCTTAGAGGCAATGGTGGAGACTCATCTTGCCAGTGGATCACCCTATCTTAAGGTATATGTACAATTTTCATCGCCACATGATATTCCTTCGACTTCAACATCTACTGATGTTCGAGAGGAATACATGATCCCAAGCCGACACTCTGTTAGAAGGAGGCAGAATACGGAAGTGCCGTTTTTGTGGTAGTATGGAAAACACAACCCCTGTATGACACTCGGTTGGTGGATGGGACATGCATATCAGTGGGTCGATATTCGATACTGGAAATACGTATTGGGGAACGTCATCAACTTCTAGTGGTTGGCAATCCACATATGATTGGGGACATTATGAATGTTGTTTAAGAAGGGATAATGTACTTCCCACGACATCCACCGACGAGGGGACCTCGGTCGTTGCAGATGATGGTGGGTCGGATGATGAGTCTGATGTGGATCCATCTAGAGAGCCCGGCCCCGATGGTGTAAAAGTTGTATTATTTTCTGAAGCGGAGCCTATTCCAACCATACCTGAAGATGTTGAAGGGGGTTCAGATGAAGAAGAAGAAGATCTGCGATTCAGGGCGTACTCGCCTCCAGCCCACATGCATAATGTCGATCTATCTTAAGACGATACGTTGGAGTTTCCTGAACTACCACTCAGAAGGTGTGACCGTACAAGTTCGTCGTTGAATTCGGGTGAATTGGAAGTTGGTAAAGAGTTTTCCAACAAGGATAGTTTTCTTGGTGTATTGAAACAATATAACATCAAGAACGGAGTTAACTACAACATGGTTAAATCCAAACTCGATAAGTATGAGGCCAAGTGTGCAGTGCAAGACGGTACATGTTCATGGAAAATCATGGCCTCGTTGAAGAAAATGACAGGCTTGTGGGAGATTAAAAAGTACAAAGGTCCACATACATGTGTTGTCAGCACAATATCACTAGGTGTTTACAGTTTTTGAATAATACTGATATTACGTAATGTTGCATTATTTAACGTATTTCGTTGACAGATGTTTCAAAAGATCATCCCAAGATGGATTCGGATATGTTGGCTAGCTTAATAATACCCACGATGAAGGCGGATCCCAAGACTTTAATGCTGGTATTAATTTTCAATATTCATAGCCAATTGGGGTACACGCATTCTTACCGCAAGACTTGGATAGTTAAGCAGAAGGCGTTGGAAAAGTTGCATGGTTGGTTCATGCTTTATATAATGAAGTATGTCGGTGGTGTCAGGTGCTGGAGAGATATGTCCCAGGCAACATAATAGACCTTGAAACGGTACTTTCGTACTACAACGATCGATTGCTCTGTGGATGCCAAGTGTTCAAGCGTCTGTTCTGGACATTTAAGCAATGTCGAGAAGCATTTCTATACTGTAAGCTATTGTTACAAATTGACGTTACCTTTATGTATGGTAGATATATGCATCGGCTATTGCTAGCTGTGGCAGAGGATAGCAGTGGGAGAATCCTTCCACTTGCGTTTGCAATAACACCGGGAGAATCAGCTGATGACTTGGAATTCTTTCTATCTAGGTTAAGGAGGCATGTCTGCTCCCAACCTGATATATACGTTATATCGGATCAGGGCCCTAAAATACTAGCCGCAACAGAGCGACAGGGAAGCCTATGGCATCGCACACACCATCGATATTGCCTAAGGTATGTTGCGTCCAACTACCACGGGCAACATCGATCTACAAGTGAACGACGGCAAGTGACCAACATGGGTATGTAATATCTATTAATATAATTTCGTTTGTAATATTCAATTTATTCTTAATTAAAGAGTGGTATGTAATATTCACTATCAACTTATATTGGCAGGGTATGAGATCAATAAGGACTGTTTTCACAAGATGTTGGCGATTTTGTGCTCAGTTAACGAAGAAGGCGCAAACTACCTATGCAACATACCTTTCGAACAATGGACACAAGCATACGATGGCAACCTACGATATGGTCATATGACCTTAAACCTGGCTGAATGCATAAATTCTGTTCTAAAAGAAATGCGTCATTTGCCGATAACATCGATTGTGCGAGAGACATATTTTCGTTTAGCGGCACTATTTTTGAAGTGAGCAGCGAGTTACAAAGGTCAAATGAAGGAGGTCATGTATGGTGCGTGAAGGTATTGTGAGAAATTAACAATGCGAAAGCACGTGCCAACACCATTCACACAGTGTGTCACAATTGCGATAACCTATGGTTTCGTGTGACGGAGTTTGACAGACCGAACCAAGGTATTATTGGTGGGAAATATCGTGTACACTTGAGAAATAGGACATGCGACTGTGGGATATTTGACGCATTTCGTTATCCATGAGCTTATGTAATTGCAGCTTGTCAGAATCTCCGTCTAGATCCCATGAGCTATGTCGATGAAATGTACAAAATAGAATACATGTACATCGTGTGGAGACACGTATTCCAACCAGTCCCAGATGAACGTAAGTGGTTGTCTATATCGCTTGCTCCGTTTAAGCTGTTACCGGATAGAGAACTGTGTCGCAAACCAAATGGTCGACTTTGCTCTACTAGAATACGCAACAATATGGATATCCGAGAAACAATCAACCAACGAAAGTTATGCGGATGGTGTAGGAACCCAGACCATACATCTTGTTCATGTCCAAATCGAAATAGTTGATAGTCTCCTTATCATTTTTGTCTCTTGGTGGCTATGAAAATTCTTTTAATTTCTTGATGAGAATGGTGAACTTTTGTAGAAGGACTAAGTTGCAAAACAAAAAAAAATTATTTAATTAATCTAAAATAACACCATCATCATTATTCTTCAAAATTATCTTTCTTGCTAAATGATTATTTTGCCCCTTACGATCCTTCAAAATTCCTACATTGGATCAACACCCATCTTGATAAAATTATAATTTAATCCCTCATACTTTTTCACTTATTCAATTTAGTCCTAATTCATCCATTTTTTCTTAGTTCCTAGATCCTTCCACCCTTAAAATATTTACACTATTGGCCCTTCAAGTTTTTCATATATACATTTTAACCCCTCAAATTTTGAATATTTACTATTGAGCCACAAAACTTTTCTCACATTTGCGATTTAGTACGTACTTGAACCAATACAATTAGGATATTAAATTTTTTATTTTATTAAAATATAAAAATTAAGTTACAATTAAAAATTAAAATCAACTTTTATTTTATTAAATGTAACAATATAAAAAGTTTGTAGAAATATATTAAAAATATAAAAATATTAAAAATATTACCTTATTAAAAAATTGATTTTATTAAAATATACAAAGTAAATTACAATTATGATATTAAAATAACTTTTATTTTATTTAAAATATAAAAATAAATTACAATTAAAAATAAAAAACAAATTTTATTTTATTAAAAATATAAAAATAAATTACAATAAAAATTAAAAAACTTTTATTTTATTAAAAATATAAAAATAAATTACAATTAAAATTAAAAACAACTTTTATTTTATTAAAATATAAAAATAAATTACAATAAAATTAAAAACAACTTTTATTTTATTAAAATATAAAAATTAAATTACAATTAAAATATTAAAACAACTTTTATTTTATTAAAAATATAAAAATTAAATTACAATTGAAATATTAAAAATAACTTTTATTTTATTAAATGTAGCAATATAAAAATTTCAGAGAAATATATTAAAAATATAAAAATATTAGCAATATTTTTGCCTTATTCAAAATAAATTGATTTTATTAAAATATACAAAATAAATTACAATTAAAATATAAAAAAACTTTTATTATATTAACAATATAAAAAGTAAATTACAATTAAAATATTAAAACAACTTTTTATTTTATTAAATGAAACAATATAAAAAAAAGTTTATGCAAATATACTAAAAAAATCAATGTTGGTGCCGGTAGGAATCAGTGCCACATGGGGGTGCGCGCTGGATTCCTCCTTGTTCCAGCTTCCGACGGGGGTTGTAGTTGCTCTGCTGAGATTCAGTTTCTCCATGCGGGTGCAGTTGTGGGTGTTGGGAGGATGACCCACCTTGATAAAATAATGACTGCAGAGGTGTTTGCATTACATATGGCGGAGGTGTTTGAATCCCATAAGACAAAGGAGATTGGTAAAAAGAAGAGCTCCCCGATGGTGCCTCGTACGATCCCTCATGCGACGGTGACCTATAAATCGGTGGTCTACTCGGAGTAGTCGGGAACGGGCTCGAACCGGGCCATGCATTCCAACCTACCATAGGACTAGAAAAAGGAAACATATAAGGGTTAAGATACATATAAGGGCTAGGATACGCAGCTGGCATAATCTGAAAAGGCTATGATGTGGGTGTCGTCGGCTGAAGTGTTGGGCCCGGTCAGGGGCGAAGCCAGAGGGGGGCTGGCATGGGCCCCGACTCCCCTAAAATGTAAAATTATTATTTAGGCCCTTAATTTTTTTAAAATTTTAAATTAGTAAATGTAAAATTGCACTTTAGCCCCTTAAAATTATAAAAATTCGATTTAATCTTTTATAAATTATAAAGATATAAACTATAAAAAATTAAAATTTCATCCGGCCCCCTAAAAAATTATTCTAGCTTCGCCCCTAGGCCCGGTAATTGTGTGGGCGTTGTTGATGGGCCCGGTGATTGTGTCAGCGCTGTTGATGGGCTCGTCCTATCATCCCTTCTCCTTGGATTTAAAGGGCCCCGTCGTTCCCTTTGTACATAAAATTACCGCCGCCTCTCCTTTTCTGACAATAGATACGGCTTGCCATGGATCCTAAACCATGGCATGTATTCTGGCACGTACGCTAACTCGGGAACGATGATCAGTTCCCGAGTAGGTATATAATCATACCGATTTTCTCACAATTCGATATATGCTGACCAAAATCTCTTCTAATCCGTATGTTACTGCCGTAAGTCGACTTTGTGCTCATCATCGAGCACCTCAGGTGCCACGGGAATCGGTTGCCGAATCCAAATTGTCGTAGAACCCGATCTGACTGGTGCATCTCCACGGTGGCATAGTTGACCGATGGGACCTTCACATGCCAAATGTTCGGATTTTGAAAGAATTCATTCGGAATTACTGCCCGAATTGCCGAATCCTCCTCGTATGGTGTCCATTGAAACTATATTAACACGATAAAAATATTAGTTATATACTAAATACTAAATACTAAATACTAAATACTAAATACTAAATGCTAAATATGAAACGACTATTTTATTATGAAAATATATTTTATTTAATACTTACTTGTGCTTCCGACCGTTAGTCTAATAGAAGCCGTATATTTTCAAGCGAGATAGGTATTCCAACATAACTCGCCGAATGGTTCCAGCTAATTAAATAAATTTTTAGCATATAATTATATTTTAAATCTACGTAATAATTGTAAAATGTAATATTAAATTTACCTCGTTATGAGTGGGAATGTATATGGATGGTCCACTCGAGGACGTAAAAATGGAAAGCGAAACTGTTCCCATGATTGCAATAATGATAGGCAACCTTCGATTTTAGCTTTATTCGTTCACGTCGCCCTGCACATCTCCCGATACAATTTGTCTAGCACGACTGACCCCCAACTCAATTCACCGGCCGCTCTAAAATCAACGAGTTTCAGCAGCCATCTCAGATGTACGAGGTTTCGTGACAAGTCCGGCATCAGATAACCTCTAATCATCTCAAGAATGTATGCCTGAGCATACTGTATTCTTTCTAATTCAGTCAAATCATTATCCGGCTCTGGGAATGTGTCTCGTAACCAGCCCATCTCGATCCGACCTCCGTTAATGTTATCCGGAATAGCACCTAAAAGCTCGTAGCATATGGCTCCCCAATAACCAGAAGTTGAGGACCTGGTGACTATGTACCCATCCATTGGCAATCTCAGTTGCAACTACACGTCTTCCAGAGTGACAGTACACTCTCTGCATGGAAGATGGAAAGTGTGCGTCTCGGGTCTCCACCTCTCTATCAACGCACTGATTAATTTCGGGTCCAACTTGCACCCCCGGCCTATCGTGGCCACGTGCCAGAAACCCGCTTCCCGTATGTAATTCTCGATCAACGGCGATGGCAGACCAAGCATATTATGAATATAGCATTGCAACACCCGATCTATAGACTGTTATAAAAAATTATAAAATAAAAATTAATTAAAATTGCATAAATGAAAAAATATTAAATAGTATTGAAAAATTAAAATTATAACTTACCATTGTCATTTGATCGATGAAGATGTATTTATTATCGAGACGAATTAATTCTCCGACCATTGCTAACACGATAGAATATTTTTAAATTAAAAAAAAAAACTAATTCAAAGCACTTTTAAACAGGGCTTTTTTGTAAAAATTAAAGGACTTGTAAAATTTGAGAAGAATTTGAGAGAAATTTTAGAGAAATTTTAGACAAAGTTGAGAGAAATAGTGTAAGTACTTTTATGTGAAAAAAATGAAAGGGGGCTTTTATATATATATATATATATATATTTTACCGTTGGAGGCCCAACGATAAAAAAAAGGTCGTTAAAACTAGCAAAATGCGTCCCTGAGGGAGCGTTTTTGCCACATCAGCAAAGCGCGCCCTCAAGGACGCGATTTCTGCTGATGTGGCAAAAACGCTCCCCCAAGGACCTTTTTTCCTACCATGTACTTTGGCATCGCATTGACGTGGACGCGCTTTCGAAGAAAATGACCTTTTCTGGTAAATAATTAAAAAAATATATTTTTCCGTAAATTTTTTAAAAAAGGGCATTATTTGGTAATTTTCACGTCTTAAATTTTCCTTTTTGCTCTCTTTTCAAAGATTACAAGGCATAATTTCTCTTTTTATTTTGAGAGAGGCTAAATTAGTAATCACCCTATAATACAAGTACCTCTTGAATATTTATACCAACTATTAATCTTTCATGCACTTCTCCCAGTTTTATGAAGAGGGACATGGGTACGAAGCAAACCTATGAATAAATTACATAGGTTTAATTTACTTAATTTTAATCCATCATTTCCATAAATCACTTGTTCTAAGATCGAATTTAACAAAAACAAGAAAACTTCACAAGTCCAAATAAGGTCTAATTCTGCTTTCAGTCCCTGTACTTTTTAGACCTTTGAAATTTAGTTCTCTGTTTTTTTTTTTTAAATTTTGAGGATTTAGTTCCTTTATTTGTTTGATTTAATAATTAAAGTCGAATTGATAATCTTGTTAACTGATTTTTGTTAATTCTGAATATGTGTTACCAATTAGAAATATAAAATATTTAGCAAAGAAACTAATTTCTTAAAAATATTTTGACAAAAATCTTAGAAATAAAGTAAAAGGGCTAAATGTTAAAATTTAAAGAATATAAGGACTAGGGGCAGAAATAAAACTCCACTGGGACAAATTTCTTTTTCATTTGATAAGCAACTTTACCACAAAGTTTGATCATTAGAGAATCAAATTTCAACTAGACATAAATGTTTTTTTTTCCCTTTTAGGGGGAGGATATATATATATATATATATATATAATTTATATCAGAACATGAGTAAATAGAAAAAAAAAAAGATTCCCATTTCAGGGACAAGTTGATCTCCTAAAAATTAGTTCTTTGAAACCTGCAATTGGTGCCACAATCTATCTCACCTAGAGACCTCATATTTTGCAGGGTACCCTAACTGTTCAATCTCCCAATTTAGCTTTGGAGCCACTCTTTCATGTTGTGGTTCATATTCCTGTTTACAAAAGAAATGGGTGATTAGTTTGACATTAAAATCCGCTATATAAACCCTACCTTATGTTATAAATTATAAGTGATTGAATTTTTTTAATGTAATAATCAAGAGGATGTAAGTTTAAATGTATTTACATATACATTAATTTTCTATTTAAGAGTTTTGAAGAATTATAGATAATAGGAGGAGAAAAAAAAAGAGGAAGAGGAGGAATTGTATAAAAAAAAGTGTTTCGAAATTATAATGTGTTAACCCTGTGAAATGAGTTGATTCGAGTTTTAATCAATTTGGGTTTTAAAATTTGTGGGTGATTTTGGTAAAGATTATTTTTGGATTCAAGTCACTCTGATTTTGAATTATTCAAGCTTGCAAGTCAAGAGTTTCAAGTCAGGTTATCTCGGATTTAGGTCATTTCATGTTTAGTCATTTGGGTTTGGGTCATTCAAAGTCTAGGTCATTTGGTTTCGAGTCATTTTAAGTTTGTTAGGCGGGTTTTTCAGGTCGTGTCATTTTAGGATTAGGTCATTTCATGTTTGTGCCATTTTGTGTTTGGATTGTTGAGTCTAGGCTATTTTGGGTTTAGATTATTTCTAGTGGAAGCTATATTTAAGTTTGGGTGAGATTATAACATAATTCACGTTAGCTATAAATCAACATTTAGTCCTTGAACTCAACAATTTTTCTTAACTGAGTCTTTAAAATTTTTTTTGTTCCATATTAATCTCAAAATTTGGTAACTTTCTCAATTTGGTCTTTAAACTCAAATTTCATTAAAATGTGATAATATGACAATTTGAGATTATATCGCGTAATTACTTAAAAATTTTAGAAATTTTATATAAAATCTAAAAAATTAAAAAATAGAAGAATTATTTTTTTAAAACAATGAGGTGATGATATGATATTATCTCAATATACCAAATCATTATACTTCAACATAATTCAAATTTTAAAATCAAATTAAAAAGGATGCTGGATTAATTTGGAAAAGAATAAAATTAAGATAGAAAAGTTATGAAAATTTGTAACTTAGTTTTTTTTTCAGGTGTAAAATGCAAATTAAAAATTGAGAAAAAGGAATTAAAAAAGAAAAAAAGAAAAAAAGAACCTCCATGTATTTGACCAAGTCTTGAGCAGTGGGAGCAGATAGAATGATATGGCGTGCATTTGGAGAAATGAAACCTTCTTCCACCGCTTTGTCAATAAAAGACAACAATGAATTGTAATATCCATCCACATTCAACAATCCAACCTGCACCATTCTCAACCAACATCCTAAACATTAATTCAACCTATAAACTCTATATTGAAATAAAAAACTCGAGTTTTAATTTTATTAGTATGAATATTATTATCAATATAAAAATATATAGATTCGAGTGAGTTGAAGCGCATTATCCTCCTACTTTTGAATTTAAAAAGACTACGAATAATTTTAAACATTATATAAAAAAAATAAATATAACTAGAAATTATAATAAAATTGTTAAAAAAAAAAAAACTCGTATTAATGTGTTTCAAATCCACCCAATCCCATAAGGTGAAAGAGATTTGCCCCATTTAAAAAGATTGAACTCGATTTGACTTGGAAGTTAATTATTAGACACCAAAATATCCCATAAATGATTTGTTTAGGAAATTGAAAAAGAAAAAGAAAAAGAAAAGAAAATTACTGGTTTATCATGGATTCCAAGTTGAGCCCAGGTTATGACTTCAAGAAGTTCTTCAAGAGTTCCATAGCCACCTATTCATAAATACAATATAGAAATTCCTCTAATTAATTACATTGATTATATAGATAATGGCAGGAAAAAATGATAATTGAGGTATAAGTGATCTTTTTTCAATTTTTTATTTTTATTTTCAAATTTAATTTTCAATTAAATTAATTTTTATGATGTTTATATCAAGGGTAGACCATGACATTTGCACGAGCTCATCACATTTTGGTCTTTGCCTAGCCTACATGGGCGATTAGTCCATGCCCAATAGGCCTCATTTTGGGGGTAAACTAGGAGCGAGCCCTTCAAAGGCAAAATAAAAATGTTGTCCATGAAAAGGCCCCAAGTCTCTTAGTTCTCCATTGGGCTAATTACCAGGTCTAGGTCAAGTCACTTTTGAGTTTGAAAGAGTATTTCGGGTCTATTATATACCAACCAGGTAAGGCAATGAAAGCATCAGATTGTCTAGCCATCTCTGCCTTCCTTTGGTGCATGTCTGAAACTGCCTTAACTTCCCCAACTGTCTCGCCAGTTATCTGCAAGAACATGTTAATGTAATTGGTTTGAAAAGTTATTTCCACCATACCTCCCTAATTATAATGTAAGCTCAAGTGTTAAATGCTAGTAAGAATCTAAAGTGGAGCATATTTGCAACATGTGCTAAAAACAAGCAGCATCGTTAAAATTTGATGTAAATGTTTTAAGTTGGTGTGTGTTAAACTTGAGTCAACATTTAACATCCAAGCTGATAGTTAAAGCCGACGAAAAGATCATATTAATACGGTAGTTATATTTCAGTAAATTAAAACGTTTTAAAACTCAATATTAAAATAATACCCACTTTTGCAATGATGAGATGAAGATTTGGTGGGCTTTAATTCACAATAACAATATACATACATACAGAAAACACAACATGCACCATGTAAGTGTGATATATATGCTAAGAATGATGATGTTTATGGTGGGCAAAAAAAAAAAAATCACTGGAGAGGGACAAAAATGGTGAAGGCCCATCATATGCCCTCAGGTGGAATTCAATGGCAAAGTTTTGTTTTTAAAAAATGTGAAAAACAAGGGAAAAAGCAACAACAAAAGTCTAAATAGGAACCTGCATGAGACCCAAAAGAGACAAAGTGTGAAACCCCCCTTATTTAGAAGATAACAAAAGTGAGGTAGAAATTCATGTCATGGGAGCTACCACTAGAAAATTAAAATTAAAATTAAAATTAAAATTTTTATAAAATATAAACATAAAAGAACAAACAGATAATGTTTTTATTTTATATTTTAATTTATAAAAGAAAGACATAATTTAAATAGAAGAGAGTACCTCTCTAGGCATGAGTGTCTTGGGAATCACTCTGCAGATGATAATAAACATGATGAAACACAAAATTAAAATTATATTTTTGTAAGTTAAAAATTAGCTTTTAAGTTGAATATTTGAATACCCAATTACATGGCGGCCACCATCAAAAACTGCTTGAGAAATCAGCCCCATTAATCCAATACTTCCCCCTCCATAAACCAGATCAATATTCCTTGAAACCTTCATTATTAAAAAACAACAATATTCAGCTTTATTCAACCCATCGAAGTACATTTTAGAAAAATGAGCTGAACTTTAAGCTACAAACTACACATACATACATAAATATATATGAACTTGATTCATAAAACCTGTTTTTTTTTTCCTCTTGAAAATAAGAAGATTGGTAGCAGTGGAAACAAAATGTTTAGCCATGAATAACCATAAAGGAAGCTGAAAATCATACAATAACTTTATATACATATGTATATAAAACAGAGCTAAAACAGAGTTAAAAAAAGAGAAAGAAAAAGAAGGGTTACCAATTCCCTGCCAAGATCAATAGCAGCTTCTCTATAGCTGTTCTTCTTACCAGGGCTACTCCCACAAAACACGCAGATTCTTTTGAATTTTGATTGTTTCATTTCCATATCTCTCTCCATTTTTTCTTTTTGTGGGGATAAGGGAATATCCTCTGTTTTGTTTTTTCAATGAAGAAAGAAAATAATTGTGAAGAGAAAAAGAAGAGAAATGGTTGAGGATTTTGAGATTGGAAGTGGGCAGGCTGTGTGCGCATATATATATAACGGTAGGCAAGAGGCTACAAGGTTGTCGACTTGGCATGCGTTAACCCCATGATGTAATGGTCCAATGCCATGGCCCCTTATTGCTACATGTTGGGTAGAGTAGTGAGGAAGGGGAAAGGATTGTATCCTTTATCAATTATTTAATACTATTTTAGCATTATTTTTTCACGTCATTCACACATTTTTTTTGTTAATTTTTTTAATATGAACCTTGAACCTTAAACTCTAAATCTTAAATTTCGAATCTTAAACTCTAGACCTCGAACTTTGAACTCCTATACCCTAAACTTTAGACTTAGGGTTTAGAATCGAAGGTCCAAGGTTTAGGTAAAAAAAAAATTACCAAAATGATGTGTCAATGATATGAAAAAAATGTTGAAATGATATTAAATAATTGATAAGTGAAACAGAATGATGTGGCGAGTTTATTTCATACAATTCTTTCCAAGTGAGGATGGTTCCCAACGAGGAGGGTAGGATGAAGATAGAAATTTAGTATTGAGAGGTTAAAAATAAAATGTAAAAAGTTTGGGAGAGCTCAAAAGCAAAAAAAAGAGAGAGTTTAAAATGGCTTAAATTGAATATTTCATAATTAAGAGGGATTAAAAGTGTTATTATTCCAATTAATAGTGCTCTTATTTCCCCTAATTATTACACTCCTAATTACAAGTTTTGAGCATCGTAAAAGATGAAACAACCCTACAAAAATTTGTATTATAAAATAAAATTCCATTTATCTAGACCCCCAATTTCAGTCGGGCCCATGTGAATTTCAAATACAAAAAGTTAGACCAAAAGAAATTGCTATGCCCTTTTACTATCAAAACACTTATTGCCTCACCCAATTTATGGGTTAAAATTATGATTTTGATCCTTGAACCCCATTTTTGAAACAAAATTTTACAAGCTATTGGGAAAGTCAAAATTAAAAGTGTTTATGTGTTGGATCGAAATTCAATTTGATTTCAAAAATTTTACCATTTACTTGTGAGTCCAATTCAATATTCTTAATTGGAATTAAATTTGATTTTTTTTTGTTAACATTTTAGATACATGAAGTATTTTCTTCAAAATGTTTGATAAAAACAAATATTTCCTTCAGAATAATTGGAATTAAATTTAATGTTGGTATCACAAAGGTTGGAGGTGCCGCCGGCCATTTCCTTTTTTTATTTTTTTCCTTTCATTTTTAATTTATTAAAAAATTCCAAAAATAATTAATGCATTTACCCCACCCCATATGAAATTCAGTGTACTATACGACCAGTATTCTTTCTTTTTTTTTTTTCCCATTAGTCTTCAGTGTTAAAGGTGTTTGGGTCTGACTTTTTGTTTTATTCAATCGATTTGATAGTTTGTTTTACTTTCTAAAAACAAAATAATTTTTCCTAAGTCTAATAATATTTGATATTATAGGTAAATTTTCAAATTGTTTTAGTCCAAAATTTGATTAAAACTAGAAATAACAATACATTGAATATCTGTAATTTTTTTGACTTATTCAAATCTATTTATTCTCAGTAAATTATATGAGTATTACTATTTATATATGAATTTGAGTTAAATATTTGAATCCACAAAATCTTAATTGAATATGCTAAAATTTAAAATCAATCAATTTCTAAATTTGTCGTATAAATCCAAAGTTATAATCCTAATGCGAAATTGAATTTAGATATTTGAATATGTTATTCGAATAAGCAATGCGAATTCATATAACAAAATATAATGATGTCTATCTATATCTATTCGGAGTCCAAAGCGGATAATAACTTTAACATTCGAATCCAAAGCCCATATTATTTTTTAAAAATATTTATATTATATTATTTTAATATTTAATAAAATTATATTTTTTATTTATTTAAAAGTTTTTAAATAGTCATTTTAACATGATTTTAATATTTATATTAGAGTAGTATTATATGTTTAGTATATGTTTATTTTTTAATGTGTTCTAAATTATATAATAATATAAATAACATAATATAAAATATTATAAACTTAAAAAAAATTTAGGCTCGGACTTGAATTTTAACTCATATTTTAAACGGGCTTAATATTTTTATTCAAATTCTCCCAAATTTCGAACAGACCTTCGAATTTAGACAAATAACCCGACCCATGACTAGATGATAAGTGCTAATTTGATGCAATTAACCCATATTAAAATTTGGAATCTATGGAATTTGAAAACAATGGACAAGGAGGAGAAATTTGTGGGTGATGACCCAAAGACCATTTGAACCCTTATTCAACAACTTATGTTGGATTCAAAGGAAACATTTATATTTTTATTACAATAACAAACAAATACTCTCCACAAACAGTTAGGACCCACTCCCTTCTTTGCCCTCTTAATTACCTGAGCATATCTTTTTCAAACACCCACACCCCATGCATTGATTTTATGCTTGGTTTTCCAGTCATTTTACTTTTATATACGAATTGAAATTTAATTTAATTATTTTAATTTTTTATAATTTGATTTCTTTATTATTATTATTATTTAAATTGATAGTATCATTAGTTGTTTATGTTAAATTGATATAGATATTTTTTTTTTATTCGATTACATAATCAGAGTTACATAAAACTTCAATCAATCATAATTAATCAAAAATAATATTATATATAGCTAAATTCTTAAAGTTATTTTTAAAATTTTCACATCATCACTTTAAAACAACAATTAATAATGTTATCGACATAAATCTACTAATAATATTATAAAAATATAGAGACTAAGTATTATCAAATTAGATGAGTTAAATTCTAAATTTTAATATAACAAAAATACTAAAACCATAACTAAATTTTAATTTTTATATTGTTATTGGTACCTCACCAGAATGGGCTTTGTCGCTCTCACCTCCAGTAGTCACAGCCTTGTCAGGCACAACTTCGCTTGTTGGCAACATCTCTTAGCTATGTACCTCACAAACATATGTATACATGGCATGTGGAGAGTCTATGATGTATTTTGTTGACGTTGAGTACTTTTATGGAGGAATTACCTTTGAGATAGTGCCTTGTTCATGTCAATCCTATCGCCACCTATCTAGATGGTTACTATGCTTCATAAGTGGCTAGCTACAATAAGATCAACACCCGACACATGTCAAGGTCTGTTGTTAGGGATGGTCAATATTGCCTATAAATAGTCATATTTGAAAAGTCTTTTTCGATCTTAAACTCTCATGCTTTATATGTTTCTTTTTCTCTTAAAAATTTTTAACATTTTATATAAACTTAAGTCAGGAAATAGGTTAGTCTAATTATTGAGAGACTGATTTTTATTGTTTGAATAAGCTTATGTATGGAGTCAACATCTCATTACTGTAAAAATCATGAACAGCCTAACTATATTTGCTTAATAATTTGACTACAAAAATGGTGGCTGTCAATTTTTTGCTTTGTGTGGTTGATGGTAACATGACAAAGACTTATTCTTTTCGATTGTAACAAAACATGGCACTAGGTAGTCGGCAATACAGTTGGGTAACTCTGCAGTCCCATCCAATTTTGTGTAAGCAGCACAAAACATTGCAATTTTTTTTTTTCACATTTCTAGCTACAATGACTCTCTTGACAAGCTCATGTTTCTTTGAGAATATACTAACTCTTGGTAAAAAGTTTGATGGTTTTTAAGTAATATATCGAATTCGTATATTGTAAATATAGAGAAAATAACGTTGAGAGAGTTTGCCTCCAAAAATGAGGTCCAACTTGACTTAATTTCGTATCTAATGGGACCCTTGGGATTTTAAATTAGTACATAGTAAAGCTACATTTTGATCTCAAAATATTAAAATTTTTATTTAGTCCTTTAAAAAAATTAAAAAGATATAAGTTATTAAAATGATGAAATTGCATTTTAGTTATCATAAAATATACAACTTAATTCTGCCCTCAATATATATATATATTTGGTTTCTCCCTTGTTTTCACATATTATATATAAAAAAAAAGAGCTAATTAATGGATTTAACAATTGTCATTTGTGTCACGCCTCGAAAAATAGGGGGTTAGCTGAAATAGTTAGACAACAAAAAAGACATCGGTTGAATGATTAAGTGATTGTGCATCTACCCTAGAAGTGATAATACTCTAGAACGTCATATTTTTATGTTCTAATTGCATATTTATTTTGAATATGATTCTACTAATTTGGGCTATTTATGATCTTTTATCTTTTAGGAACTAAATTGAAGGCAAAAGTAAATTTAAGGGCGAAAAGGTGAAATTAAAGATGAATTGGGCCAACATGCGACAGAGGGAAAAATGTGGTGCCAAAAATACAAACATGGAAGACCTAAGGACAAAAATGCAAAAGAAGAGATTTTATAGCACAAGACTCTATTTAATGTTATTAGGATAATTATTAAGGATAATTATTTAGATTTAATTTTAGGATTTATTTTTATTTATCTTTAATTATTTGTATTTATCTTTTAGAATTTAATTAGGAATAGGCTAGGTTTTCTAGTACTATAAATAGGGGATGGAGTGACACATATTTGACATCTCTTTTTTCTGTAAACACCCCTTCTCCCAAAACTCTGTCTTTTGTTTTCTCCATATTTTCTTCAATAAAAATTTCATTTCTATTATATTTATTTCTTTCCCAAAAATCATGAGCCACTAAACCAATCTAGCCGAAGGTTGTCAAAATTCCCCAAAAAGGTTCATGAGGCTTAGAACTCGTGCTTAGCCTTATCAACAAGATATTCATCGCTTCTTCGCATTACGGGACTGACGCTTCTGTCCATGTCCCTTAATAGGTGATCTTTTCAACTTGTGCAAGGAACGACCGCTTTGTACATTTTGGGAAGGTTGCACAGTCAGTTCATTAGCTTTCTGCGTTAGAGGTTGGTGAACCCAAGAGACAAAACGGCGTGGTATTCGACGTTGGGAAGTGATGATCTAGCAGAAGATAGTCCCACAAAAGCGATTATTGGCTAGAGTCAGGCTCTGCCAAATTTTAAGTCAAAATCCTTAGAGCTGGTGGTCGTAGGCATCCTCTTCCACTATAACTGGCTTATCCTGCTCGAGAAGGGTTACTTAAAGGCCAAAGATTGAACCCAAGGCAGAACGAGACAACCAGGGGCTAAAATCTCGCCACATAAGAAACTTACTCTTCCCTAAACTCTATTTGTTTTCATATTCCTCATTTTAATTTTTGTAATTTATTTAATTTTGCAATTTTAATTCACTTTAAATTCTATTTTATTTTTTAGATCGAAATTCTTAATTCTGTTCTTTTTATTTTTTAGGAACGCAGGTTTTCTTGGCCAAGAAATTGTCTAGGATTCCAAGAACGAGCATTCGTACAATCCAGTCCCTGAGGATTCGACCCTACTTCCCATTTACTGTTATTTTTACTATTTTACGGGAATAGGATATTTTTAGTGCTTTCAACGACGCATCAAATTTTGGCGCCGTTATCGGGGACTGGCAACGTACTAATCTTGTTTTTTATTTCTTATGACCAGATCTGCTCCAAGTACTCTTGCGTTCGATTCTGAAATAAAGAAGACTGCTAGAGTTAATCGCAAGGAAACAAAATTAAGGAAAAAGTAGTCAGCGATGGTTGGGACTCAAAGTAACCCACCACTAGAAATCGAAGTTGACGAAGCTGAGTCTAGGGTTAACGAAAACCTTGATCAAGAAATTGAAAGCAAAAAAGTAGAAGTTGACTTTCCTGAAGAAGTGCTTGAAACTAGGGTTAACGAAAACCCAAATTTAGCACAACAACCAATGGCTCAAATAATTCGACAACTGGTCGAAGCTCCGGTAGAACAACCACCACTATGCATTGCGTATCCTACTATGGATACCGATTTTGAACTAAAGTCAGGCTTAATCCAGTTACTGCCAACTTTTCATGGGCTGCAAATTGAAAATCCCCACAAACATTTGAAAGAGTTTCATATGGTTTGTTTTAGTATGAAACCTCAGGGGGTAACTGAGGATCAAATCAAATTGCGTGCTTTCCCTTTTTCTTTAGTAGATTCTGCTAAGGAATGGTTATTTTATTTACCCCCTAGATCTATTACAACTTGGGCTGATTTATCTCGTTTATTTCTCAACAGGTTTTTTTCCAACATCCAGAGCGCTGAGCTAAGAAGAAAGATCGTTGGAATAAGGTAAAAAGAAGCAAAGTCTTTTTATGACTATTGGGAGCGGTTTAAGAAATTGTGCGCAAGCTACCGGCAACATGGTATAACGGAGCAATCTCTCCTCTAATACTTTTATGAAAGCTTGAAACCCATGGAGATGAATATGGTAGACGTCGCTAGTGGAGGAGCGTTGGTCAACATGACTCCTCAACAAGCAAGGGACTTAATCTCCACAATGGCTGCAAATTCTCAGCAATTCCGAGCCAATACTGAGCCCCCTAGAAGGGTTCACCAGCTAAGTAATTCAGCCTTAGAGGATAAAGTTGATAAACTTACTAATGTGATGAGTTCTCTTATTGCAGAAAAAGCAAAGACAGCCCGGTTGTGCGGAATATGTGCTACTTCTGATCATACAACGGATGCATATCCTAGTTTGTATGGCAATACCATGGCTCATATGGATGCTGTGGGAAATTTCCGGGCCACCACAAAGGCGATATGACCCCTACGCTAATACCTACAACCTAGGGTGGAGGGACCATCCTAACTTGAGTTATGGGACCAATCCACGAAATATCCAGCCATACCAAAATCAATTCCCGCAACAGCCGTAAGGCTCAGGTAATTCTCTAGAAGATCTAGTCAATAAATTAGCAGCTAATGTTCTTGATTTTCAATAGAAAACTGAGGCATTTATAAGAGAATTAACCATATCAATTGAGAAATTGAACTCTCAAGGGAAGCTGCCATCACAAATAGAACCAAACCCGAGACAAAATGCAAATGCAATGACATTGCGCAGTGGAAAGGTACTAGAATCAATTCCTGACAGGAATCTTGGCCAAGAAATAGCCCAGGAACAACCCAAAAAAGACGAACAGGTTCGACTGAAACCTCCATTGCCTAAAATTCAACCTCCATTTCCAAAATGTTTCAACCAATGTTGAAGAGGTAAAGAGGACAAGGAGATCCTCGAGACATTTAGGAATGTCGAGATCAACATTCCGCTGTTAGATGCCATCAAGCAAATTCTGCAGTATGCTAAATTTCTTAAAGAGCTTTGCACCAACAAGCGAAAATTAACAAGTAATGAAAGGGTGAATGTTGGTGAGAATGTATCCGCAATGTTACAGTGAAAAATGCCGGAAAAATGTAAGGATAGTGGCATGTTTGCAATACCATGCAAAATAGGCCATTTGGGAATTAAGAAGGCTATAATGTCATGCCTTTTTCTGTTTATGAATCACTTAACGCTAGTTTTTTGACAAAAACAGGTGTTATCATTCAGTTAGTAGACAGGTCCATTGTGCATACTGAAGGAGTCCTCGAGGACGTATTAGTCAAAGTCAATGGACTTATCTTCCCTGCAGACTTTTATGTGATAAAAATGGAGGAGGATAACGCTCCTGGTTCTTCAGACATCTTGTTGGGGCGACCTTTCCTTAGTACTACAAATACTAAGATTGATGTACTAAACGGAACCCTCACGATAGAGTTTGATGGGAAGATCATGAAGTTTAACGTTTATGGCACTATTAGCCACCCAAGTGAAGTCTTGGACGTAAACCATGTCGACATAATTAACTTATCAGTAAGAAAAAACTTTTGAGTCATCTTATGGAGATAAATCTAAAATGATGTTTGATGATTTTGAATCTGTTAATAAATTATTGGCTCCTATGGATACTAAACTTCTACTTTCTGTTGTGCAGGCATCAGATCTGAAATTAAACCACTTCTCAAGCATCTCAAATTCATATTTTTGGAGAATGATGAGACCATTGCCGACTTAAAAGGGATCAACCCCTTGGAGGAAAATATGAAACCAATGAAAGAGGTGCAAGGACGATTAAACCCAAATATGATGGATGTGATAAAAAAGGAGAATTTCCAAGCCCATACGAATGAAAGAATTTAGTGAACAGCCCCAATACTAGTTGAGGTGTAAAGCTAGCGACATTAAACAAGCGCTTGTTGGGAGGCAACCCAACCTTTATTTTTTACTTTTCTTAATTTTATTATTTATTATTTTATTTCATTTTATTAATATTTATTATTTTATTTTATTTTATTAGTATTTATTATTTTATTTCATTTTATTAGTATTTATTAGATTATTTATTATTTATTACTTTATTTTTGGGTATTGATAAAATTCTCTTCTTTTATCTAGGTACACTAACACGAAAATAGGGACAAAAAGGAGAAAAACTAAAAAAATGGCATGAAATAGCTCTTATTCCACCCCTATTCCAGTCTGGAATAGCTTATTCCTGCCCTAGATTCCCTAAAACTTGCCTCCAAACACTCACCATTTAGCCAAACACCATTCATATACACCCCAAAACCCTAAAAACAAACACATTTTTACACCAAAAATCCCATCAACCGCCTCACCTTTTTCCCCACCCCTCGATCATCGATTTTCAGCCACCAAAGTGAGAACCTGAAGCCGAGCCATCGCCGCACGCGTCACCTACCCCATCGCCACCCTTCACCGGTTCACCTTCTTCTTCTCTTCCGCACCAAACCACCTCACCACCGCCCTCCTCTCCGCATGTGCCGTCCTTTATGACAGTAATTATCACGGGAGTTCTTTTAAACTTTTTCCACCTATTTTTTTTTTCTTCTACATCGAGGACAATGTGTTTTAAGTAGGGGAGGTACTCTTCGTTATTACTGTCATTTTTTGCTGTATTTTTGGTGTTGTTGCTTGATGCTCCATTTTCCCCAAAATTATTATTATTATTATTATTTTTAGAATATTCTGCCTCTTTTCATGCCCAAGATTTTTACCAGGATTTGTCCACTGTTTGACCTAATGCATGATTATTGTCTCGAGAAAATTACGATTTTTCCATAATTGATGCCATCTCCACTGTTTTATTTTTATTAGGCTAAAAATAATTGTGATTAATAGAGTTAACTCTATCTTGCTTTTTGTAAAATTGATCATGTTTAATCTAAAGTGGACACTTAATATGATTGCATGCTAAACTTATGTTCATGGCTATTAGGTGATTATTGAAACTTATTCTTGACACTTGATTATTTTTCCTAAGTTCTCCAAAATTAAAATTTCGTTTAATGTTAACAATTTTTCGCGGTTATGAGTGCAGCTTAAGACGTGACTAGCTGAGTAACTGGGGTAGGGTGCTTGGGTTGTCATCCTATTTCGCGTCAAAAGGTTGTGTGACGTGTTAGGTAAAACTCTGCTAATCGAAATTAATTTTTAAGAATGTGTTGGGTTAAGTAACTGGGGTGAGGTGCTTGGCTGTCATCTCTCTTCGCGTCAAAAGGTTTGATATGTTCTTAAGAAAAATAAAAATTAGGAATGTGTTGGGCTGAGTAACCGGGGTGGGGTGCTTGGCTGTCATCTCTCTTCGTGTCAAAAGGTTCAATATTTTCCTAAGTGAAAGTAAATAAATAAAATTGACATTAAAGTAAAAAAAAAAAATAAAAAAATAAATAAAAATGCATTAATAAAATTTGGGGACTAAAGGGAGAAATAAATAAGGTGTCTTGATAGGTTTGGTAAATTACCTAATTTTCATGAAATAATCCAAGTCGATCTTAATTTTGTATGTGTTAATTGGAACACTTTTTCAATTTTACTTAAATCAAGCTAAGGGTTCTCTTTATTTTTTGTATGCATTTTGACTAATTTTTATAAAACTTTGGAGTAAAATTTCTTTCATGGCAGGATTTAATTTTCAAAGTGGACAGGAACCATACTTGAGGGCAAGCATGGGCTAAGTAGGGGGAATTTGATAATACTATAGAATGTCATATTTTTATGTGCTAATTGCATATTTATTTTGAGTATGATTCTACTAATTTAGGCTATTTATGGTCTTTTATCTTTTAAGGACTAAATTGAAGGCAAAAGTAAATTTAAGGGCGAAAAGCGTGAAATTAAAGATGAATTAGGCCAAGATGCGACAGAGGGAAAAATGTGGTGCCGAAAATACAAACATGGAAGACCTAAGGACAAAAATGCAAAAGAAGAGATTTTTTAGCACAAGACTCTATTTAATGTTATTAGGATAATTATTAAAGATAATTATTTAGATTTAATTTTAGGATTTATTTTCATTTATCTTTATTTATCTTTAATTATTTGTATTTATCTTTTAGAATTTAATTAGGAATAGGCTAGGTTTTCTAGTACTATAAATAGGGGATGAAGTGGCACATATTTGACATATCTTTTTTCTGTAAACACTCATTCTCCCAAAAACTTTGTCTTTTGTTCTCTCCATATTTTCTTCAATAAAAAAATCTCATTTCTATTATATTTATTTCTTTCCCAAAAATCATGAGCCACTAAACCAATCTAGCTGAAGGTTGTCAAAATTCCCCAAAAAGGTTCATGAGGCTTAGAACCCGCGCTTAGCCTTCTCAACAAGATATTCATCGCTTCTCCGCATTACAGGGCTGACGCTTCCGTCCATGTCCGTTAATAGGTGATCTTTTCAACTTGTGTAAGGAATGACCGCTTTGTACATTTTGGGAAAGTTGTACAGTCGATTCGTTGGCTTTCTGCGTCAGAGGTTGGTGAATCCAAGAGACAAAATGGCGTGGTATTCGCCGTTGGGAAATGATGATCTAGCAGAAGATAGTCCCACAAAAGCGATTATTGGCTAGAGTCAGGCTCTGCTAAATTTTAAGTCTAAATCCTTGGAGCTTGTGGTCGTAGGCGTCTTCTTCCACTATAACTGGCCTATCCTACTCGAGAAGGGTTACTTAAGCCAAGGATTGAACCCAAGGCAGAACGAGACAATCGGAGGCTAGAATCTCTTCACATAAGAAACTTACTCTTCACTAAACTCTATTTATTTTCATATTCCTCATTTTAATTTTCACAATTTATTTAATTTCGTAATTTCAATTCACTTTAAATTCTATTTTTATTTTTCCAGATCGAAATTCTTAATTCTGTTCTTTTTATTTTTCAGGAACACATGTTTTCTTGGCCAAGAAATTGTCTAGGATTCTAAGAACGAGCATTCGTACAATCCGGTCCCTGAGGATTCGACCCTACTTCCCCTTTACTGTTATTTTTACTATTTTACAGGGAATAGAATATTTTTGGTGCTTTCAACGACGCATCAAGAAGTCTTAAGTTCAAACCCCATTCTTCCTATTTCTCTTCCTTTTATTTCCAGCAACCTAAGACAAAAATCACACTAAAATAAATACTGTTAGGGGTAAAAACAAAATAAGAAGTAGGCTTAGGCCTAATGATTAGCACATTAGAACCCTTCCTAGAGTTCTTAGGTTTGAGTCCCTCATTGTAACAACCCAAACCCGACCTAGACGTTATGGCCGTATCTGGCAATGTCATACGATAGTGTTTTTGAAACCTCGTTGTTACGATGAAAACATTCCATGTTATTATCTTTAGTAAACCTTTGTTAGAACTTAGGAAGTCGTATTTATTCATTTAAAACATTTGTTTTGAAACATCCCTCGTTGCGGAAGCTTTAATAAAACAGTCTAGGTGATCATGTGTTTAGAAATTACTTTAACTTTTTGAAAATCGAATTTCCTATGACCAATAGGTATAAATCCATAAAGTAAAATAAATAAATAAAAACCTAAATTTAAAACCAAAGTACTAGATGGTCCTTAAATTACAACCCAAATAATCAATAATAATCAAATCATAAATTGTAAATTGAAAACCATGAAGCCCAAAATTACTGTGGTCACCGCTGAATCCTCCATCACAGCGATCCGTCTAAGTCTGGGGATTACCTATGCACATTAAACAAAAAGGGTGAGTTTACGTAAACTCAGTGTGTAATCCAACAGAAACAAAAAAAACAATCAGTATTCACAGTGCACAGTTGAACAGATTTGAGCCTAAGCCCTTTTCAGTATCAGTGACAGTTTGGGCCTTAGCCCATCTCAGTACAATGTCAAAATGTAGTAGGGCCTTAGCCCATCACAATATTAATAGCAGTAACAGTTATATAGTAGCAAAATCCTATGCAACCAGCCTCTACATACCATCTCCGTCTAACCCTACACTCCATGTTGAGATATAATCAACCCACCCATCCCTACACTCCAAGTAGTACCAAATGCACCACAATACAGTAGTTTGTAGCTGAGCTGCCAGTAAATTAGGCTTAAAGCCTTTCAATACACTTTCTCTAAATAATAACCCCAACCCAATGCAATGCAACACATAATAGATGACATGCTATTATGCAATTTCAGTACATATATTCAGTTCAGATATTAACATGCCTAGTACAGATATCATTCAGTCAATTTCACACATTTAGGGGTCTGAGTAGCGCTTACTGACCCTACAGAGGTGCACAGTCGACTTGGGTGACCCGTGCAACCTTAAAAATATTTCGATAAAAATGGACCCACATGCCCATATGATCTGCCCGTGTGGGCCCACATGCTCATGAGGCCCACTCGGCCCAAATTGGCCTTGGCCGTGTGATCCATTTTTAAAATAACCTATGCTAGCTCAATACTCATATATGTTTTCACTATTTACTTATATGTTCATTCAAAGTTGTTTACTTGAGTCATTATCACTAAATTATTTATATCTTGAGCTACAGAATTTCAAATTAAGATCCGCTTGATGTTTTTGAAACTAGACTCAAATACTTTTCTACCATAAAAATTTCTACCATAAGTACAGTAAAATCTTTAAAGTTATCCCTATTTTGCTGTCTGATAACTTCATCCTTTCCTTACTAAAAATTATTTATCTCTTAGTACGGAATGTAGATGATGTTTTAGTTTGTTTCTCTTGAAAATAGACTCATTAAGTATTTAAACATATAAATTTAAGCCCCTAATTATTTTTTTACAATTTTTGATGATTTTCCTAAGTCAGAATAGGAGAACTCAAAATCATTCTGACCTTATCTCACAAAATTTATTATATCTCATGATTTACAATTCCATTGCTTACTCTGTTTCTTCCATGAAAAACTAGACTCAATAAACTTTAATTTCATATTTTATTCAACCTGTAACTCAATTCCCACTATTTTTGATGAATTTTCAAAGTTAGACTACTGTTGCTGTCCAAAACTATTTTAGTGCAAAATGTTGATTTCCAAGTTTATAACACCCTGATTTCCTTTCTCTACAATTTTTCGCATCATTTTCTCTTATTTCTCGACAGCAAGCAATTTCAAATTTTCGTCGAATCCTATTTTTCGCATTTCGGGCACACACCTGGTATCGTTTCTGATGCATAAGCACTCATAAGCCTCCAGAACCTAAAAATCGACCAACATATCTCCAGATTAATCACTTAATTAGTTTTTAATCAACCAATTTGGAAGGAACTCAACTAAAAACCTAGCAAAACCCTTACCTCGCTTGAGTAACCACCACTTCGCACAATCACAACATCGATTCAAAACCACCAGCCCCTTGATTAACTCCTAAACACTAAAAAGGAATCCCCCTTTTAGAGATTAACCAAGAATGATTAACAATAGACAAAATCGTTACTTACCGAACACGCGCAACCAACGATGAACAATCGAATCAATTGGAAAAAAAAGAAAGAAATGGAAGGGGAAAAAATAATGGAAACTTCAGCAACAACTAGGGGAAAGAATCGGCAGAGGAGGAAAAAAGAAGAAAAAGAACAAAACGTCAGAAAAAGTTTAAGGAATTGGAGAGAAAACCGAAACTCTACTTTTTTTTTCTTTTTGCAACAAAAAAGATAATCAAATTGTTTTATGATAATCTCTCCCCAATTATCTCCTAAAATCACTCCTTATTAAGCCACTAAAACACAACTACTCAGAATTTTGCCCCAACACAACTCTTAGCTGAAATTGGAGCAAAAATAGTGTCTCCACGCCATCATAGAGAATTGAACACAAGACCTCCAACACTCTAACACTCCACTTAACCACCAGAATAGCAAGCCTATTCTGTTATATACTTATCAACAATTAAATAAAAGCCTATTGACCAAAGATTGGGCTTTATTCATAAAAATACCAAAATTTGCCCAAGTCATGGCTTGAACTTGGGACCTCACACACATTCCCAGAACACTTAACCACTGAAGCAAATACAGATTTGTGTCATACATCCGCAAAAACAAAAATGCAAATTTTGGGGCGTTACACTCATTCCCTTTTGGCAAACACAAAATATATACTGTTAGGATTAAAAACTAGACAAGAAATGGGCAATAGCCCAACGGTTAAGAGCTAACCTTCCTCCCTTGTATTCCTAAGTTTGAATCATTCTCTTCCGTTCCATTTTCTTTTGAAATTCGGCTAGCTTTAGGGAAATTACAAGTGATGCCCTTAGGGTTTGTGACCCTAGGAATTGACCTAATTCTTTCCTAATTAGAATTCATATTTTGTCCTTTCTCAAATTCTAATATAATTAGAATTCCACCATCTTCTTCTCTTCTTTTTCTAATTAGATTTTCAATTTACCCCTTTTCAAATCCTAATAAAAATTACTCTCCACCTTCCTATTTATTCTCCTTTTCTTTTCTTTAAATAAAATTTTCCATCTAAATTTTGAAAACTATTTTGCTCTTTTAAATTAAACCGTTCACCATTCTAACATTTTTTCTATCGACTTGTATTAATGTCAATAACACCTCTAGTTTTGCCAAAAAATGGTAAGTACATCTCAATCCTGATGAATAAATCTCAAATTTTTGTAATATTTCTATTCGACGATAATCTTTCAACCCAATTAAACAATCTTTTTCAGTTCTTGACAAATCTCTCGATAATCTTGATAAATCTTGAAATCAATCATTAACTCGTGTGTAAATGTCATTTGAATAACCTGATTAGGTGGATCGGATAATATTTGATCATAAGGAACGTTGATCATCAACACGGTAAAAGGTGTATGTTCTTTTACAAGCAAATTGGGGCAAACCGTGCCTAGGATTAGGGCCACATGGACGTGTCACGACCATTTGCCCTAGAAACCTTAGCATAGTTCGTGAATCACACGGCTATGTCATCCTTGTAGGTTACTTTTGCCTTTGCCACACGGCCACAACCTATTACACGGTCCCTCACATGGCTGTGTACCCCTTCCACATGGCCTATAGCATCTTCACGGCCCGACCACACGGCCGTGTGACCCCTATTTTATAAAATTTACAATTTTACCTAGAATTTTGTGAATTGTTCAGTTTAGTCACAAAATAGTCCCCAAACTGTTGTAATGTCGTATTTCATTCAATTGAGCCCCTTATAATATAAACACTGTCGGAATACATGATTTGATTGACTAAATTATTACTGTATATGTATGATATGAAAATATTACATGTTTACTATCATTTTAATTCTGATGAACTGATAACGTTTCCCATACCACTATTTTACTAATTGCATGACATACTTGCCTACTGTTACTGTTAAACCAAACTCATGTTAAGCAAGCTTATTGCTACTGTAATGATTTGTTATAAACATGATAATTCTTACCATATTGATTTGCTATAAGCATGTTATTGCTACCATATTGATTTGTTATAAGCATGTCATGTTGCCTTACATGGGGTAGGACGGTATGAAAGGATGAAGTATTAGTAGCTTGTCTGCACCGGTTAGTGGTTTATCCACAACGTACTACCAACTTTAATATACAAATATGTTGTGCATCCACAACCTACTAATAGCTTGTTTTCGAAAACTTTTTTATCAAAAACTCCGGTGGTTCATCCACCCTTTTTATTTCAAGTGGTTCATCCACACTGTATTAGCAGCTTTTATCTACACCAAATAGTGATTTATCCACACCATAGTAACAGTTCATTTGCAACATTTAGTTGTTCATCCACACCGTGATGTAAAGTGTAACAGCCTAAATTTCAGCGATGTCGAAAATAGTGGTTCGAGACCACCAAATTCAAAGAATAAATTTGTAGATTATATTATTTAATATTTACGAGCCAAATGTAGCTTTTAAAATATTTTTGAAATAGTAAATTGTGTTTTATAAAGATTTATTTGGTCAAGAAATTGAGAAAAAGAGGTATCGAGATCTCGGTATTATAAATCGAGCCATAAATATTTTATGAATATTTACGGAGTGTCAATAAGGTAGTATTAAAATTTCGGTAGAAAATTTTAATGTTCGGGTGGTTAATTAAATAAAAAGGACTAAATTGAAAAAGGTGTAAAAGTTGCTAGAAGGATTAAATAGCTCAATTGTCAAATGAGGAAGGACCTAAAATGCAAATAAGCCTAAATGGGCGGCAATAGCTGAGAAAAATCAGGAAATGGGTGAAATAAGGGGAAAATTGGAAAATTACCAAAATTAGTTAAACAAAAATGGGACCAAATTGGAATATTTAGAATTCTTTTCATTTCTCTTCATTTTCATCAGCTAAAAAGCATCCATGGAAAAGTGTTCAAGCTGGTTTTCATACTCTAGCTTCATGTAAGTTTGATTCTTTCTTTCTCCTTGAAATTTCTATGTTTTTGGACTTTTACAATTGGGTCCAACTTACTATGTCATTAGTTTTTGATTCTATGGCTAATTTTTAAAGTTGCTATGGATGATTGCTGGAATCATATGATGAATAAACATAGAATTGAAGCTTTAATTTTGATATATGATGATTTTATCAAGTAAAATTGATGGGAATTGGTTTTAGGACCTAATTGTAAAAGAATTTGGAATTAAGGTCTAATACTAAAGTTCTGATTTTCAAGGGTTATGAAATAGTTGAAAATGATAGAATAAAGTATTAATTGAGATTGGATAAGAACTGAATTGTATGAACTGTGAAATTTGGGGCAATATAGAAATCAACACTTTGCACTAAAACAATTTTAGACAGCACCAGTAGTCTAACTTTTAAAAATCATAAAAAATTGTAGAAATCGAATTAGAGGATGAATAAAATATGGAATTAAATATTATTGAGTCCAGTTTCTTATAGAAGAAATGATGTAAGCAATAGAATTGTAAATCATGAGATATAATAGGTTTTGTGAGACCATGTCAGAATGATTTCGGGTTCCCCTGTTCTAACTTTGGAAAATCATCAAAAATTGGATAAAAATAATTAGGGTCTTAAATTTATATTTTTAAAATACTGAGTTAGTCCATTTTCAATAGAAACAAATAGGAATATCATCCGAATCTCTTATGAGGAGTTAATTAATTTTTAGTAAAGAAGAGTCAGAACTATCAGACAGCAGAACAAGGGTGACTTTAAATAATAAAATGTACTTATTGGCTAAACCAAAAATTCTGAAAATATTATGGTAAGAAGATATGTGAGTCTAGTTTAGGGAAAATTAGTGGATCTTAATTTGAAGTTATGTAGATCAAGATAAAAATAATTTAGTGACTATGACACGGATGGACAACTTGAATATTCACATAAATCAAGAGTGAAAAATTATAGATAATGTTACTTACAAGTGTGTTATTTATACTAAGGATGTGGATGGAGAGGAAGAGGAGGAAGAATATATGAATGACTTGTGTATAAATGGATCACATGCTCGATTATAATTGATAAATGTTGAACTAGAAATGATATAATGTTTTATTTGGAATATTTATTATGAAATTATGATTATCGTTATAATACAAAAATTGAACTTGTGAGTTTATATGGCTAAATTTTGGTGATCATTTGTTAATTTTATGAACTTCATAATGTGTTATTTCATATGTATTGATGATAAAATCATGAATAAAGTAAAAGTATGAAAATTGAATAAATGATCAAATTAAACACTTCAGTTCAGTGAAAAGTGATGAATTGACGGATAAGATGATCGTGTGTCAGAGTCTTAAAAATTTATATAATGAATGATCTAGCCTAAAAACTAATTGTGACAATGACTTGAGGCAAGCGCACCTATCGAACAACAGTATAATTTAGAGGCAAGACCAGATTGTCGAACCCAAAGGAACTAAAAGTACTAATATTAACCTTCTTTTTATTATTTAACCTAAGAATTAAAAGAATTGTTGTTTAACCTAAAATTAACTAACTACTAAGCTAAAGATGCTAAGACAAAGAGAATAAATTGGGGAAATACTTGTGGGAAAAACCAATTGATTGAGACAATACTCGAGGAAGAATCCACCTAGACTTCACTTGTTATTTAACTCTGAACTAGACGATTTATTCACTTGACTTGATCCGTAAGATTCCCTAATTTATATTAATACCTCTCTCGAGGCTATTAACGTCTAACCCTAGGTTGATTAATTGAAACCTTTTTCTAATTAAAACCCCTAGAATTGCATTAAATCGATCTATGGACTCCCATATTAGGCTTGACCCTAATCCGACAGATTTTCGTCATTCTATCTCTAGGGTTGCGATCAACTCCGCTTAACTATGCTACATCTACTCTTACACAGGGTCTATTCCTCCTCTACCTAAGAGCATAAACGCTTGAATCAATATCCTGGAATATCAAAACAAGAATTAAAAATACATAGTTAAGAACAAATCAAGTATTTATCATACATCTCAGAAAACAATAACAAGACCCTTCTTAGGTTTCATCCCCCTCAGGTATTTATGGGGTTTAGTTTATAATTATAAAAGAATACATCTCAGAAGAAAATATAAAACAAAACATAAAGAAAACCCTAAAACCCCTGAAGGAATTGAAGGAGAGATCCTCAATCTTGAGTATGATTCCGGCTTCTTGAGATGAATCAACTAGCTTTTTTCTAGTGAATCCCACAATTCGACCCCTCTGGCTTGACTCTTTGGCTTGACTGAATGCCCCCTAGAAGCTTGGCCTCTAGGGTCTTTATATAGGCTTTTGGAATAGCTTTCTTTGCCTCTAAGTACCCTAATCCAAATGAAACTCTTCTTTGCTATGGTAGGGACACGCCCGTGTGCCACGCCCGTGTGAATCGAGTTATAGGCCGTGGTCGATCCTGCTAAAGAGGCACGACCGTGTGACTCGGGGTCCAGGCCGTGTGGATTTCGTACTTTGGCCCATTTTCTCTATTTTTAGCCCGTTTCTCGTTCTTTTCTTTCTCCGGTGCTCTCCTAAGTATAAAACATGAAAACAAAGGATTCGGAGCACCTATTTCCATAATTAAAGGGATAAATCATCCAAAAGTATGCTAAATATGGGATTATAATATGTACATATTACGGTTTATCATAAGACCATGGTTGATCCACGGCAAAGTGTGAAACATAGGTATGGTATCATCCATATTGAGTTGTGAAACGTAGGTATGGTATTAACCATACTGAGTTGTGAAACGCAGGTATGGTATTAACCATACTGAGTTGTGAAACGTAGGTATGGTATCATCCATACTGAGTTGTGAAACGTAGGTATGGTATTAACCATACTAATTTAAGAAACATAGGTATGACATTTCCCATACAGAGTTGTGAAATGTAGGTATAGTATTTCAATGAGGAAAACCATACTGAGTTGTGAAACGTGGCACTAAGCAATGACATACTCAAATTCGTAAGACGTTTCCTAATTTGATAATAAGTAATACAAGAGGAGTGAACCAAATGAAAGTGATTGAGTAGTACCATGGCATAATGATAATGAATATGTAAGACCATGGCTGAGCTATGGCATTCTAGTGAAAAGACCATAGCTATGTTATGGCATTAGTGATTATCAGTGAAATTCAGTGCATACCGGTGCAGACCAATTCCATAAGATGTTCACTAATTTGACAAAGTTTGGGAAGTGTTACATTGAATTATGTGATATAAGGAAATATGAGTTGATGAGACATGAACATAGAACTTGGTTGATGAATGAGTTCATTTGTGATTATATATTTGTACACCCTTGAGTGTATTATCCGTATCAATTGGTATTCCAAATGAGTTAATGAGAAGAGTTCTAATATGAAATAATCTGAATTCTAAATGAAATATTCTAAAAACGTACTTGAAATACATTGGTATGTCATGTATATGTTATTTGAGTTCATAATGTGGAAAGTAAATGTATGTGGAAATATGAGATGATGATACCTGTACATGAAATTTATTGGTGGATACGTACATCCAAATTTATATGATAGATTTTAGTGAACATTGAAATTAGGCTCAATAAGTGATTTGTCAATTTAAATTGTGATTGGCAGGAAGAGTTAGTGAATTGCATGTTTATGAATTGTTAATGTATTTGTCAAAATACAAGGAAATGATAGTAATTGATACATGAAAATATGAGACTATGATATATATAAAAACATGGAATATGTTTGATAAATGTGTTCATTCATAATTATAGAATTGTGCACCTCAAGTGCACTATATGTGTAAAGATGATGTTTCAAATGATTTGATAAGTAAAACTCAAATATGATGTAGTTTGAAACCAAGAAAAATTATTATAAAATGTATATGAAATACTGAGGTATGATTGTTATATGTTATATGAATACATAATGTGAAAAAGTATAAGTAGAAGAGAAATTTAATGAGAATTGAGCCCTATATCGTTTCTTGTTAATTATATGAAGTGTGCGACTAACAAATGGTATTAAGTATAAGGTGTGGTTGAATACCTTAAATTGATTTTTGTATGTATTAAATGTGGGTGAAGAATAAGGATCAAATGAGTGAGAAATATGGCTTGGTAAAAAGCCTTATTTGTGAAAATTAACTTTACCACACGGCCTAGCAAACAGGCGTGTACTAATGCCGTGTGACCTGAGTTCCTTCATAGATGCAAGTCAGAGAGTTACACGCCCTAGAGACACGGCCATGCCACACGGGAGTGTCCCCAGTCACACGGGCGTGGGACCCTTGTAATGGGATAAATTTTGGAATTTTGAGAAAAATTTTAAACGATTCTGATTTAGTCCCAAACCGATTCTAATGCATGATTTGGACCTCGAGGGTCCGTTAAAGGAACTTTTATAATCAATTTCATTATTTGAGCGATAAATGTTTTAAACTATCTGCAAGTGTTCCGTACTCTTCGATAATGCCTCGTACTTTATTCCGGCAACAGATACGAGTAGGGGTGTTACATAAAGGTAGAGGAGTTCTAGGGATTTTGCCTTCACTATCCACTAATTTTAGTTCTAAAATGGTTTAATTATCATTTTAGACCTTTGGCTAATTGCTATTTTTATCCCTAAGCCTTTTGTCAATTAAAAAATTAGACTTTTACAATTTAGTCCATGAGCCTTAATTAATCATTAATTCAGTAAAATTACTATACTAATCTTTAATATATTTTGATATCATCTCCTTAATTATTCATATTTAATAATTACAAACTCAGTTTACGGAAATGAAGTTTTGAAATTGCATTTTTCGATACCACTAAAAATCAAGCCGTTTAAGAGTCTCGTGTATGAACCCGGAATGCAATCAAACTTTAGAGAAAACCTAAAAATGATCTATAAAACCTTAGATGATTTTAAAAAGGTCTAAAAGATGAGAAAAACTTGAATAATAAATTTGGTTCTTGAATAAAGTATTTATCATGAAACCTTGCTTAAGTTTATGTACAAGCTCGAGTAAGGAGTGTTATATTTACTACTAGGTTTAATTTAAACCACAGGGAAAGAAAATTTCCCACCACAAGTGTGCTCAATTTTTATATACTTGTCCCTCATTAAATGCATGTTTCTTGTGGTATTATCAACAATAACCTTCCTACCTTTTCGAGTAGTGAACATTACAAACCCTTTTTGTTGATTTTTGCTAGCAAGAGATATTATGTATTTAACACCCCAAACATGGCCTAAATGTTATAACCGGATCTAGCATGCCACATATAAGGGTTGTTTATAAACTGCAAGTTTGTTAAAAACTTCGTATTCTTTTTGAAACTCGGGCTTTCTTGTTTGTGAAATTCAGATTTGCTTTTAGGGGTTTCCTGTAAAAACGTTATTATTATTCATGAAAACTCTGTTTATTGCAGGAATCAGATTCAGTAATTTGTGAAACCATGATATTTTGAAAAATGTTATTTACATTTTAAGAAAACCCAGAGTTTAATCATTTATAGTTTGAATATAACTGAAATGAAAGTTTAAAAGAAAAATTAAGTCCAATAGCCTTATTACAAAATATTAAACCAAATTAAAATAGTCTTAAAATAAAGCAAAAGCGAAATTTACTGAAGTTCGTGAGAAACACTACGATGTATGGCCACCCCAGAGTCCTCCGCAGCTCTAAATCCTCTAACACTGGGGATCACCTGCAAGGTTAAAGCAGAGGGGTGAGTTACGAGAACTCAGTGTGAAATCCCCTAATTGGTCATTGACTGGGCCCGAGCCTATACAGAAGCAGACTGGGCCAAAGCCCTATTTGGTAATAATCTGGGCTTTAGCTCTATAAACATGATAATGCAAGTAGAGTATGCAACCCAACCCAATCTAACCCTACACACCACCTGTACTAGCCCTACACACCTGTGGGGACCAAGTCAACCTACCCAGCCTTACACACTAATATGGCAGACAAGCTGCTAATCACAGAATATGTGGTGGGGCCACCAGAATAATAGATTATACGTGGCATAGCCACTAGATAGAATGTGGCGAAGCCACCAGAATAACAGATTATATGTGGCATATTATAAATGCACTTCCTCCGATCATCAATCCCACCCTATGCAACATATTATAAATGTAATGCATCATACATGCAAAAGTGTAAATAAAACACATACATGATAACCAACCATAATCAAGGGTATAACGGTCATTTATCCTCCAGAGGTATTTCGGTAATTTTGTATTTAACAGGCTTTTCGAAGGCCTACTGTCTCCTCGAGCGACACAAGACCCTTTTTGGGTCTCTACGGGACTATGGGCCTAAAATCCATTTTAGGCCCAAACGGGCCCACACGCTCATGTGGCCCATTTTGTATGAATTCAGTCTCAGATTTTTAGATTTCGCAACCATACTTATTCTTTGACAATTTTCCATCAATTTTGCCTATGTGGGCCGAATAGCCCATTGGGCCCTTTTGACCTCTGTCGGCTCAATTTGGCTCGTTACAGCCTCAGTTTCGCGAGAGTGCTGGCGACACCCTCTATGGCTTATCGCCATTACTCATGTTTTGGTTTACCACTATGAGCATTCGCATGCTCGAGTGTCACAGTTGCTAACTTTTTGACTTTCTGGCTTTTGGCCGATTCTTAACACATCACATGCAATTATCATCAAATTGAGTGTAAGATTACACACCTGATTTGGAATATGGATCACAGTATCCTGAAGCACATAAGAACAATGAATGGCTATCAATTAAACTTCCTATTCGCAAACCCCAAACTTTGAATACTTAAGAGAAGAAAGAGGAGAATCTTAGTTTAGCTTACCAATGAATACTACCCTCCTACTAATAAAGGTATTTGGCCCACCTTCTACTAATCCGAGATATGTGCCCCTAACGAAAAGATTGTATTAAGAATGTTATTCAAGATAATAATAAGAGAAATGGCCTTTTCTGTCCCAATGAACTCAACCAAGATAAGAGAACTAACACCCCTAATCGGTCATGCCCACCACTTACCAACAAGAAGAAGAGATCCCGAAGCGGATTGAACCAACAGTATTTGAGTTTGCACCATGGAGGATTCAGCCCTTACCAAAAGAGAATGAAAGGGGTTCAAAGTAAAAATGAGTGGTTAAGTTCAGCTTAGCTAAGAGGTGAGAGTTTTGGATTAAACCAAGTCAAGAGAAGAAAGAACGAAATAAAGTGGAAGAAGATGAACCATTACCTTAATACCAAGGGTGAGCCGAATGGAATGACAAGATTCGACATTAGCAGCAAAACAAAAGAACTCAAGGTTCGACTATGGAGGCTACACCGAAATGAAAACCAAACAAAGGACACAAGCCAAAATGGTAGGTGTAGGAAAGATTTGGCTATAAGAAGAAAATGGGTTAGAAAAGAATTCGACTACAGGTGTTTGGGCAACCACAAATGAAAAGAAAAGTGTTTGAAAAAGAAACGAGAAGAAGTCAATAGGAAGGTTGAGGTTTCGACAAAGAAAATTGCAACAAAAGACTCGAAATGCTTTTAGCCAAAATGCACAAAAGTAAAAGTCTCTCTCAAAAGAACACTTAGAAAACGACACTCCCCCTCACTCAATGACCGAATATGCTACCTAGTACCCTCCTCAACCGAAATTTTCTTCCCAAACACTCCACATTCGGCCAAAGACTCCCGAAACCATCACTTTTATGATTTCCTCCCCAATTTCCTCTTACATTTCCTCTCCACTTCCCATTCAAACTGTTTGACCAAGTCTCCATCCACCAAGGCAGAGTTCTAGCTGAACTCTACTTCTTCCACCTGCTTAGCACAAAATAAAAACTCCCACATGCTGCTTGTGGGATTCAAACACCATCCCAGTTTGCTTCCCTATTGACGCCATCACCATCCTGCCACACACTCCACTTGTGTCTCCTAAACACACAAATTTCCTTAAGTCCAGCTTCTGCTAGCCTTCTCCCTTAAAGGGCCAAAAACCAAAAATTTTCCTATGGCTTAACTTAAACCCTGAACTTCATAGAAACCCCGTAACCTTCCAAAATCACCTTTCTAATAGGTCCAACTTGAAATAATATCGTTCTTATATTCCCAAAATTTTAAAAACTTATGCTCGGGCCTAATAGGCCCAATTCTTCTAGGCCCAATTTTGGGTCGTTACATATCTACCCCTTTAAAGAAATTTTGTCCTCGAAATTTCCAACTATATAATAGACGCACAACACAGGTTACCCCATTACGCTTTCACTGCGCACTCTCATCCTAATAACACTACAACACTTATAACTTAATCTTGAACCTCTTACACACAATCGACCATCTAACCATAGAAACAAACTGATATTTATCATACATGCATACAATTTCTATATTCAAACATCACATCAAACCAAAACAAACCCGACTTAATGGTGATGGAACAATCCCGAGCCTTATGCTCCTTAGACCCGCATCTCAAGCATGCTCCTGACCTCCTTCAACATTCACCGGATGACGCCTTTTGCAATATTCGCAAGCCGAAAAGTTTGGGTGTGCCTTAACATGCTTCATAGAACGAGACTACGATCCTAGAGAACCACAATTTCTTTTCTTCTTACAGTACATGCACCCAACTTGAAGTGTTTCACTAATTTTTTTAACCCCCTCCAATACTTCCCTAACTAGCTAAGTTAGTACCTCAAATTTCGACTTCGGTCATGAGACCCGTCTCGATCCATTTGCAATCTGGCGCCTCCTTTTGGGCATCGCCCGACATCGAGGATCAACCTTAGAACCTCGGCTTCTACCGCGGCCTCGTATACCTCTTCCGTGTCCTCTTGTACTCATACTTCTGAATCAAGTTAATCTGATTAAAAATTTTATGAATCAGTCTATAATTCCAATGTTTATTAACAAGTGTTTTATGGAAAACAAGTATAAGAGTTAGTTTTTGCGAATCGAATTTCCTACTATTTCAGTGTACTACCGCTAACTCTAGTAATTTTCTCTCTACAATCATTTCATCATAACATTAGATATAGAATAAGTGGACTTACGGATTTGGTCCGAGGCTCAGGGTACCATACTTTTAGTAAAGTTATTTATTTTCTAAACTATATTTCAAACAAATTTAAAAAATATTTTGAACCCATTCCACAGTCGAGTTTTGTAACTGGGCTCTGATACCACAAAATGTAACACCCCAAACCGGCCTAGACGTTATGATCGGATCTAGTATGTCACATATAAGGGTTGTTTATAAACTATGTGTTTGTTAAAAACTTCGTATTCTTTTTGAAACTCCGAGCTTTGTTGTTTGTGAAATTCAAATTTGCTTTTAGGGGTTTCTTGTAAATATGTTATTATTATTCACGAAAACTTTGTTTATGGCAGGAATTAGATTCAGTGATTTGCGGAAACGTGATATTTTGAAAAATGTTATTTACGTTTTAAGAAAACCTAGAGTTTAATCATTTATAGTTTGAATATAACTGAAATGAAAGTTTAAAAGAAAAATTAAGTCCAATGGCCTTATTACAAAATATTAAACCAAATTAAAATAGTCTTAAAAAGAAGCAAAAGTGAAATTTACTAAAGTTTGTGAGAAATACTCCGACGCATGGTCACCCCAAAGTCCTCCGCAGCTCCAAATCCTCTAACGATGGGGATCACCTGCAAGGTTAAAGTAGAGGGGTGAGTTATGAGAACTCAGTGTAAAATCCCCTAATCGATCATTGATTGGGCTCGAGTCTATACAGAAGCTGATTGGGCGAAGCCCTATTTGGTAATAATTTGGGCTTTAGCCCTATAAACATGATAATGCAAACAGAGTATGCAGTCCAACCCAATCCAACCCTACACACCACCCGTACCAACCCTATACACTTGTGGGGACTAAGTCAACCCACCTAGCCCTACACACCAATATGGCAGACAAGCTGCTAATCACAGAATCTGTGGTGGAGCCACCAGAATAATAGATTATACGTGGCATAGCCACCAGACAGTGTGGCAGAGCCACCTGAATACACTTCCTCCGATCATCAATCCCACCTCATGCAACATATTATAAATGCAATGAATCATACGTGCAAAAGTGTAAATAAAACACATACATGATAACCAACCACAATCAAGGGTATTTTAGTAATTTACCCTTCAGGGGTATTTTAATAATTTTATATTTAACGACCTTTCTAAAGGCCTACTGTCGCCTCGAGCGACACAGGACCCTGTTTGGGTCTCTACGAGACCATTGGGCCTAAAATCCATTTTAGGCCCAAACGGGCCCACACGCTCATGTGGCCCATTTCATATGATTTCGGTTTTAGATTTTAGATTTCGCAACCGTACTTATTCTTTGACAGTTTTTCTTCAATTTTGCCTATATGGGTCGGATAGCCCATTGGGCCTTTTTTGTCCGTTTCGGCTCGATTTGACCTGTTTCAGCCTCAGTTTTGCGAGAATGCTTGCGACACCCTCTATGGCTTATCGCCATTATTCATGTTTTGGTTTACTACTACGAGCATTCGCATGCTCAAGTGTCACAGTTGTCGACTTTTCGGCTTTCCAGCTTTTGGCTGATTCTTAACATATCACATGCAATTATCATCAAATTGAGTGTGGGATTACACACCTGATTTGGAATATGGATCATGGTACTCCCTGAAGCACCTAAGAACAATGAATGGCCATTAGTTAAACTTCCTATTTGCAAACCCAAACTTTGAATACTTAAAAGAAGAAAGAGTAGAATCCTGGTTTAGCTTACCAATGAATACTGCCCTCCTACTAATGAGGGTATTCGATCCACCTTCTACTAATTCGAGATCCGTGCCCCTAACGAAAAGATTGTATTAAGAATTTTATTCAAGATAATAATGAGAGAAATGGATTTTTCTGTCCCAATAAACTTAACCAATATAAAAGAACTAACACCCTAATCGGTCATGCCCACCACTTACCAACAAGAAGACGAGATCCGAAGCAGATTGAACCAACAGGATTTGAGTTTGCACCTTGGAGGATTCGACCCTTACCAAAAGAGAATGAAAGGGGTTTAAAGTAAAAACTAGTGGTTAAGTTCGGTTTAGCCAAGAGGTGAGAGTTTCGGCTTAAACCAAGTCAAGAGAAGAAAGAACAAAAGAAAGTGGAAGAAGAAGAACCATTACCATAATGCCACGGGTGAGCCGAATGGAATGGCAAGATTCGGCACTAGCAGCAAAACAAAAGAACTCAAGGTTCAGCTATGGAGGCTACACCAAAATGAAAACCAAACGAAGAACACAAGCCAAAATGGTAAGTGTAGGAAAGATTCGACTATAGGAAGAAAAGAGGTTAGAAAAGAATTCGACTACAAGTGTTTGGGCAACCACAAATAAAAATAAAAGTGTTTGAAAAAGAAACGAGAAGAAGTCAATAGGAAGGTTGAGGTTTAGGAAAAGAAAATTGCAACAAAAGACTCGAAATGGTTTTAGCCAAAATAGACAAAAGTAAAAGTCTCTTTCAAAAGAACACTTAGAAAACGACACTCCCCCTCACTCAATGACTGAATATGCTACCTAGTACCCTCCGCAACCGAAATTCTCCTCCCACACACTCCACATTTGGCCAAAGACTGCCCACACCATCACATCCATGATTTCCTCCCCAATTTCCTCTCCACCTCCCATTCAAACTGTTTGACCAAGTCTCCATCCACTAAGGCAGAGTTCTAGCTCAACTCTACTTCTTCCACCTGCTTAGCACAAAATAAAAGCTCCCCACATGCTACTTGTGGGATTCGAACACTATCCCACTTTGCTTCCCTATTGACGCCATCACCACCCTGCCACACACTCCACTTGTGTCTCCTAAACACACACAAATTTCCTTAAGTCCGACACGCTAGCCCCTCCCTTAAAGGGCCAAAACCAAAATTTTTCCTATGGCCTAACTTGAACCCGTGACTTCTTAGAAACCCCGTAACCTTTCAAAATCACCTTCCTAATAGGTCCAACTTGAAATAATACCATTCTCATATTCCTAAAAATTTTAAATTGCTCCTACGCTCGGGCCCGTAGGCCCAATTTTGGGTTGATACAATGTATATATATTTATAAACACATTCACTAATGCTTTCTCTCTATACAATCGATAATCCAGGAGAAACATCATCGATATCTTCCAAGAAGAGCCCATCATTGCCCAGGAGCTACACTATATGAATTAAGAATTTTGACAAAAAAAGGAATGCAAAGGTAAAAGAAATGTTGCGACAACACCTTTATTTTAGCTATCTTTATGCTTTGGTCCCTTATTTGTTATCGAAGGTTCATGAAAGCTTTTGTAAGTTGATTTGGAACCTAAATTTGAATTAATAATGTGTTGAGAAGTAGTAAAACTCCTTTATTTTAGTAAATGAATGATTAGAGTTAATTGTTTGCATGTTTTGCCTATTAGATATTGAATCGAGTTTGTAGTTGCTTCGGCAACAAATATGGTATTCTTATCTCATATCCAACGATCGGTGGGAGTGGGGTGTTACAAAAGAATCCGCTTCAAATACATACAATGGTAAAAGAAATCGGTTGTTCTCCTTTTGTGATTGTTCATATCACTTAGTCGATGTTTTCCTTCAACGAGAGAATGAAAGGGTTTAAAGTAAAACTAGTGGTTAAGTTCGGTTTAGCCAAGAGGTGAGAGTTTTGGCTTAAACCAAGTCAAGAGAAGAAAGAACGAAAGAAAGTGGAAGAAGAAGAACCATTACCATAATACCAAGGGTGAGCCGAATGGAATGGCAAGATTCGGCACTAGCAGCAAAACAAAAGAACTCAAGGTTCAGCTATGGAGGCTACACCAAAATGAAAACCAAACGAAGAACACAAGCCAAAATGGTAAGTGTAGGAAAGATTCGACTGTAGGAAGAAAAGGGGTTAGAAAAGAATTCGACTACAGGTGTTTGGGCAACCACAAATAAAAATAAAAGTGTTTGAAAAAGAAACGAGAAGAAGTCAATAGGAAGGTTGAGGTTTAGGAAAAGAAAATTGCAACAAAAGACTCGAAATGCTTTTAGCCAAAATAGACAAAAGTAAAAGTCTCTTTCAAAAGAACACTTAGAAAATGACACTCCCCCTCACTCAATGACTGAATATGCTACCTAGTACCCTCCGCAACCGAAATTCTCCTCCCACACACTCCACTTTTGGCCAAAGACTGCCCACACCATCACATCCATGATTTCCTCCCCAATTTCCTCTCCACCTCCCATTCAAACTGTTTGACCAAGTCTCCATCCACTAAGGCAGAGTTCTAGCTCAACTCTACTTCTTCCACCTGCTTAGCACAAAATAAAACTCCCCACATGCTACTTGTGGGATTCGAACACTATCCCACTTTGCTTCCCTATTGACGCCATCACCACCCTGCCACACACTCCACTTGTGTCTCCTAAACACACACAAATTTCCTTAAGTCCAGCTTCTGCTAGCCCTCTCCCTTAAAGGGCCAAAAACCAAAATTTTTCCTATGGCCTAACTTGAACCCGTGACTTCTTAAAAACCCCGTAACCTTTTAAAATCACCTTCTTAATAGGTCCAACTTGAAATAATGCCGTTCTCATATTCCTAAAAATTTTAAATTGCTCCTACGCTCGGGCCCAGTAGGCCCAATTTTGGGTTGTTACAATGTATATATATTTATAAACACATTCACGAATGCTTTCTCTCCATACAATCGATAATCTAGGAGAAACATCATCGATATCTTCCAAGAAGAGCCCATCATTGCCCAGGAGCTACACTATATGAATTAAAATTTTGACAAAAAGGAGCATAAAGGTAAAAGAAATGTTACGACAACACCTCTATTTTATTTGTCTTTATGCTTTGGTCCCTTATTTGTTATCGAAGGTTCATGAAAGCATTAAGTAAGTTGATTTGGAACCTAAATTTGAATTAATAATGTGTTGAGAAGTAGTAAAACTCCTTTATTTTAGTAAATGTATGATTAGAGTTAATTGTTTGCATGTTTTGCCTATTAGATATTGAATCGAGTTTGTAGTTGCTTCGGCAACAAATATGGTATTTCTTATCTCATATCCAACGATCGAATCGGGAGTGGGGTGTTACAAAAGAATCTGCTTCAAATACATACAGTGGTAAAAGAAATCAGTTGTTCTCCTTTTTGTGATTGTTCATATCACTTAGTCGATGTTTTCCTTCCAACAGAGAATGAAAGGGGTTTAAAGTAAAAACTAGTGGTTAAGTTCGGTTTAGCCAAGAGGTGAGAGTTTCGGCTTAAACCAAGTCAAGAGAAGAAAGAACGAAAGAAAGTGGAAGAAGAAGAACCATTACCATAATACCAAGGGTGAGCCGAATGGAATGGCAAGATTGACACTAGCAAAAAACAAAAGAACTCAAGGTTCGACTATGGAGGCTACACCAAAATGAAAACCAAACGAAGAACACAAGCCAAAATGGTAAGTGTAGGAAAGATTCGACTGTAGGAAGAAAAGGGGTTAGAAAAGAATTCGACTACAGGTGTTTGGGCAACCACAAATAAAAATAAAAGTGTTTGAAAAAGAAAGCGAGAAGAAGTCAATAGGAAGGTTGAGGTTTAGGAAAAGAAAATTGCAACAAAAGACTGAAATGCTTTTAGCCAAAATAGACAAAAGTAAAAGTCTCTTTCAAAGAACACTTAGAAAATGACACTCCCCTCACTCAATGGTGAATATGCTACCTAGTACCCTCATGGCCGAAATTCTCCTCCCACACTCCATTTTTGGCCAAAGGCGCCCACACCATCACATCCATGATTTCCTCCCCAATTTCCTCTCCACCTCCCATTCAAACTGTTTGACCAAGTCTCCATCCACTAAGGCAGAGTTCTAGCTCAACTCTACTTCTTCCACCTGCTTAGCACAAAATAAAAACTCCCCACATGCTACTTGTGGGATTCGAACACTATCCCACTTTGCTTCCCTATTGACGCCATCACCACCCTGCCACACACTCCACTTGTGTCTCCTAAACACACACAAATTTCCTTAAGTCCAGCTTCTGCTAGCCCTCTCCCTTAAAGGGCCAAAAACCAAAATTTTTCCTATGGCCTAACTTGAACCCGTGACTTCTTAAAAACCCCGTAACCTTTTAAAATCACCTTCCTAATAGGTCCAACTTGAAATAATGCCGTTCTCATATTCCTAAAAATTTTAAATTGCTCTTACGCTCGGGCCCAGTAGGCCCAATTTTGGGTTGTTACAATGTATATATATTTATAAACACATTCACGAATGCTTTCTCTCCATACAATCAATAATCCAGGAGAAACATCATCGATATCTTCCAAGAAGAGCCCATCATTGCCCAGGAGCTACACTATATGAATTAAGAATTTTGACAAAAAAGGAATGCAAAGGTAAAAGAAATGTTGCGACAACACCTCTATTTTAGCTGTCTTTATGCTTTGGTCCCTTATTTGTTATCGAAGGTTCATGAAAGCATTCGTAAGTTGATTTGGAACCTAAATTTGAATTAATAATGTGTTGAGAAGTAGTAAAACTCCTTTATTTTAGTAAATGTATGATTAGAGTTAATTGTTTGCATGTTTTGCCTATTAGATATTGAATCGAGTTTGTAGTTGCTTCGGCAACAAATATGGTATTTCTTATCTCATATCCAACGATCGGGTCGGGAGTGGGGTGTTACAAAAGAATCTGCTTCAAATACATACAGTGGTAAAAGAAATCAGTTGTTCTCCTTTTTGTGATTGTTCATATCACTTAGTCGATGTTTTCCTTCCAACATTTCAAAAATTTACCTAAAATTATGAAAACATGTAATTCCAATACAGGTTAATAGTTTCCACATTTCTTCAATACTTGCAGAACATTCAAATTCTTCACTCTTAATAGGAACATCTAGCATTCTTTGGGGGGCCATATTTTACGAGGCTCAATCAAAACTAAAAAGGAAAAAAAAGTATAAGAAAAGCTTAAGGAATTAGAACCTAGCCACTTAAAATCACACTAGAAGCACTGAGAAAAACAATAGCACCAATGATGGTGATGGTCTCTAAACTAACTAATGTTTCGATGAAGGCAAGCACACCTATAGAACAGTAGTATAGTTATGGTGAGTCCGGAATATCGTATCCATGAGAACTAAAAGTACTAGTAATTACTATCTTTTTATTATTAAGCCTAATAATTATAGGGGTGTTTTAATCTAAAATTAAACTAACTAATTAATGATGAATGCAACAGAGATAAAATTGAGAAAATATTTTAAGAAAACCAATGAGAGAGACGATACCCAGGAAAGAATCCACCTAGACTTCACTTATTAATTTGATTCTGAATTAAACGATTTATTCACTAGTCTTGATCTGGAGAAATCCCTAAATTATGTTAATATCTCTTTCGAGACTAATAACAACTAGCTTTAGGTTGAATAATTGAAATTTATTTCTAATTAAAACCCCTATCATCGTATTAACTTGATCTATGGATTCCCCTATTAGATTTGACTCTAATCCGGTAGATTTATGTTGTCCTATTTCTAGGATTGCAATCAATTCTACTTAATTATGCTAGATCTACTCTTAAGCAGAGACTTTTTCTCCACTGATTAAGCATATCAAACTTGGATTAATATCCTGAAAATATTAAGGCAAGGATTAATAACACATAATTAAAAACGAGAACAAGTATTTATCATGTAATTAAAATAAATAAATAATAAGATCCATCATACGTTTCATCCTCCCTAGGTATTTTAGGGAGTTTAATTCGTATTCATAAGGAAAACATCTCAAAATATGAATAACAACAAGACATAGGAAACCCAAATAAACTTCGAAGGAAATTTGAATAGACGTCTTCAATCTTAAAGTGAATCTGTTTCTGAGTTGATCCCTATGTTGTTCTTCGAGTATTTTCTGTCCTCTCTTTTGCGTCTCCCTTTAGGTCTTCTTCTGGTGTGTTTTTATAGACTTTGGAATGCTCAAAATACCTAAAAATTAGCTTTTTCCACGTGAAAATGAAACAGGGTTTGATAGGGACATGGGCGTGTGATCAACTCGTGTAAGAATGCCCAGGCCGTGTGCAATACTGACATGGTTCGAATCGACACGCTGGCACACGGGAGTGTGAGAGGCCCGTGTAAAAGTACCCAGACCAGTGTGCGATATTGAAATCAGCCCGTTTCTTCTTGTTTTGGCCCAATTGTCGCTCCTTTCACTTTCTTATTCTCACCTAAGTATAAAAACGTGATTTCAAAGGATTAGGAGCATCAAATTCACTAATTCTTATGATAATTCACCCGAAAATATGCCAGGAATGGGATTAAATTATGTTATTTTTATGGTTTATCAAATATCCCTACACTTAAGCATTTGCTTGTCCTCAAGCAAAATCCTCAACTCACAATTAAAATTAATTCTTCTCAACTTATAATCCTCATCAAGAATGTTTGAAATAATTCATAAATAGTCATACATTGAGAATTCAACTAAAAGAACAATAAAGTTTCAAACAGTCCAAGTCGAATATTTTATCCTAAAAACATAGGTATCTCCTTTTATCTACGTAATTACCTTTAATTCAAAATCGACAAAAGTTGATATCCTTACTAAAGATTCACTCAAATCACTTGAAGTGTTTAAGGTCAAGAAATAAGCACTCAATAGTCAAACGTGAAACGTTATTACCATAGGCTTGCATGAAAATCAAATCTCCACCACTATAAATTGAGATGATACACAAATCAAAAGGTCTTTAAAGGGTTGTAATGGGGCTTAGGTTAAGGGTGTGGATAAGGCTAAAAGAGAAGGTTAGAATAGAAATTGGATTGATAATTTACCAAACTAGAAAAATACTACTACTGAATAATTTCATCAATTAACAAATTAATGAGAATAAACTGAGATTTTCCTCAAAGCATGAAATTAAACTGTTCGAGCTCAAAAATCATAGAACTGATAAATGAGTATATTTTTTCATGTAACAAGAGCAAATCATAGATACTTTAACAACTGAAGTATAAGAACATAATTAGGAAACTAACCAATTCAAATCTCGACAAAAATAGAGTCAAATAAAATGGGAAAAATTCTCCACAAAAATGGGCTATGGGTTAATATTAAGGGTAAATCAAGAATGGTATTTTAGGCTCAAAGTGGTTCACTAAGGGTTAATTATGAAGGTGGGCCTTTTATGGAATAAGTGCGTTAGAACCTAAGTTCCTTTATCATTTCGATATATCAAATCAAATGCGTGGTCTCGATATGCATAATCGAAGCAAGTTCTAGAATAACAAATCAATATTGACACACTTATAACCAAAAATAAAAGTGTGCAAGAAAAATATATGCTCTAAAGGCTCAAAATCTCACAAAAATTTATGGGTTTTTGATGTCAATCCTGTAAATTTCAAACTTCAAGGTAATACCTCAATTTAGGGAAAAAAACCTAGCAATTTTAATTCTAAAAATAGACTCATTATGCTTGATTCTCTCATGTTTTAAAGTTCAAACAATCAATGCACAAATACCTATGAATTTAATCCAAAACACATCAATAAAAATCATAAATAGATAAAAATTCATTCTAATAATAATATGAGAAAGATTACTTAATCACAAGACAAAATTCAGGGTTTTTCTGATGATTATATAAATAACCTCCCCACACTTAAGATGGATATTGTCCTCAATGGAAAAAATAGATAATAACAATATAATCAGAAAGTCATAAGAGAGGGAGAGAACTAAAACTGCCCTAAATTTTGGATAAAATCCCCAGAATAGTGAAGAGCGAAATTGTAGATAAAACTAAATGAAGTACAGGATTCTGAGCAATTATTAAGAAAATAAACACCACTGTAGAAGAAGATTAAAGGATTACTCGATTAGGAACAACCATAAAAAATAAAATAGAGTTCAAAATATAAAAGACAAGTCTTGAAAAGATGATAAGAAACATAAAAGATAAATAAACTAAAAATAAAAATAAAATAAAAGAGATGGACTTAAAGGTCCCCATCGTCAGACGCATCATGAGTCGTCGGTGCTGAAGGAGAAATATGAAGATGATGGCCAATTTGCTGCAGTGTCACGTCAATACACTCAAACCTCTGATCGCAGTACTGACGGAAGCTAGTGAACTGCTCGGTGAGGTCTACTAAGGTAGCAACAGAAAGAGGAGGTTGGTGACTCGGAGGTGGAGGATGAGGTGGGTCCTCGTGAGAGGGAGGAACATCATCAGTGATGTCCTCGGGTTCATCCTAAGCATCAGAATGAGACAATCAGTACTGAGGAGGATCCACTCCACGACGTCGCTCTATTATCCTCATGTGGATCATGGTTGAGAGTCCTTGTGGGGATATCCGACTGACTAATGTGAGTGACGAGGACTACGCCGGTGTGTCTAAAAAACTGAAGTGTCGAGCGATACGTGTCACATAATGACCTAAGCAGATAGGGCCCTTCCTGTGGGGTTCGGTCTGATGGCGAAAGGCGATGGTAATGAAGTATGCCAAGTCAAATACATGCCTTTGCGCCATGCTCCATAAGGAATAAACATCATGAGTATTAACGACACCGATGCTCTCTCACCGACCTGTCAAGGTGTGAGCTAATAGTGTGTGAAGGTATCGTAGAGCCGGAGAGAGAGATGTAGCCTTTGAGCGACTCAGATCATAGGGGCCCGTATATGCTAGAAGAGCTGCCCAAGTGGAGGAAAGTGGGTAATGAATATGGCGGTAGAGGTGAGGGAAGTTTTCGACACCCATAAAATCTTCTGTATAAAGCCCCAAGGCAACTCCGAACTCTGGAAGACTTATCTGGCGCATTAGGCCGCTAAGTCAGAATGTAACGATACCTGGTTCATCATGCGTCGACATGAATGACTGTAAATGGAACATCGAGCAAAATTCTAAAGTAAGCTCCATATATGTGGGCTCGACGATATCAAAAAAACGATCCCATGGAGCTGTAGTCAGAAGGGTACTAACGAGGTCAGCAAGGTAGACCTGCTCTAAAGTGGCCTAATTTATGCATCGGCCCACGCTGAGCGGTCGTACGTGTAGAAGCTAAAATAAATCACCCTAGGGTCCATCTGAGAATCACATATAAGGATGGTGAACCTCGGTAGACGCGCTAGAGGAGGTCGTGCCAGGACCTTTCCTCTTTTTCAAAGCGGGGATTGCGACCTAGACTTTCCACGAGTGCTCATCATGATGTTCCTAAAAAAGAAAAGAATTGATTAAGAAAGGGAACACCATCTAATATGCAAGGTAAGTATAAAAAAGGTAGGTTGTACGTAGTCCGATACGTAAAATGTACAAAAATCCAAGCATGCATAATTCATAGAGTAGTACTAGTAGGAAAAAATGTGATAGAATAATAAAAACCAATCATGACATAATAATAATAAGAATGAAGAATAATAACAAGTCATCTAACTAAACTAATCAGAAAATTAAAAAGCAAACATACTTAAAGAACTAACTAGACCTAATACGAAGGACAAAGAAGGCATCATTCAGCTTAATAAAACAAGAAACAATAAGATTAAAATATTAAAGTAATAATATAACAATAGCAATCATTATAAACGAAATGGCAGTACTAATGGACAAGAAGCAAATGATTGGTTAACTAGAAAACTTAAAAAAAATGTATGTAATTAAACTAGTCAGAAGAGTGAATAGGGTTAGAGAGAATAATAATAATCTAAATAGAATAAAATAAATAAAGAAAATAAATAAATATATAAAATTAAATTAAATAAAGGGTAAAACGACGGTTGGGACAGTGATCGGTTGCGTGGGGTACTACTGAAGGTTGGGTGTAGGCGTACGGCTGTGGTGATGTGTGTGGCCACTGGTAAGGGAGAGGGGTTATGTGTGGGTGTTGGTTGGGGTGAGGTTGGTTCGACGGTTGAAGGGAAAGAGAAAGATGGGGGAGAGGAGTTGGGCCTTGTGGAGGTTGAGGGAGAGGGAACAAGGAAACGAGGCTTGGGGATTTGAGTGGGAGTTAGGGTTGTCAACGGAGGCAAATGGGGGTTTGTGGTGCGAGAAGGAGAAAATATGGAGTGGCTGAAGGGGAGAAAAAAGGGAGATGACACGGGCTGTGCGTAGGGGTAGGTGTTGGGTCGTGGGGAGAAGGAAGGAAAAGAAAAGGGAGGAAGAAGGTGAGAAGGGATGGTCAAACCTGCAAATGGAGGGCGAACGGAGACCGATGTTGGGATGGAAAAATTAAAACTGCTGGCGTCTAGGGTAAAAAATTGAAGAAGAAGACAAAAAGTTAAAGAAAAGAATATGGTTTGGGGTAAAAAAGGAGCCCGGTCATGTATGGCACGTGTTGGGCCACACGGCCGTGTTACACGCTCGTGTGGCATCCTGCTTAGCCCGTGTTCATCGTACAAAATTGAAAGTCACAGTCCTTCACACGGCCTCAGACACTCCTGTGTTTCCAGGCCGTATTCTCCACACTCTACGTCACTTGGCCGTATTCGATCTTCTTTCGCTTCCTCCATGCCTGTGTGACTTCCTCTACGCCCGTGGGTTTCGGTCTTTATCATACACGGCAGTGTGCCCTGCCCGTGTTCCTTCCTAACTTTTTTTAAAATTGGAAAATTTAGCTCCAAGTTCCACACGGCTTAGGACACGCCCATGTGTCTAGGCTGCGGGGGTTAATCGTAGACCTTGTCTCTGTCATTTTTGGGAAAAATTTAAGCCCTATTTTCACACGGCTAAGGAGACGCCCGTGTGTCCAAGCCGTGTGGGTCATTGTCAATTTTCTTCAAGTTTTAAAACTAAGTCTTGAGAATTCACACGGCTAGGGGAACGCCCGGGTGTCGAGGGCGTATGGTCCACATGGCCAGGGACACGCCCGTGTGGGATAAAAACCTGCATTTTAAACACGAAGAAGAGGTAAAATAACTAGTCAATAGTGTTAGTGCTTGGGTTGCCTCCCAAGAAGCGCTTGTTTAAAGTCTAAGATAGACTTACCTTGTGTGCATATTTACGAGGGTTCACGGAGTCGAAGCTTCTCCCTATCATCTCTAAAATTCTCACCATTGTAAAGTTTGAGTCGATGTCTGTTTAACTTGAAGGTGTCGTATGTTGGATAAGTTACCTTTATTATGCCGTAGGGAAAAACGGTTTGGATTATGAATTGACTTGACCATCTTGATTTCAGCTTTCCAGAGAACAATTTGAGCTTTGAATTGTATAGCAAAACAAGATCTCTGGCTGCAAATTGCTTAGGTTGCTTCAAACGAGCATTTGCTTGCCACTCATCTAGCTCGTTCAATTGCATCAATCTTTTCGCACTTGCAAGTTTAGGATCATAGTTTAGGAATTTGATAGCCCAAAATGCTTTGTACTCTAATTCAAATGGTAAATGACAACTTTTCCCGTAAACAAGTCTGTACGGAAATGTTCCTATAGGAGTTTTAAAAGTGGTTCTATAGGCCCATAAAGCATCATCCATTTTTATTGCTCAATATTTCCTATTTGATTGTACGGTTTCTCTAGGATATGCTTAAGCTCTCGGTTTGCCACTTCAACTTGTCCACTAGTTTGAGGGTGATAAGGGGTAGCTGTTTTATGGTACACTCCATATTTTTTTAGGACTTTATCAAATTGAGCATTACAAAAATGAGTACCCCTATCACTAGTAATCACTCTGGGTGTTTCGAATCGAGAGAAGAGCTTTTTAAGAAATCTCACTACCACTCTACCATTATTAGTAGGTAAAGCTTGAGCTTCCACCCATTTTGACATATAATCAACCGCTACTAAGATGTATTTATTCCCAAATGAGCTAGGGAATGGACCCATAAAATCAATGCCCTATACATCAAATAATTCACATGATAGCATATATGTTTGATGCATTTCATCACGTTTAGAGATATTATTTGTTCTCTGGCATCTATCACAAGAAGTAATATATCTGTTAGCGTCCTTGAACAGTGTGGGCCAATAAAAACCTGATTCGAGCGTTTTATATGTTGTCCTAGTCCCACTGTAATGTCCTCCTGTTGGTCCTGAATGGCAATTTTCTAGGATTTTGCTTGCCTCTGACTTTGTAACACATCTTCAAATTACATGATTTGCACATATACGAAAAAGAAAAGGATCATCCTAAAAATAATTTTTCACACCAGCATTGCTTCTTTTGATGATGTGTCAACCCTTTTGGTAAGATGTTAGCAGCTAAGTAATTCATAATATCCGCAAACCAAGGTACCTTAGAGTCAGATATAACCAAGAGTTGTTCCTCGAAAATGATTCATTTATCTCACTCTCATCGAGCTCTTTGAGATGTGGATTCTAAGCCTAGAAAGGTGGTCCGCCGCAAGATTTCAGCCCTTTTCTTATCTTGAATTTCCAAATCAAATTTCTACAAAAGTAGAATCCATCTAATGAGTCGAGGTTTTGCATCAAACTTAGTTAGGGGATAACGAAGAGCTGAATAGTCAATGTAAACGACAACTTTAGATAATATCAGATATGGTCTAAATTTATCGAATGCAAAAATCACAGCTAGCAATTCTTTTTCCGTGGTAGTGTAGTTTTCTTGTGCAGCCATCAATGTCTTGCTAGCATAATAAATTGGTTGAAAATGCTTGTCTCTTCGCTATCCAAGAACTGCACCTACTACAAAATCACTCGCATCACATATTAGTTCAAAGGGAAAATTTCAATCAGGTGCAATTATAATTGAGCATTGATTAATTTATCTTTGAGTGTATTGATCGTTGTTTTGTCAAGTTTTAAAATTTATAAAGAGAATGATCGAACCTGGAAACTAACTCTGACAATGACTTAAGGCAAGTGCACTTATCGAACAGTAGTATAGCTTAGGCAAGACCGGATTGTCAAACCCAAAGGAACTAAAAGTACTAATACTAACCTTCTTTCTATTATTTAGCCTAAATATTAAGTGATTGGTTGTTTAATCTAAAACTAACTGACTACTAAGCTAAGATTCAAAGACTGAAAGAATGAATTGAAGAAATAACTTTAGGAAAACTCAGTTGACTAAGACGATACCCTTAGGAAGAATCCACCTAGACTTCACTTGTTATCTAACTTGAACCAGATGATTTATTCACTTGACTTGATCCGTAGGGTTCCTTAATTTATATTAAACCCTCTCTCGAGGAGAATAACGTCTAACCTTAGGTTGATTAATTGAAATCTCTTTCTAATTAAAACCCCTAGAATCGCATTAACTCGATCTATAGACTCCCATATTAGGTTTCACCCTAATTCAAAAAAATCTCGTCACCCTGTCTCTAGGCGCACGATCAAATCCGCCTAATTATGCTAGATCTACTCTTAGACAGGGACTTTTGCTCCACCACCTAAGCACATTCAACTTGAATCAATATCCCGAAAATATTAACACAAGAATTAAGCACACATAATTAAGAACAACTCAAGTATTCAGAAAACAATAACAAGATCCATCTTAGGTTTCATCCCCTTCAGGTATCTGAAGGGCTTAATTCATAATGATAAAAGAAAAAATCTCAGAAGAAAAGATAAAACAAAACATAAGAAATTCCTGAAACTTCCTAAAGGAATTGAAGGAGAAATCCACCGTCTTGAGTAGAATTTTGGCTTCTTGAGATGGATCAACTGGCTATCTTTGAGTGATTCCCACAAATCTAACCTTTTCAGCTCGGGTCCTTAGCCTAGCTCCCTAGCTAACCCCCTTGAAGGTTATGCTTAGGGTGTTTATATAGGCTCTTGGAATGCTTTATTGGGCCCCTAAGTATCCTAATTCAACTATAATTCCTACTTAGGTGTTTGAATAGGCTTTAGAATGTGTTTCTTTGCCTCTAAGTACCCTATTCCGAGTAGAACTTCTATTGGCCGCGGCAGGGACACGGTTATGGCACACGCCCGTACGAATCAATTTTAGGCCGTGGTCGAGTCTGCTGAAGAGACACGCCGTGTGTTTTGGGGTCCATGCCATGTTCTAGTAATTTAATGAGGTACGGCCATGTGGTCTTGGGCCCAGGCTATGTCAATTTCGTGAGTTGGCCTAATTTGGTCTATTTTAGGCCCGTTTCTCGTTCTTTTCGTCCCTAGGTGCTTTCCTGAGTGTAAAACATGAAAAGAAAGGATTAAGAGCACCTTTTTACACAATTCAGGGAATAAATCGTCCAAAAGTATGTTAAATGTGAGATTAAAATATGTTAATTTTACGGTTTATCAAATACCCCCACACTTAAGCTTTTGCTTGTCCTCAAGCAAAATTCTCAACTTACAATTAAAACAAACTTTCCACAATTCATAATTCTCATCAACAGTGTCTCATCATAATTCATAGGCAATTCATACATGGATAATTTAACTCAAAGACTCCTAAAGATTCAAACAATTCTAAGTCATATATTTGTAGCACGAAAACATAGGTGTCTCCCTTTATCTAAATAATTACCTCTGATTCAAAATTGACAAGGATTGACATCCTCACTAAAGATTCACTCAAATCACTCGAAGTGTTTAAGGTTCAGGAAAAAGCACTCATAAGTCAAACCTGAAAAGTTAATCCCATAGGCTTGCTTGAAAATCAAATCTCCACCATTGTAATATGACATGATACACAAATCAAAAGGTCTTTCACAGGGTTGTAACGGGGCTTGGGTTAAAGGTGTGGATAAAGGCTGAATTAGAAGGTTTAGAATCGAGATTGAATTGACAAATTACCTAACTAGAAAAAATGAACTAATAACCTGAATAATTACATCACATGAAAATTTTAAAATACTAATAATACGAGCTTCTTCTTCAAGATGTTGAAATTAAACATACAAGCCTTTAGAACATAGAACTAATAATGAATATACTTCGTTTCTTTTAAGAACAAATCAAATATTTACATAATATAAGAAAGAACTTCATCAACTGAAATAAAGTAACTAGGCAACTGATCATATCAATTCTCGATAGAATGGTAGTCAAAGGAATGGTGATAACAAATACGAGCGGGGTTTTGGGTTAATATTAGTGGGTAAATGAAAAAAAGGGTTGTTAGGATCAAAGGGTTCGCTAAAGGTTAATTGTGAAGGTAGGCTTTTTAGTGGAGTGAGTGGGTTAAAACGTAGGTGCCTTTATCATCTTAGTATATCAAATAAAAAATGTGGTCTTGACATGTATAATCGAGGCAAGTTCTAGAATAACAATTCAGTGTTGACATACTCATAATCAATAAAGTGAGCATGAAAAAGAATATATGCTCTATAAGGCTCAAAATCTCACAAAAATTATGGGTTTTTGACATCAATTCCTGTAAATTTCAAACTTCAAGGTAATATTCAAATTCAGTTCAACAACCTAGAAAATTTTTAATTCTTGAAAAATAGACTTATCAGATTCTCTAGTATCTTAAAGTTTAAATCATCAATGCACAATTAAATATGACTTAATCTAAGACACATCAATAAAAATCATAAGCCATCATACATTTCATCCTAATTAGTAATATGAGGAAATTAATTAAGAACTAGACATAATTCAGGGATTTGAGAATAATGCAAAAAGTTAGGCACTTTTACCCCCACACTTAAGATGTACATTGCCCTCAATGTACAAAGATAGATAAATAATCATGTGATCTGAAATCAAAAGAAAGGAGAAGTGACACTTTTTGAATTTTTTGGGATCACTATTCTCGGCCCGATTTGGAGGAGGAGGCGGTGGTGCTGTGGTGGATGTCAACAATCACTGTGTTAGATGAAGAAATTTGGAAACTCGTGACGTATTAGCCATGAACTAATAAGAAATATTCAAAATAATCTAATTATGTATTTAAGGACAAGAAAAATAAAGAGAAGGAGACTAAGAAGGAAAATAAAAGTAAAAGAAAAGATTAATGGACTGAAAAGTCCTTATTGTTGGATGATTTGAGAGGTGGGTGTGATTTCTAAGGCTGTGTTGAGCCGGTGGTCATGGTTTCGATGTGATTCCCTAGCAGCCTGAAGAACCTAAAACCGAGAAACTAGAATATAATAAACTAAATTAAGCAGAAGAGAAGTAAAGATATGGAAATTGAAGTAAAAGAGAAAAGAAAAATAGAACCGAAAAGGTCTCGAAGACCCTTGGCGTGTTGAAGGGTAGAAACGGCCGGTATGAACTTATGTAGATCGGTCTCCCACAGGGAGATTGTGTTTGAATCCTTCCGCTTCTTTAACATCATTTTGGTGTGGCTCAAGAGTATAGAGAATTGTTATGGAGAAGAGAGAAATTTGAGAAAAAGAAGGAAGGAAGAAGATGGGGAGTTGGTGAGGAGAAAGGGAAGAGGGAGGTTGGGTTTAAATAGAGTTTTAGGGTTTAACGCTACCCACTCCGTATACCAATTTTAATCAGCCCGTGTTCTTTATGATTTTGAATTTTGGGCGTGTTCAGGGTATTTGGCCACGGCCGTGGTCAAGGTGCCACGCCCGTGTTCTTCTTCCCACGGTTTGTTTAGAACGACCGTGTTTAGCCCGTGTTCGATAAGTTAGTATAGTCCACGGTTGTAAGGCACAGGCGTGTTCTGCCTGTGGTTGGCAAGTCAATATAGTCCACGGTCATAAGAAATGACCGTGTCCTGTCCGTGTTTGGGAAAAATTTACCTCTTGTTGTGCATGGCTACAAGTACGCACGTGTTTTGTCCTATCGCTTCCACACGGCCATGGGCACGCCCGTGTTCTAGGCCGTGTGGTCTGAAAACCTGCGCTTAATTGGATTAGTATAAAGTTAGATGCTAACAATTAAAAGTATAACGTCAGTGGAGTTAGTGCTCGGGTTGCCTCCCGAGAAGCACTCGTTTAAAGTCTTAAGCTAGACTTACCCTGTTTTCTTTTCTAAAAGAAGGTTCATAGAGCTGAAACTCCTCTCTCATATCCCTAAAATCTTCACCATTATAAATTTTGAGTCAGTGACCATTTACCTTGAATGTGCCCTTAGTGGGATGAGTTACCTCGATTGTGCCATAAGGAAAAAATGTTTTTATCATGAATGGGCTTGACCATCTTGATTTCAGCTTTCTAGGAAACAGTTTAAGCCTTGAGTTGTATAGCAGGACCAAGTCCCCTATTTCGAATTATTTTGATTTCTTTAGACTAGCATCATGGGGTCGCTTTGTTGCCTCCTTGTATAGTTTTGAGTTCTCGTAAGCCTCAGCTCTCCATTCATCTAGTTCGTTCATCTGCATCATTCTTTTCTCTCCTGCAGTTTTAAGATCGTAATTTCAAAATTTTATAGCCCAAAAAGCTTTGTGTTCTAACTGGAATGGTAGATGACAACTTTTCCCGTATACAAGTTTGTATGGGGATGTTCCTAGAGGGGTTTTAAATGCTGTTCTATAGGCCCATAGGTCATCATCTACTTTCAATGCCTAATCTTTTCTGTTTGATTCAACCGTTTTTTTCTAGGATACATTTAAGTTCTCGGTTTGCTACTTCAGCTTGCCCACTGGTTTGATGGTGATATAGGGTAGCTTTCTTGTGGTGTACTCCATATTTTTTTAAAACTCTGTCAAATTGAGTATTACAGAAATGAGTGCCCCTATCACTAATGATAGCTCTAGGTGTTCCAAATTGAGAGAATAGTTTCTTGGGAAACTTAACTACTATTCTAGCATCATTGCTAGGTAGAGCTTCGGCTCCACCCATTTTGACATGTAATCAACTACCACTAGGATGTATTTATTTCCAAATGAACTAGAGAATGGACCCATAAAATTAATACCCTATATATCAAATATTTCATATGATAGCATGTATGTTTGAGGCATTTCATCGCGTTTAGAAACATTACCTGTTCTTTGGTATTTATCACACAGAGCAACATACCTGTTGCCATCTTTGAATAGAGTGGGCCAATAAAAACATGATTCGAGTATTTTATGTGCTGTCTTAATACCACTGTAGTGTCCTTCTAAAGGTCTTGAATGGCAATGTTTAAGGATTTTGCTTGCTTCCGCCCTTGTAATGCATCTTCGAATTACTTGATCTGCACATATACGGAAAAGAAAAGGATCTTCCCAAAAATAGTTTTTTGCATCAGCAAAGAATCGTTTCTTTTGATGATGTGTTAATATTTTTGGTAAGATATTAGCAGCTAAATAATTCCTAATATCTGCAAACCATAGTACCTCGAAGCTGGTTATAGAAAAGAGTTGTTCTTCAAGGAACGAACCGTTTATCTCACTTTCGTCGAGCTCTTCGATATGTAGGTTCTCAAGCTTGGAGAGGTGATCTGCTGCAAGATTTTCAGCTCCCTTTTTATCCTGTATTTCCAAATCAAATTCTTGTAAGAGTAAAATCCATCTTATGAGTCGAGGTTTTGCATCGGGTTTAGTTAAAAGATAATAAAGAGCGGAGTGGTCAGTGTAAACGATAACTTTAGATAATACTAAATATTGTCTGAATTTATCAAATGAAAAGACCACCACTAGCAATTCTTTTTCAGTAGTGGTATAATTTTCTTGCACAGCTGTTAATGTCTTGCTGGCGTAATAGATCAGATGGAAGTGCTTGTCTCTTCGCTGTCCTAAAACTGCACCTACTGCAAAATCACTTGCAACACACATTAGTTTAAAAGGAAGATTCCAATCGGGGGAAATTATAATTGGGACATTTATTAATTTTTATTTAAGGATATTAAATGCATCTAAACATTCCTGATCAAACTTAAAAGGTGTATCTTTTTCTAGCAATTTCGTTAGTGGCTTAGCTATTTTAAAAAAATCTTTAATAAATCTTCTATAAAATCCTGCATGACCTAAAAAGCTTCTAATAGCCTTAACTGAGCTAGGAGGAGGTAATTTTTCTATGGTTTCGACCTTTGCTTTATCTACCTCGATTCCCTTACTAGAAATTTTATGTCCCAATACAATTCCCTCTTGTACCATAAAGTGGCATTTTTCCCAATTTAAAACAAGGTTTGTTTCCTCACATCTCATTAAAACTCATTTTAAAATTTTAAGGCAAAGATGAAAAGAATTACCGAATAATGAGAAATCGTCCATGAATACCTCCATAATGTCTTTTACAAGTTCTTCAAAGATCGCCAACATGTAACGCTGAAAAGTAGCAAGAGCATTACATAATCCAAAAGGCATTCTATGATAAGCAAACGTACCGTATGGGCATCTGAATGTTGTCTTCTCTTGATCTTCAGGTGCTATTGGGATTTGGAAATAGCCGAAGAGTCCATCTAGGAAACAATAGTACACATGCCTAGATAACCTTTCTTGCATTTGATCAATGAAAGGTAAAGGAAAATGATCTTTTGTAGTGGCGTCATTCAGCTTCCTATAATCGATGCAGACTCTCCAACCCGTGACTGTTCTGGTGGGGATTAGTTCATTCTTTTTGTTGGGTACCACCGTCATGCCTCCTTTCTTTGGAACAACCTACATAGGACTTACCCAATTGCTGTCAGAAATATGATAAATTATTCTAGCATCTAGAAGTTTAATTACCTCAGCTTTCACAACTTCTTTTACGTTGGGATCTAATCGTCTTTGAGGTTGCACATATGGCTTGTACTCATCTTCCATTAAAATTTTGTGGGTACAAAATGTTGGGCTTATTCCCTTGATGTTAGATATTTTCCAAGCTATGGCTCTTTTATGTTCTCTTAGTACCTGTAGAAACTCCTCTTTCTCCTTGGGTTCTAGTTCTGAATAGATAATTACTGGTAGCGTAGAATTTTCCCCTAGGAATGCATATTCTAAGTGTTTCGGCAACTGTTGTAATTCTAATTTTGGCGGCTCATCAATAGAAGGCTTTTGTTTTAGATTGTCATTGATTTCAATGCTTTCTTTTTCCGTATGTCTAGATTGATGTATTCCAATTCAGCTCGTCGACTTCATCTTCTTCCCCCTCTTCTTGAGTAAGGCACATTCCATCGTGTCATCAAGTATGATTACTTGTAATGAGTTTTGAATGGTATGATCAGTAGTATCAACAAAATAACAGGAATCATCTTGTTCTCTAGAATATCGCATGGCGTCATAAATTTGAAAAATAATTTCCTCATCGCCTATTCTTAATGTAAGCTTACCATCTCCTACATCAATAATAGTCCTAGCAGTAGCTAAAAAAAGGCGCCCTAAATTTAAGGGAACCTCAATGTCCTCATCCATGTCAAGCACAACAAAATCAACGGGGAAAATAAATTTATCAATTTTTACCAAGACATCTTTGATAGCTCCTCTAGGGTATTTAATAGATCTATCGGCTAACTGAATACTCATCCTAGTGGGTTTTGGTTCCCCAAGATCTAGTTGTTTAAACATTTTATAAGGAATTAAATTAATACTAGCCCGAGATCAGCTAATGCTTTCTTAATATTTAAACTACCAATTAAACAGGGAATATTAAAACTTCCTGGGTCTTTTAATTTGGTTGGCAACTTGTTTTGAAGGATAGCTGAACATTCTTCATTGAGTTCCACTGTTGATATTTCTTCAAGCTTCATTTTATTCGTCAGGAGTTCCTTTAAGAATTTTGCATACATCGGCATCTGTGAAATAGCTTCAACAAAAGGTAAGTTAATATGTATTTCGAGAAACTTATCGTATTGGGCATCTAATCGTTCTTTCTTCAACTTTGTTGGATATGAGATTGGTGGTTTACTTTCTTTGCGTACTGGAGTTATATCCTCAACTCCCTCATCCTTTGCTTTGTTATCGTCGTGTGGTATTTTTCTTTTTGGTTCGACTAACTTTTTCCACTTATCAGTGTAACCGCCTTAAACTATTCTATTCCTTTAGAAAAAATCTCTGATCGAATTTCAGCAACTATCTTAGTAAGTTGTCCAACTGACTTAGTTATTTCCCCAACTGACTTAGTAAGTTCCCCAACTTGGTTCTTGATCCCTTCAATCGATGTCTATTGGTTTTTAAGTGTTGCCTCAGTGTCTTGGAGACGGTTTTCTGTGGCTATCATGAATTTTGTCAACATCTCTTCGAGGTTCGGCCTCTTTTCCTGTGGATAAGGCTGATTTTGGAAATTTTGAGGAGGTTGTTGTCTTTGATTTCCTTGATTTCCTTGACCTCCCCATGAAAAGTTTGGGTGGTTCCTCCAACCTGGATTATAAGTATTACTATAAGGGTTATTATTAGATCTGAAATTATTACCTATATAGTTCATCTGTTCACTTTCTGTGCCCGGTTGGTAGGGTGGGTACTCAAGATTCGCCACAGTTCCACTTGCGTCGCATTGCATTACTAGATGTACCTGCGAAGAACACAAACTATCAAGCTTTTTATTCATCATCTCAACCTGTGTTGATAGCATGGTTACTACGTCGAGGTTGAAAACTCCGGCTGATTTTGTTGGTTTTGTCCTTGTAACCTGCCACTGATAGTTATTCATTGACATATCTTCAATAAACTCATAGCTGCCTTAGGAGTTCTGTTGTTCAGGGTTCCACCGGCGGCTGAATCAATTAGTTGCCTCGTTGAGGGGTTTACACCGTTATAGAAAGTTTGGACTTGGAGCCTTAAGGGTAAACCATGGTGCAGACACCTTCTCAAGAGATCCTTGTATCTCTCCCATGCGTTGTATAATGTCTCTAAATCCATCTGCACAAAAGAAGAGATATCATTCCGTAATTTGGCCATTTTGGCCGGTGGGAAATATTTTAATAAAAATTTTTGGTCATTTGATCTCATGTGGTGATTGACCTCGGTAACGAAGTTTAACCAATTGTTTGGCTTTATTCCTTAATGAAAAGGAAATAACAAGACGTATGGCATCATCAGAAATGCCATTTATTTTGAAGGTATCATAGAACTCTAAAAAATTAGCTATATGGGTATTCGAGTGTTCGTCCTGCAAACCATCAAAATGAACAAATTGTTGAATCATTTTTATAGTGTTAGACTTTAATTCAAAATTATTAGCAGCTATAGCAGGCCTAACATTACTCGATTTTGCTCCTGTTAAATAAGGTTTATCATAATCATACATAGAACGGGGAGTATTATTTTCTAACACATCTTGTGGTGGTGGATTATTCTCGTCCATCCCTTCAGTAGGATTGGATCCGCCTTCTCATTCTTATTCTGTGGAATTTAGGGATCGCCTAATTTCTCTGCGATTCCTGCGAGTGGTAGCTTCAATATCACTATCGTATACTAGTGGTCCTTTCGGGTTCCTTCTAGTCATAAACTAGAGGTACCTGTGTTGGAAAAGAAAGAAAGAAAATTAGCAAGGTTAAAAACTAAAATAAAAATAAATTGCGGAAAAATAAAAATAATGGCTAAAGTAATAAAAATAGGGCTTTCTTAATATTTTAGTTCCCCGACAACGGTGCCAAAAACTTGATCGTTATTTTGTTGACTTTTAAAATTTATAAAGAGAATGATCGAACCTGGAAACTAACTCTGACAACGACTTAAGGCAAGTGCACCTATAGAACAGTAGTATAGCTTAGGCAAGACCGGATTGTCAAACCCAAAGGAACTAAAAGTACTAATACTAACCTTCTTTCCATTATTTAGCCTAAATATTAAGTGGTTGGTTGTTTAATCTAAAACTAACTGACTACTAAGCTAAGATTCAAAGATAAAAAGAATGAATTGAAGAAATAACTTTAGGAAAACTCAGTTGACTAAGATGATACCCATAGGAAGAATCCACCTAGACTTCACTTGTTATCTAACACTGAACCAGACGATTTATTCACTTGACTTGATCCGTAGGATTCCTTAATTTATAAACCCTCTCTTGAGGAGAATAACGTCTAACCTTGGTTGATTAATTGAAATCTCTTTCTAATTAAAACCCCTAGAATCACATTAACTCGATCTATGGACTCCCATATTAGGTTTCACCCTAATCTGGCAAAATCTCGTCACCCTATCTCTAGGCGTGCGATCAACTCCGCTTAATTATGCTAGATCTACTCTTAGATAGAGACTTTTGCTCCACCACCTAAGCACATTCAACTTGAATCAATATCCCGAAAATATTAACACAAGAATTAAGCACACATAATTAAGAACAACTCAAGTATTTATCATATAGTTCAAAAAATAATAACAAGATCCATCTTAGGTTTCATCCCCTTCAGGTATCTGAAGGGCTTAGTTCATAACGATAAAAGAAAACATCTCAGAAGAAAAGATAAAACAAAACTTAAGAAATCCTTAAAACCCACTGGAGGAATTGAAGGACAAATCTTTCGTCTTGAGTAGAATTCCAGCTTCTTGAGATGGATCAACTGGCTATCTTCGAGTGATTCCCACAAATCTGACTTTTTCGACTCGGCTCCTTAGCCTAGCTCCCTAGCTAACCCCCCTTGAAGGTTATGCTTAGGATGTTTATATAGGCTCTTGGAATCCTTTATTTAGCCCCTAAGTATCCTAATTCAAGTATAATTCCTACTCGGGTGTTTGAATAGGCTTTGGCATGTGTTTCTTTGCCTCTAAGTACCCTATTCCGAGTAGAACTTCTCTTGGTCGCGGTAGGGACATAGTCATGGCACACGCCTGTGTGAATCGATTTCAGGCCGTGGTCGAGTCTACTGAAGAGACAAGCCCATGTGTTTGAGGTCCAGGCCGTGTTCTAGTAATTTAATGAGGCACTACCGTGTGGTCTTGGGCCCAGGCCGTGTCGATTTTGTGAGTTGGCCCAATTTGGTCCGTTTTAGCCCCGTTTCTCGTTCTTTTCGTCCCTAGGTGCTTTCTTGAGTATAAAACATAAAAAGAAAGGATTAAGAGCACCTTTTTACACAATTCAGGGAATAAATCATCCAAAAGTATGCTAAATGTGGGATTAAAATATGGCAAAACAGGGCATACATATTGACTTGTCCACACGGCCTAAGACATGTCCGTGTGTTTCACCCGTGGTCGACACTGACTTGCACCACATGGCCAGTCACACGCCCGTGTGTCTAGCCCGTGGTCAAAACTGACTTGTTTCACATGGCCAGTCACATGCCCGTGTGTTTAACCTATGCGCGAGCCTGACTTGATTCAATTTGCAAACTCAAATGACACGGTCGAGCCACACGCCCGTGTGCTCAAATGTTTGGGCAATTCTAGGCCATTTTAAAGGTCAAATTACCATCCACACTTTGGAATCACCTACAAGCATCAAACCAATATCAAATCATGCCTCAAATGCATTCAAAACATACCAAATATGCATCTCTTTAACCTCATAACATCATCAATCGTTTTTCCTATACAATGCACTCTCGACTTGCTACCACAAGTATCATTTACACATTCAAAATCATGAAATTTAGGTATCATCAAATTCATACAATTTCAAAGCATGAACATACAACTTCCAAATCTCCAAGACTATTCATAAAGACCATTCACATAGAGTACACATACACATACTAACCATCCTTTTTACACATCTAAGGCATATACCAAAATCATCCATCTTTCAAGCCACACCACATGGCAAGAACTATACAACTCAAAATTTACCAAATCTACTAGCCTATACATGCCATATTCAAATATATACATCTTCCAAAAGTACCATAATAGATAGCCGATAGTGTGTTTGAGTCGCTAACGATCTTGGATCTGAACTAGCTATATAGACACTGTAAAACAGAGAAAACTTCACACAGTAAGCTTAAAAGCTTAGTAAGTTCGTCATATAATACATTTAAATCAATAACTAAATTACAATACATAAATTAAACCATCACATAGATCAAATCAAAAATATACACCATATCATCCATAGCTAGTATGCTCACTTAATCTTCCATATATCCAATTCCAAAGTCATCAACCACATAGGTTTTGTACATACCTTTTGTCAACACTTAGTGAGCAAACTTTCTTGCTATTCAATGCTCGATACCACACTTTGATCACTCTTCATTATTCATTTGATTTAATCGCACACTTAGTGCCAAATTTCTTAGCCGAGGCTTAAATATCATCGCACGCTTTGTGCCTTTACATTAAATCGAATTTAACTCAGTATCGCACACACAGTGCCAATCAATATAGCCGATGTTTTCTTCATTTCGCACACTTAGTGCCATTTGCCATAACATTCAATTCCACATATAGCATTATTAATTCATCAATTACATGTATTCATTCATTACATAACACATGGATATGAATTAAACGATTTGTATTATACATGAACTTACCTTAGACGTCGAAATAACAAAACAAGTTTACTAATCGAGCACTTTATCTTTGCTTCGATCTCGATCCAAATCCCTCATTTCTTGATCTATACATATTCAAATTTAGGTAATTCAACCACCAATTCATTCAATTAATTCAAAATACACATATTTAGGGCATTTTACAAAATAGCCCTCACATTTTCACATTTCGACACTTTAGGCCCTATTTCATAAAATCATCAAATTCACACAATTTCATTTCACACATGCCTAGCCAAATTTTCCTTATGTCCATACAAGCCCACATATTTCATTTATTTTACATTTTAATCCTCTAATTTCTCATTTTCACAATTTAGCCTAAATTACTCAAATTTACCAAAAATTCAAAGACAACATATGTTAATCTATCACATATCTTTTATATTTCACCAACTATCAACACAAAGCTCACATATTCATCAATGGAACATCTCAAAATCTTCATCAAATTCTAAAATTAAGACATGGGCTTGATAGAACACAAAACAACGATTACAAAAACATGGAAATCATTAAAAACAAACCAAAACACATACCTTAATCAAAGAGAAACCATGGCCGAACCTAGCTATCTCTTTTTCTTTTCTTTTCTTTCAATTTTCGGTGGACAAAGATGAACACTTCCACTATTCTTTTGTTTTATTTTCATATATTAACATTAATACACCATTTACCATTTTGCCCTTTCATTAGTTAATTTAAAATTCCACTAACCTTAGGCATTTTTGTCCATCCATTTAGCATATGGAATAATAACAACATAAGGACCTTCTATTCAAGAGGCCATGACAATTAAGCACTTTAACAATCAACACATAGCATTTGCATTTTATGTGATTAAGTCATTTTTCATAATTCGACACACAATCGATAAAATTTTCGCACAGAATTGTCACACATGCTTAATCACATACTATAAACACAAAAAATAATTTTAAAATATTATTCCAACCTCGAATTTGTGGTCCCAAAACCACTGTTCTGATTAAAGTCTAAATCGGGCTGTTATATAAGCTGCTTCAGATGTTTTGTTATTCAGAGTCTCATCGGCGACTGCATCGATCAATTGTCTAGTTGAGGGTTTCAAACCGTTGTTGAAGGTTTGAACTTGTAGCCATAGAGGTAACCCATGGTGATGAAACCTTCTCAATAAGTCCTTATACCTCTCCCATGCATAATAAAAAGTTTCTAAATCCATTTGCACAAAGGAGGAGATATCATTCCTCAACTTAGTTGTCTTAGCCGGTGGAAAATACTTCAACAAAAACTTTTCAGTCATTTGTTCCCATGTAGTGATAGACCCTCGTGGTAAAGAGTTCAACCACTGTTTAGCCTTATTTCTCAACGAGAAGGGAAATAACCGAAGGCCAATGACATCATCATAAATGCCATTAATCTTGAAAGTGCCACAGTACTCTAGAAAGTTAGCCAAATGAGTATTTGGATCTTCATCTTGCAAACCATCGAATTGAATAAACTATTGAATCATCTGAATGGTGTTCGACTTCAGTTTGAAATTATTTCGCAGCAATGGCCGATCCTACAATACTCGATTCAGCCCCAATTAAATTAGGCTTGGCATAGTCGTACATAGTATGAGGAGCAGGATTCTGATTCATAGGATTCACAGCAACCACAAGAGGTAGAGGATTATTCTAATTTTCAGCCATATCTTCGGTAATATTGGTATCGTCCTCTTGCTCTTCCTCTATATACTGTATACTTCGCCTTATTTCTCTACGATTTCTGTGAGCTGTGCTTTCAATTTCGCTATAAATGATAGAGGTCCTGAAGGGTTTCTTCTAGTCATAAACTAAAGATACCTGCCAGAATCAAAACAAAAGAAAGATTAGAAAACAAATAATAAACTAAAAACAAAAATAAAAAAATAAATTGCAGAAAATATAAAATGGCTAAAGTAATAAAAATTAAGTGTTCTTAATATTCTAGTCCCCAGCAATGGCGCCAAAAACTTGATGGTCTCTAAACTAACTAATGTTTCAATGAAGGCAAGAGCATCTATCAAATAGTAGTATAGCTATGGTGAGTCCGAATATCGTATCCACGAGAATTAAAAGTACTAGTAATTACTATCCTTTTATTATTTAACCTAATAATTAAAGGGTGTTTTAATCTAAAATTAAACTAACTAATTAACTATAAATGCGAAAGAGATAAAATTGGGAAAATATTTTAAGAAAACTAATGAGAGAGAAAATACCCAGGAAAGAATCCACCTAGACTTCACTTATTATTCTGATTCTGAATTAAACGATTTATTCACTTTTCTTGATCCGGAGAAATCCCTAAATTATGTTAATATCTCTTTTGAGACTACTAACAACTGACTCTAAGTTGATTAATTGAAATTTCTTTCTAATTAAAACCTCTATTGTCCCATTAACTCGATCTATGGATTCCCTTATTAGATTTGACTCTAATCCAGCAAATTTATGTCGTCCTATTTCTAGGATTGCAATCAACTCCGCTTAATTATGCTAGATCTACTCTTAAGCAGAGACTTTTGCTCCACTGATTAAGCATATCAAACTTGGATTAATATCCTTAAAATATTAAGGCAATGGTTAAGAACACATAATTAGAACAAGTATTTATCATCTAATTCAGATAATTAAATAATAAGATCCATCATAGGTTTCATCCTCCATAGGTATTTTAGGGAGTTTAGTTCATAGTCATAAGGGAAAACATCTTAAAATATGAATAACAACAAGACATAGGAAACCCAAATAAACTTATAAGGAAATTTTAATGGACGTCTTCAATCTTGAAGTGAATCTGCTTCTGAGTTGATCCCCATGGTGTTCTTCGAGTATTTTCTATCCTCTCTTCTGCGCCTCCCTTTAGGTCTTCTTCTGGTGTGTTTTTATAGACTTTGGAATGCTCAAAATACCTAAAAATTGGCTTTTTTCGTGAAAATGAAACAGGGTTCGACAAGGACACGGGCGTGTGATCAGCCGGTGTAAGAATGCCCAGGCCGTGTGCAATACTAACATGGTTCAAAATCGACACGGGCTGGCACACGGGCGTATGGCCAGCCCGTGTTAAAGTGCCCAGATCGTGTGCGATATTGAAATCAGCCCGTTTCTTCTAGTTTTGGCCCAGTTCTCGCTCCTTTCACTTCCCTATGCTCACCTAAGTATAAAAACGTAATTTCAAAGGATTAAGAGCATCTAATTCACTAATTCTTATGATAATTCACCCAAAAATATGCCAAGAATGGGATTAAATTATGTTATTTTTATGGTTTATTAGATGAAAACAAGGGCAAAGTTCTAAGGAATTGTAGAAAAAAGGTTAACTTATAAAAGAAACGATGACCAACAATACAAATACTTACCTCTATTTATAAGTGAAAAAAAAAAACTTTTAACTGGTTTGAAACTTACTAAGTAAGTTATCATGCGCTCACTGTTTTCATACTCAAAAAGTTGCTTAAATCATAATTTGACACAAATACGTAAATAGAAATGACAATGACGGTTTCATTGGAACCCAATAAATATGCCGTAATAGGTCGCACTCTTTAATGGCGTCATCATTAAATATATATAAGAATATATATACATGAATCTTTTTTACACCTCCATAAATCCAATAAAAGTTAAAAATTTCAATAATTCAAAATTCAAAATTTGAATTTAAAAAATAGTCATCTGTAAAAATAAAAACCCAAAGCATACATAAAACACATAGTACTTCAAAGCGAACTTCAAATAAGCTATCTAAACCTACAACACGAAATTCCCCAACAAGCTCGCGAAGGTCACTGTATAACCTTCTCTCACTTTGGGGGGGCAATTGTTGAACCTTACACAGTGGACCTCATGGACCTCAAAGCATACCTAAAGAGAACTTGACATGTGTCTCTCGGTAGAATCACCACCTCAACAAACTATGTATAGTTGACCTACCAACCAACAGACCTTGAATTAACTAGCGAACCTAAGGACTATGCTTCTCACTAAAACCCTATGAGACCCACGTGGAAGTTCAGGGTCATTGATTGTTAGTTGTCCGAAGATGTCTTATCCTAGGACATAGCAATCAACATCATTGTCTAGAGTATCAAATCAAACTTCTCTTCGTAACCTTAGAAAACGTAGCTAAGGTTTTTCCCACTATAAAAGGACCATACAAACAACTCATATTGTAGGGCGTACTCACCTTATCTCCCTCAACCTCTAAATTCTCCATAAGATAAACTTCCTTCCTAATCTTCATCTAAGCACTCCACCATGTAAGTCACTGTTTGCTTCCACCTATTAATCTAACGATTAATAGTTTTACATCGTTGTAAATAAATCCCTCCTTAATATTTTCAGTTGAATATTTTCACTTATTAAAATTGGTTTTACAATATTAAAATTTAAGCCAATTATATCTTCTAAATTCGTTATAGATTCTTCAAATTAAATCTTAAATTTATATAATTTTATATTAAGATATAGTTATGAATTTAATTGAGAAAATGAAATACTTTGTCAAATATAATCATATAACATTTTCTTTTCACTTAAAAAACCCAAAATACATTTGGGATTGCTTAATCCTCCCTTGTTGGAGACAAGCCCTACCTAAAAACCAGGTGCTGGCCAATTCCATGTTTATAATGTGGTAAGAAAATGAACATACTTAGCAACATGTAGGACCGTCCGACCTGGATTGAGCTGGAAGGAAATTTTCTGAAGTAAAATTTTTATTATGCAAGAAACAATACTAGAAAAAGTTTACCTTTCATTTCAATCCGATTCAACTCTTAATTTAATATTGAAAAAGAAGTACATATTCGACCATTAAATTGTCAAAATCATCACTTCAAAATTGACACCTATTAAAAACTTGGCCTTCTAATTTTGGTAAAAGAAAGTGTCTTATCACATCGTGTGTTTCTCCTCCCTACGTACACAAGTTTGTAAGCTTTAATTCCCATTTTGCATGCTCTATAAATGACGCCCATCAGAACCTTTTTGTCATTTGGACCTCACTCTTTCTTTGGTATGTGAAATTGAGAAGTACATTAATCGTTGTCGAGTTTCTGTTAGATGGGATAAAGGTATTGAGGTTTAACATTGTGGCAAGTGGAAAGCACCAATCACTTGTTTTTTTTAAATGAGAGAGATTTATACACTTTTATTATTATTTTAGTAAAATTAATTTATCTTTCATGTTTATTTTATAATTTATAGATTAAATTTTAGATTTGTAGTTGTTCAAAATTCAAATATGAGTTCTATTTTAAGAATACAATGAACCTTGTCATTACACTCAATATTTATTTACGATTTCAACACTGTTTTGTAATAAATTTATATTTATTTATGGTTTTAGTCCTTATAATATGACGAAATTTGAGATTTAATCTCTTTACTTTAAATTGACATAATTTAACCTTTTGACTTTATAATGTTTGTATTTCCAAATTGACAAGACTATTGATTGTTGCCGTTAAAATGATAACGTGAATTTATTTTCTAATGCTATTCCATCGCATAATTAAGGCCACTTGAAAATCCATCAATTATGTCCAATCAGCAATAGATTTACATTGTACGAAGCCCAAATTGCCCGGGCCTATTTTAAAACCTAACCCGCAGCCCACTAAAACCTAGCCCAAACCAACGAGGCCCAACAGGCCCATGTTTTTCAGAAGCTAGGGTTTTGAAAACCCTAGCAGTAAGCGAAGCCATCGCCTCTGCGCCAGGCTGCTCCACACCGCCCACCGCCTTTGTCGAGCATCATCGACCCTCCACTTGCGCGAATACCGCAAACAATAAATAGGAAAAGACTTAACATGTATCAAGTGGTAAAACGATTGGTTATAAAAACCAATCTCATCTCTTTGTAAAGGGGGATTTTTTCGAAAAAAAAAAAGGAGAAGGACCCTTTTTTTTCTCTTTTTTTCGCAATCAATAGAAAAGAAACAGATTCACAAACAAAAAAAGACCTTTTTTTCCTCTTTTTTCCGCAATCGATAGAAAAGAAACAGGTTCAAAAAACAAAATAACAGTAGAGATAAAAAAAAAAAGAATCTAAAACGCATAAAAAGCTAGATCAGTAACGTTCGAAGGTGATTTCACATTTTTTTTTCATTCGTCGTTTCGATTTTTTTATTTATTCATTACTCAATCAATATATATATATATATATATAAAAGAGAGAAAAAATCTACCTCTTGCGAAATTTCGGCCACCGTGTACGGTGGCTGGCGACGGTGCCGGCGTGACGGAGAACGACGGACGATGGCCGGAGTTTTCCCTCCCCTTAGCCTCTGCAGAGAAAAAAAAAAGAGGAAAAGATTTTTTTTAAAAAACACCAGGCCAAATGATTTTTTTTTGGGGTTTAGGGCTTTATATAGCCCCTCAAAACGACGTCGTTTTGGGGCTAGCCTTTAACCCCAAAACGACGTCATTTTGAACATGACCCGCGTGCGACCTGACCCGCTCCAGGAGATCCGCGTGTTTTTGAAGGGAAGGGCTAATTGCACTTTCAACCATTCCGCATTTTTATTGCTTTCACTTAGATTTTTATTATTTTAAAATTTAGCCCGAATATTTAGTCCGATTTTCAATCTGGTCCTCCCTGCTGCTGCGCGTTTTGGCCGAAGGGGTTTATTACTTCTTTGGTCCCTTTCGTCCTTTCGCGCGAGCAATTAGGTCCCCGATCTTTCCTTTATTTTTAATTTGCCCGAAATTTTGTTTCTTAGTTTAATTTAGTCCTCTATTATTACTTTTAACCTAGTTAAATCTCCCAATTATTGTTATTATTATTAATATTATTATTATTATTATATTTACTAGCGTTATTATATTTTTATATTACTAATATAATTGTTCCTATCATTTTTACTTTTAGCATCATTATTATTATTTTATTATTTTTTATCTTCATCATTTTATTTTCCATTATTTTACTATTGTTATTATTATTGTTTTATTATTATTATCATCATCATTATTATTATTATTATTATTATTATTATTATTATTATTATTATTATTATTAGTTTCATCATTATTACTATTTCTTATTTTATCATTTTATATTCCTATCTATATTTATTTCCTTAGTTTGATACTATTATTATCTATTTAATTTTATTTATCTCTTTATACTATTTTATGTATATACTTCTATTTTCACTAGTATTATTATTTTATATATTTTTACTCCCATTATTTTTATCATCATTATTATTTTATCATTATTTTCTACTCTTCATTAATATGCGATTATTATCGTAATACTTTTATTTTATCACTACCTATGTTATTACTTTTACATTATCATTATTATTAATATCTTAGTATCACTTGTACTAGTGTATTATTTTACATCGTTATTTTATTATTATTATTCTTTTCACCTATAACATCGTGTTTTCATATTATCATTTGTCGCATTAATCTTTCTCGACACATCAGGTCTTTAAAAAATAACAGATATTTCGCATTAAAGATTCGGGAAGATTGAGCCCTAACTTACTGGGTTCTGATTTTTCTCGCTTAAGTTAAACAACGGAATATCCCTTTCAAAATCACAAATTCCAGTTTTAAATTGACATTTCGTATTAGAGACTCGAGAAGATCGAGCCCTAACTCACTGGGTTTCGGTTTTCCTTGTTTAAACTAAACAACGGAATATCCCTTTTGAAATTGCGATTTAAGTTTTAAACAAAACACTTGATCTCGGATATTCGAAATGTCACGCCCTAACTTACTGGACTCGACATCTAGATACTTCGAGATAAGCTTCTTTTTCCTAAAAATAGAGGCAATCTTCCGTATTTGAAATCTCAAGAAATCGAGCCCTAACTTACTGGGTTCCGGTTTCTCATTTGACGAATAACGGAAGATCCTCTTCAAAAACGAAAATCAAGTTTTAAAAGACGAGCTTAGCTTCGGGAGTCTAAAGTATTGCGCCCTAACTTACTGGACATGATGCTTTATCTCTTCGAAAGTAAGCGAGTCCTAGCATCCCTTCCAATTCTTTCAAATTTTGAAAATCAAAAGTATCTATTTTTGAATCATTTTGGAGTTTTCAATATTAGGACATCGATCAATCAATTTGGTACCAATTTTGGGCGTATCGAGGGTGCTAACCCTTCCTCGTGCGTAACCGACTCCCGAATTTATTTTCTGGATTTCGAAGACCAAAATCGTTATTTTGATAAATCAAACTGTTTATTAAAAACAACTATTTTACGAGGTGGCCCGATCACACCTCATCAAAAAAGGTTGGTGGCGACTCCCTTCCTTTTCTTTTTCAAAAATCGAGTCGACCGCGTCGTTTACTGTTTCATCAAAAAATGGTTACGACAGCTTGGCGACTCCACTGGGGACTCGAGGGTCAAGCCATAGATTGATTGATTTTTGTCCTTTTAATTAAAATGGTTTCAAAAAATCATGCTTCTTTTAATGCACTTTCAATATTGGTCTCATAAATACTTTGGCATTGCATTGCATGACCGTTGTGGTCACACCTTTAAGTGGGAGCGAGAAGCTATGCTTCGTGAGGTTTTCACCTCCGCATGGGCTAGTGGACTGCTTTCGGGATACATCCGTACCTATGTCTTCGTAAAGTTTTCACTTCCGCATGGCCATAGGAAAATGTATTCCCCTGAATCGAACTCGATCCGTATGAACCTATAATGGGTGAGGATCGAGGAATCTGCTGGTTCGAGTACCTCGAACTTTAGAACTAAACTGCATATAGTAAACCCTAGGTGAAACACCCCACACCCGGCCCACGAGAATGGACCGGATCTGGTATGTTCCTAAAGTAAACCGGTTTCAAAAAGATTCGATACTTAGAGAAAATTTGTAAAATTTTTAGAAAAATGTTGTTTGGATTGGGCTTAGATTGGAACCCATTTAATAAATTTTGAAAATCCAACTTAAGTGAGGTGACAAAACAATTTTAGGGTTTATTATTTTGAAAGAAATAAATTTTATTTTTCTTAACTTTAATTAAAAATAAATTGTAACACAATCAACATGAATAAGCGGAAATAAAGAAAATCCAACTGGGCCTTATGGCCTTATTACATCAAGTAAAACCCAAAATAAAATAAAAGTAACTAAATCAAATAAAGTCCAAACTAAATAAATTCTCCGAATGTAGCATGGCCACCTCAACGTCTACCGGCCCGGTCCGTCACTGTTCATCACCTGAAAATAGTTCCCACAACGGGGTGAGTCAACAGACTCAATGTGCACACAGTACTAACATTCAACAAATCAGGCATTCATGTTCAAAACATCAGATCCATATAAAAATGAAATTATGATGCAACCCAAACCCAATCCTAATTAGCCATCCACTACACTCCCCCGTACCAACCTGTACACCGTGGGGACTACTAAGTCAACCCTCCATCCGCTACTCTCCATCAAAGGCATTCGCCCATATACGTTGTGTCATTAGACACTATAATCAAATTTATACGTTGTGTCATTAGACACTATTGTAACCGAAGTTACCAAAATTTCGCAATGTGACCGTAGTCAACATATTTCGTTGGTGAGACCGAAGTCAACACCTTCGTTGGTGAGACCGAAGTCAACACCTGTTCTCCCCCTTTCACATAAATCCCGAATGCCCCAAAAATATATATATTATGCATAACTTAATTTCATATTCATATACATATATTCGCATGTTATAAAATAACATTTTCACAATCCTATCGAAGTAGGAAAGCGTGCACAGTACTCTTGTACCACTTTAGGGTACTTAGCCATATTCACATACTTAAGTATAATCATATAATAAAATAATTGTCATAAGAAATATCGAAAGTTAGTGTGCGTACACACGATTTGTTTAGCGATTCCTTGAGATTCGAAAAGCTAGATCTAAAGTTTAGATCCTTAGTCCCTACATTTGATTCATCCTTTATTACTTAGCATAAATTCTATTTGGCTATGATATCCAAATCCTAGTAGGATTTGTAAAAGACTTACCTTTGATGCCGATTTGGTGTTTATTCAAATCCAAAACTTGGTTTTCCTTCACTTGATATTCGCCAACCTTGAATCTCAATATGGGTTAGTTTTCGCTTTTTAATAATTAAAGAATTGATCTAGATAATCATACAAGCTTTGGCGAATACTTTTAGGTACTTACCTTGTGGATCTTAAATCCGAAATTCACCGAATAACTAGGAACACGTGGCCTATGGTGTACCTTCGGAAAAGAATTTCTTCTTCCATGATTCGCCAAGATTAATAATCGAAATTAGTCTCTAAATTTCAATAAGTCTAGAATATAAAAGAATGGAAAACTAAACTTGGATCTTACCCTTATTTGAAGGAATCGATTGCACCTTCATTTCAACCTTCGAGATTCGGCTTAGAGACTTGATGAACAATCGGTTATGATTCCCTTATGTATTTGGTTTCAAAGATGAAAGAAGAGAGGAATAATAGGCTTAGAAGGAAATCGGCTAGGAGGCTAAAAGAAAAGAAGAAAAGAATGGATGCTCAAGAAGAATATTTGGCGGAGGAAAGAGAGGAGAATGAATAATGAATGGCCCTAGTCCCTCCTTTTATAGCCGAATTTACTAGGCCAAGAATCCTTTACTTGGCCACCACTCTTCCTTATTTTCCTAATTAAAGAATAATTCTTCATTTATCCACCTATTTAGCGAATTTTAAAGAGAATTAAACTCTTCCCTTAAGAGTCCTTATGATCTTCTAATTAGCCGAGTTTTAAAGAGAGTGAAACTCCTCTTTTGCAAGCCTTGTGCCGTCCACCTCTTGGGCTTCTAGAAGCAAAATAAAACTTATTTTATTTGCTTCTTATGTGACTCGAACTCAAGCCCAAAACCTTTTGCATGTGGGCCATTTTCTAAGGCCTTAGGTGGCATCTTGAGCCACTTTTCCAAGTCCGTTATTGGGTCAAATTTCATGTACTTTATATTTTAGGGTCACTTGGCCCTAAGTTCCCCTTGGGCTCTAAAATTCGACATTAGGGTCATTTTAAGTTTCCAAAAATTTTCATGCTGACTCTGTATTTTCCAAGTTTCCAAAATGTTTAGTTTCCTATTTTGGCTTGGTTTCCAAAATGTTTAGTTTCCTCTTTTGGCTTGGTTTCCAAAATGTTCACTTTCCTAATTTACTTGGTTTCAAAATGGTCACTTTCCTATTTTAGTTTAGTTTCCAAAACTTAACATTTCTAAAGCATTTCCTTACATTTCCATACATCTCCTTACATTTCCACACATTTCCATACATTTCCATACATTTCCTTACATTTCCTTACATTTCCTTTCATTTCTTTACATTTCCTTTTATTTCCTTTCATTTCCTTTCATTTCCTTACATTTTCCTTATATTTCCTTACATTTCCCTACATTTCCTTACATTTCCTTACATTTCCTTTCATTTTCTTTCATCTTAGGGTTCTTGAAACTCTTCAGAGCACATCCAACACACCCACTGATCCCACTATCTCATGAATTATGCACGAACGCATAACCCCTAATCTAGGATGTTACACTAGGAGCCCACTTTAGGTAGAGCTATGTCAAACCTTAGTGGTCACCCAGATAGGTGTTTGTTTATTTTACTTGCTTTATATTCCATGGTACTAACTTGTTGTGTTTCATTCTTTTTGTGCATGTCATTTCACATTTTAAGAGGCATCGATTCACGGTCAGTTTCTGAGTTAGAAAGCTGGTTATGGAAAGTGAATTCCTTGATAAAGTAGAAGACAATGCGGCAGCCCGCACATGGTTAGAGCCAAGCCAATTAGAAAACAAGGGACTAAAAGCTAGAATAGCTGAGCTTGGGCGGTCTCTACACCACTATCAAAGTCAAGACTCGGAAAGCCAACTGAAGTCAAGCCTGAACAGAATCGAGGAAATGAAGGGTAAGGTTGAAGAGCTAGAATCGGCATTACACAGTAGTGAGCTCTGGATTGAGCTTCTGGAAACGAGAGAAAGGCGTTGGGAGGAGGAGCTTCGCCATTCTTACGAGCAAGTTGGAAGTCGAAACTACCTCATGGGTGAAGCAATAATCCAGATTCGAGAGGTAGCTGAACACCTACAGACTTTGGCTGCGGAAGCTGACATATGGAGCGTGAGATATGAGTTACCACTGTCATAATCAAGAGCTAATATCCTTGCTTGGGAAAATCAAAACCTTAGGCCTTAGGGCGAAAGCATATTTGTAATCTGCTTTATGTAAAGGGTTTTGCCTTTTAATAAAGTTTTCTAAAATAAAGTTGATCAGAATCGATGTCTTCTTCTTGCATTCATGCATTTGCATTGCATCACACCATATGCGTTTAAGTCCATAGAGAGAGCCTAATTAGTTAAAATTAATACAGAGAGAGAAAAGAAAATCTAGGCGAGAACCATTACAATTACACGTGCCAAGACAAAGAAAATGGATCAAAGATTTGAACAATTCGAGAAAGACTGCAAGACCGGATGCAAGAGCAAATGGCAAAACTCCAACAAGAGATGAGGATCAAATGTTGGAGGCTCAAAAGAGCACGATGGCTCAAATGGCCCAAATGCTGAGTGGGGCAATGGACAAAGGAAAAGGTCCCATGAAAATTATAGGAGAAGAAAGCGAAGGCATTCCTCTGGGTTTTACCCCACCACATGCACCAGCACAGCATGAAGAGTATCCCCAAAGGCCATCTGTCATGATTAGGCCTCAACAAGGGCAAAATGATATTAGACCACCCACGAACTCCCACGTTGGCTCAGGGTCCAATCCAGGAGATAGCCCAGCCAATTCCGATTTGAATATAGTAGAGAGAGACGGGGCAATAGTTGAATCCTCGAGGCAATTAGAGGATCGTTGTAGATGGTTGGAGGAAAAGTTCAAGGTTTTGGAAAATACTGATCACCACCATGGTCTTGACGTAAAAGACATGAGTCTGGTTCCAGATTTGGTGCTTCCTCATAAGTTTAAAATGCACGAATTTGAAAAATACGATTGGGACTAGCTATCCGGAAGCCCACATCACCATGTTCTACAGGTGAATGGTAGCACGTGAACAATGATCAACTCTTAATCCACTGTTTCCAAGAAAGTTTAGTGGGCGCAGCTGCTAGATGGTATAACCAGCTTAGTCGGGCCAACATTAGTTCTTGGAGAAGTCTGGCTCAAGCATTTCTAAAGCATTTCAGCCACGTTACGGACATGGCACCGGATAGAATTACTTTGTAAAGCATGGAAAAAGACAAAATGAGAGTTTAGGATAATACTGCAGCAAAGGTGGAGGGAGGTCGCCATGCGGTCCAACCACCCTCTTAGAAAAGGAAACTACCATGCTCTTCATCAACACCTCAAGGCTCCTTTCATAACCCATATGATAGGGAGTACCACTAAGAGCTTTGCCGACATGGTAATGGCAGGGGGAAATGATCGAACAAGCAATCAGATGCGGCAAGATTGAAGGAGGGGAAACCACTAGAAGGCTTGCTCCTAGAAAAAAAGATGACGAGGTGAATAATATAAACATGGGGGACCAAAGTTAATTACCATTAATCAACCAAAAATGGTGACTACTGAGTATCAAGGTTCATCAAGGAAAGAATCTCGCACAAGGAAAAACATTGAAAAACTCCAATTTACGTCAATCCCTATGACGTATAAGGAGTTGTATCAAAGTTTATTTGATGCATACGTTGTGTCCCCCCAATATCCAAAATCGATGCAACCTCCATACCCAAAATGGTATGACCCAAACACTCAGTGTGAGTACCACGCGGGGATCACGGGCCATTCGATAGAAAATTGCCTTACTTTCAAGAAATTGGTGGAAAATCTCATCAACATGGGTATTGTGAAGTTCGATGATGGAGCAATGGTATACCCGAAGAGAACCGAGGAATAAAAGTTTTTCGAACATCTGCTTTTATGTACTTGGGAGTGTTTTGAACAATGAGACTGTGGGAGAAACATGTATTTTAAAGCTAATCTAGAGTAATGTGTAAAACACACTTGTTGCTTCAAGCACGAAGCAATAAGATTTCTTTGAGAAGTAGGCTTGTGTCCGAATTTTATTTCAATAAAATGCATCTTTCTAAGTAAATATTTTCATTCTTTACATTTCATACTGAATATTCTTTCACTCATGACCATATCATACGAATAATCATCCTTAGGATCATTTATTCTTTGGATTTTCTACAATCGGCCCCCAGATATCAATGACATGAGCGACGCTATTGCTGACTCCCTTTTTAGTGAGATATGTATCTAGAGGGATCTAAGGGCTTTGAAGATGACAAAGATTACGACTTACTTCTCCAATGTAGATCCTACCTTATGAAGTGTCAGCAGACGCTATGAACTAACGAAGGAGATGAAGATGCAAGCGTAGCTCCTCGTAGGAATAAGGCAAGGCATCGTTGAGCTATTTTCAGGAATTCAAGATGTTTTCGCACGATCATATCAAGGCATGCCAAACTACTAAAACATGGGTATGCTGTTAAGGTTGGGGTTTAAAGAACCCATGTTTTACAACAACCTAGCTAATCAAGAGGCTCAGGCTATTGGTTCACCAAGAAAGGGACATTGCATCTGTTATGCCATAAAATGCTAAGTCGAGGAAGACTGTGCCTTCTCCATTTTTCCTATATGAAGCATGGATGTTAACAAGCCAGTCTCCTCAAAAGCTTTTAGCCAACATCGATTCATATTCATGGTCGTTGGTTACCTCACTGAGAGGGTGAAGGTCACTTCATATGCCAAAATTACAAAGTCGGCAGTCATTAAATTCAAAAAAAAAACATTCAAGATTTTTTTGAAAAAATGGCTGAGACTTGTAAAGGTTGGCATAGAGAAGTTACCATTTACCCTTTAGGTTCCTTGAATGTTGGCCAGGATTTTTGTCGGGGCATCTTTCCCATTGGTTTATGAAAGGGAAACAATTGTTGGAAGATAAGATTCCTTTTCCCCAAGCTTCAATTGAATTAGATGAAGCAGAATGCCTCCAGTAAGCTTGATTGAAAGTATTCAGCATGGTCAAATTTACCAAAAATGGATGACACGGGCTTATGACAAAAAGGTTCGCTCAAGAGAATTTCAGGAAGATGACCTAACATTAAGAAAGATTCTTCTTATCCAAAAGAACTCCAAAGAAAAAGTAAATGCCTTATACAGCAAAGAAGGCCTGTTCTAAGGAAAATGGGTGTTAACCAAGATGGATGGCAAGGACACGCCTAATCCGGTGAGTTGATTCGATAAAAAAGTTTTCCAAAACAAAAAAAACAAAAAAATAAAAAAAAAAACACAAAAATGAAAAACGAAAAAGGAAAAGAAAAAAGAAAAAGAGAGGCCAAGGCGAAAACCATAAAGGGTGCTTTGAGACCAAAGGGTATTTGAGTTGAAAACCGAGAAGGCGACTCAAAATTTTGATCAAAAGTAGGGCATCGGTTGTCTTGCTACGCTCGAAGAAGTATGTTACGTCTTGGGGCATCGACAAAGTACTCTGGATCCCCTAAACACATATTAAGCTCAAAATGGTCCTCAAGAAGTTGGAACAGTGAAGCTCAAGCTGCGATATCTAGGGCACTTAGTTTCTATTTTACCCATTTTTGTTACTTGTGGTTATTTTATTCCTTTCAAAACACCACCGATAAACTTCCTTCTTAATTGCATTTTCTAGCTTTGATTAACTTGTTTGTTTCAAGCTATGCTCCCAATCAATTTCCTTTTTTGTCCATTGTTACAATCTTTTTCAGGCATTTTGCATTGAAATAACGATTAGTGGACTAATAATACTTTCATAAAAGGAGTTTTGCATATTACTCTGGAAGCTTCTGAATAATACAAGGACTTGAAACAAGACTATTGTTTAAAACTCACTTAGCTTAAGGTTTGGAAATATTGGAGAAAGATGATTATCTCTTTGGACCTTTTATTGGTTGAACAAAAAGACAAGACATTTCGCCGGTGATACAACCTTGACAAATAACGAGCAATGTCAACCCAACTGTACAAAGGGATCATTCTCGAAAAAGAAAAATCATACTCTACATTCATGCATATATCAGGCATATACATCTGGTTATGACACCCAGAGAATGGAAGGTGTAGTAGACTAAATTGATTGAATAAGTTACGAATTCTATACCCTGAGTCATAATGGGATGGTTGAGATGATACAAATCCTATACCTTGAAGTTGCAGTAGGATGGATGGGAGGAAACAAATGTTATTCTCCTGAAGTTGCAGCGAGAGGTACAATCTTTATATCCCAGAAGGTACAGTGGAAGGGGCTCTGAAATCACAGCGGGGCAAGCTTATTGAGCAGAATATGATCATTTTTTTTGGGTTTTCTATCAAAGATACTGGCTGAACGAGAAAGCATGATAACGCATCAGTGATAGAACCTTGATGAACTACGAGCAATGATGACCCCAAGCATTTAAAAAAGGGATCATTTCATTTTGCATTCATACATCATTTCAAAGCACGTTTAGTTAGGAGCATTCGACACATTGCATCCTAATCATCATAAAAAGACCATTCTCATGACATTCTGCATTCATGCAAATGTTATCCATTGTCATTTAGCTAGGAGCATTCGATTCATTCTGATCATTGCATCCTAATCATTGTAAAAAGACCATTCTCATGACATTCTCATCATTTGTATAAGCATAAGCACATAAAATTAATACTACAGGACAGGTTCCTCAAAGAATGGTGCAGCGATATTAAAGTTCAGATTTTGTTCCCTCGAGATGGTAGTGGAGCAGATTGAAGATTGAAGTCTTCCTGAAGATAGTAAGGAAGCAAATTGGAAAGTTCAGTTTTTGTTCCCTAGAGATAACAGTGGAGCAGACTGAAGATTGAAGTCTTCCTGAAGATAGTAAGGAAGCAAATTGAAAAGTTCAGTTTTTGTTCCCTAGAGATGATAGTGAAGCAGACTGAAGATTGAAGTCTTTCTGAATATAGTAAGGAAGCATATTGGAAAGTTCAGATTTCGTTCCCTCAAGATGGTAGTGGGGCAGACTGAAGATTGAAGTATTCCTGAAGATAGTAAGGAAGCAAATTGAAAAGTTCAGATTTTTCTCCTTCAAGATGGTAAGGGAGCAGGCTGAAGATTGAAGTCTTCCTGAAGATAGTAAGGAAGCAAATTGAAAAGTTCTGAATTCTCATTTTCTCGACGTTCCAGTGGAGTAGGTTGAGATTACAAATCCCGTCTCCCTGAGTTAATAATGAGGATCAATCATTATTCCTTTGAAGTTTCAGTTAGAGAAGATGGAGATTGCGAATCTCTTCTCCCTGAATTCTCGTTTCCTCGACATTCCAGTGGAGTAGGTTGAGATTACAAATCCCGTCTCCCTGAGTTAACAATGAGGATCAATCATTATTCCTTTGAAGTTTCAATAAGAGAAGATGGAGATTACAAATCTCTTCTCCCTGAATTCTTATTTCCTCGAAGTTCCTGTGGGGTAGGTTGAGATTTCAAATCCTGTCTCCCTGAGTTAACAATGAGGATCAATCATTATTCCTTTGAAGTTTCAGTAAGAGAAGATGGAGATTACAAATCTCTTCTCCCTGAATTATTATTTCCTCGAAGTTCCCGTGGAGTAGGTTGAGATTACAAATCCCGTCTCTCTGAGTTAACAATGAGGTTATATCCTTAATTCTTTGAAGTTTCGATAGAGAAGATGGAGACTACGAATCTCTTCTCCCTGAATTCTTATTTCCTCGAAGTTCCCGTGGAGTAAGAAGTAAATCAAAGACATCAGTCTGGTGGTCCTTGAGTTTGCAGGGATCAGATTGAAGAAAGCAGATTTGGCATTCCTGAAGTTGCAGGAAGCAGATCAAAGACATCAGTCTAGTGATCCCTGAATTTGCAAGGATCAGATTGAAAATAGCAAGATTTGACCTTCCTAAAGTTGCAGGAAGCAGATCGAAGACATCAGTCCGGTGATCCCTGAGTTTGCAGGGATCAGATTGAAGAAAGCAGATTTGACATTCCTGAAGTTGCAGGAAGCAGATCGAGGACATCAGTCTGGTGATCCCTGAGTTTGCAGGGATCAGATTGAGGATAGCAGATTTGACATTCCTGAAGTTACAGGAGGCAAATCGAAGACAGAAGATCTTATCTTCCGAAGTTCTGATGAAACGGATCACTACAAATCTCATTTTTCAAGGTTATAGTGAAGTGGATCAAAGCAACAAGATGCGGTGGACAGGAGCAACGCTACCTGAAGAAGAGCACCTGAGAAGTCAAGACTCGGTAAGACCGGGCAACCTCGAGAAATCGAGCCCTAACTTACTGGGTTCCGGTTTCTCATTTGACGAATAACGAAAGATCCTCTTCAAAAACGAAAATCAAGTTTTAAAAGACGAGCTTAGCTTCGGGAGTCTAAAGTATTGCGCCCTAACTTACTGGACATGATGCTTTATCTCTTCGAAAGTAAGCGAGTCCTAGCATCCCTTCCAATTCCTTCAAATTTTGAAAATCAAAAGTATCTATTTTCGAATCATTTCGAAGTTTTCAATATTAGGACATCGATCAATCAATTTGGTACCAATTTTGGGCGTATCGAGGGTGCTAACCCTTCCTCGTGCGTAACCGACTCCCGAACTCGTTTTCTGGATTTTGAAGACCAAAATCGTTGTTTTGATAAATCAAACTGTTTATTAAAAACAACTATTTTACGAGGTGGCCCGATCACACCTCATCAAAAAAGGTTGGTGGCGACTCCCTTCCTTTTCTTTTTCAAAAATCGAGTCGACCGCGTCGTTTACTGTTTCATCAAAAAATGGTTACGACATACATGTCATGATAAAAAAAATTACATGCCAACCCAATGCTTAGAACTATTTCAAAAAAAATTACGTCATCACTTGAATGCCAATAATTAACGATATTTTTAATTTTAGGCCTACTAATTATATAATAGAAATAGTTATCATATTATGTCAAATTAAAATAAATAGATTAAATCTCAATCATAGTCGATGAACTAGAATTATAATTTCTAAATATGTATCTTTATTTTATATGTATAACTATTTTTATAGTGAAACTAGGAGGTTGCTGAGAATTTTGATCACAATTGATGAAATTATTATTATTTATTGCGAATGATACCTTAGCTGTGTAGGCAAAATTGAGATTATGAGATTTTGATGACCCAAGTTCGTGTCTTATCAAGCACAAATGCGATGTAATAGTCCTCTCTTGTATTATTATGAGGTTATCTCCCACCATGTGTAAGTTTTATCTAATGATCATACATTTATTATCCATAATCTGTAATTGTAAACTCTTAGAAAAACATTTTTACCCTTCAATGAAAAAAAATCTTAAAAACTATACATGAATTTTGATTTTGAGCATTTTTATTTATGAAATTTTGATTTGATCCAATTCTCATAGATTATCAACACAATTATTGATGTAGCATCATTTTATGTTTATATATTGCATACATAAATAATTATATTTATCTAACAGAAAAATAAATTGACATATTTATTTCTTTAAATATGTATGATTGAATCAAAATTAAAATTTCATGTATATATTTGAACTATAATAAAATTCCATGTGCATAATTGTACCAAATTAAAATTTATGTATCTAATTGTATATTGAATCAAAGTTTATGTATAATTTTGAGATATATGAAAGGAAAAAATATTTAAACGGATAAACTTACATAAAAAAAAATTTAGTCCAAAATGGCTTGCTTAATACTCCCATTAATGATGGCATTATTTTCTAAAATTTCATAATTGCTGTTGAGTGGAAGGAAAGTTAGGCTTAGCTCCTCTTTTTCTTTTTGCCTTATTTATTGGAGCCTCCCTAAGAAAATGCACCTCTTTACCCTTTAAGAGTTGGTGGAATTATTTAGTCCCCCCACTTTCCATCACCATTTCACGTGATTATGACTAAAATGAAAAGAAAAAAGAAACATCTAAATTTTTTTAATTTAATTAATATTTTTGTTGAGGTGAGCGGATTCTTTTTTAAAATAAAATACAAGTGACAAAATAGGGGATCTACGAGGGCGAAGACCCCTACAGTATGGTACAAGCTGCACAAGTGAATCCGTATAGAAGTATACTACCTCTATTTGATGTTGATTAGAATAAGGTGTTTTAACCTTACGGCATTACTTCTATTTGACTTTGATTAGAATATAGTTTTACAAATCTATAAATAGACTTAGTTGTCTCTCCTCTTATATCATTCGAATTCGACATAGTAAATTTTCTTCTACTCTGTCTGTGATTTTTTCCCGAAAGAATTTTCATGTAAAATCTGTGCGTATTTTATTTTTCTTTCTTTTCTTTGCGATATATTATCATTATCAACAATATATTTTCACTCTCTCCATAATGGAAAATTATTGTCTTGTCATGGGACTTTTACCCCTTCTGCTTAGAACTAGTGTGTCTTAAAAGTTACCTAAAGAAACTTAATTCATAAAGTTGAGAATACATCGGTCGATGAAAATATAACTTACAAGACTAAAAAAAAAATGTCAATACTTCACTTAATTATGTAAATTAAATATTAATTACTTACTTTAGCTCACATCTTGTCCGTACTTTTTTTTGTTCATATATTGTCCCTACTCTTAGGTACATTCTTTCTTTTATCTTTCTATTTTTGTTTTATAAATAGGGACGAAATTTGAAAATATAAAACAGAGATTATAAATATTCTTAAGTTTTTAGATAGTATTTCTTAAAAGTATGGATAAATTAGAATAAATTTTAAATTCAAGTTTGAAGAAAATTTTCTTTTATTTTTATATAACTCCATTCAATGAATGAAGCATTATTTTTAGATAATATGTATATATTTTTATAATTAATTTTAAATAAAATAATTATTTAAAAACCTATTTGGATGAGCTTATTATATTTTCTGAAATAAGATTATATTTCAACTCAAACATCTCTACTTTGAAATGAAAATTTGATGATTAGTTTAATTTATCAAAATTTTAATTTATCATTCAATGTAGATATAAGTTTATGCATAAATTAAGTTGTTATAATTTGGTTTTAAATAAGGACTTTTTCGGATAGGCGTTGGCTGTGGTGTGGTGGAATCTTTTATCTCATAATTATAATAATTAATTTTAATGTCACCATTATGTTTAACTTTATCGAAGTAAACGTATCATTCATTTAAATTAAGTCTAAATCTAGTAAAAAAAAAAAAGAAGAAGGATCCAAAAAGTTGAGATTTAAAAAAAAAAAAAATTAGAGTTGTGATGAGGAAGCAACTGAGTTGATCTTTCAATACCATTTATAATTCGTAGTTTAGTTGAAAATATGTAGAAAGTTAAGAACTTCAAAATCCACTATAACTCGATATAATTTTTTTAATAATTTTATTATAAGTTTTGATAATTTTATAAAATGTTTAGAATTACTCATAGTTTTCTCCAATTAATAAATAAAAAGATGATGTATTTTAGTATATTTAAATTCACGTTTTCCTATCTTAAAAATAATGCACATACCAATTAAAATAAGACTCAATTGATATAAATTAAGTTCATATCATCTTAACATCCAACAAAATCAAAAAATCGAAATTCATAGTAGAAAGCTTTTAGCTTTTGAATAATGGTCACCAAACACAAATTGGTTAGCCCAAACCTTTTCGGATAAGGCAAAAATCTCTTTAACAATATTATCAATTATTTATTATTGTTTTTTCTTGGGACGTAATTATTTATTATTATTGTAACTTAAAGAACTTATTTTTTTCTGCCACCTGATACCCATCACATCCACTGATTTTCGGACCACTCTTGTTTGGAGAAAATGGGATAATCACCATTAACCAAACCAAAGAGAATTTTATTTTATGTTTTCCTTCAATAATTTTCAAACTTGAAAAAGTTATTATCTTGAATATTGACATTTGGACCACCATTATAATTAAAAGGTCAATATTTTTATTAGTCCCTGCATTATACGTAAATTGTGAACTTAGTTCATTTACTTTAATTTGGTCAATTAGTCCTTATATTTTTCAAATTTTAAAATTTCGGTCTTGACTCAAACAGTAATAATTAATATGTTAGGTCAAATTCTACTATTAATCAAAATTTGAAATTTTGATCTTAACTCAAACAGTTGTGAATTTAGTCATTGCTTTCCAATTTAAACAATTTTAATTATACTTTTCAAATTCTAAAATTTCAATCATGACTTGAACGATCCTTGTTAAATCCATTAACTAAATTAATGTTCCACATCTAGTGGAACATCATATTTTCTATTAAAATATTATTATTTAATTAACCATTGTTCTAACCGAACCCTTGTAATGTTTCTATATAAATAAGAACTATGACCCAACATATTTACATACCTTTTGAGAGGGTTGTTATTCTATAAAAAAATAGTTGTAATTTATTTTTAGAATAAATTCTATTTTCTGTGAAAAACTCATAGTTTTCAATTCTTATAGAGACAATTAACTTTCCCACTGAAAGTTAATAAAAATTTTCATTATGTGCACTTGGTTCAGTAGGCTATGCATGTGAATGTTCTTGTGTTGTACTTGTCTTGTAACGCCCCGAAACTTAGGATTAAAAGAATTAAGGTTTGCAGGAGAGTTAGTGGTTTCAGATAGACTTTTATATTTTTTTTTTTTGCATTTGAGGGGCAGTGATAAGCCTAATGGTTCAGTGATTTAGTTTTTGTGTACGCTTAGGTTGCATATTCAAATCCCTGTGTATGTAAAGTGAAAACTATTTTCTGGTTTCAACTTTGAAAATTTTGATAGGTTTAAGTTTTGTAAATTTTTTACTCAATTATTTTTATTTTATTTTAATTTTGAAAGAGGAAAGTTTCAAAAAAAAAAAAAGCTTCTCTCATGTTAGTTTCCTTCATTTTTTTCCCCAAAATGGAGATTTTACTTTTTTTTTGCAACTGCATTCTTTGATAGTATTTTTCCCTTACTTCAATTTTGGTAACTTTGTGTCGTTCTTCAAAGGCCTCATTGGTACTATGATCCTTCATTTAATCAAGTGTCGAATCGGGATGGTAGAGTATAAGGGAATCAATCGATTGTTAGTGCGTGGCGTCATCTTTTAGGTGTGTATTCTTGAACTATCTGAATTAGAGGCGAAATTATGGTTGAATGTCATGATTTGCAGCAAGATTTAAGGTGGTTTTTGGACCATACAAGCTAGCACACAGGTGTGTGCCGCACACGTACGGTCCACACGATCGTCTGTTGTTTAGGAAATTAGGGTAACTTTTGAGTCACACGGTCTAGAGTGGATCACATAGGCTGGCCACATAGCTGTGTGACCTCTGTTTGGGAATTTGTCGATTGCACACGAGCATATCCCTCAGCCACACGACCGTGTGCTTCAGTTACATGAGCATGTCTTTTAGCCACACAACCATGTCTCCTCGGCTTCTAAATTGTGTAATTTTGTCACACGGGGACAGAAAGTTACATGGTTTGCCCACACGGTTGTGTATCTCAGTCACATGGGCATGTCCGTTAGTCACACGGTTATGTGCCCTGTCACATGGTCTGGACCCTTCTACATGGCTTGGTCACACGACCGTATGGTCCTGTTTTTGCAGTTTTTCCACATATTTGCAAATTGATTTATTTTAGTCCTCGAGTGATCCCGAATTCGTTTAAGTTTTTGTAAAAGTGGTTAGGACATTATTTCTGTATGAGGAAGGTTATCTAAGGTCGTTTCACTTCTCGATTGTGTAGAAGAATATGTATTCTTAATATTTAATTCGTTATCTGAATGAGTACCTAGTGAATTGGTAAACTAAGTTTGAAACATGAGAATGTTTGGTTGTGATAATTGAAAGTGTGTGCATTTTCATTCCATCAATTTGTATCTGAATATGAATATGTCTGATTTTGACTCTAATTCTGCTAAACTGAACTGATTACAAAATGTTCATTGATTATGTAAGTTTGAAAAATGATTATGTTCAATTCTGTATATTTGTATTGATTCTGTTATCTACATTTGCATCTGTGTTTGGGATCTAAATATGAAATGAAGGAAGTTTGGTTTGGAAATTTAACCGCATTATTTGATTTGGCGGTAAAATCGTAATAATTCAAGTGGAAAATAACCACATAACGGTGTGATTTGGCTGGATGGGTCCACTATAACCCAAAATTGGTGTGTAGAGGATGGAAAAGTCTAGTAAACCCTATTTGGTATGGTTGGGTAGACGAAAATAGTGTGTAGCAGCTGGATAGGTGGGATCACATTGTATTTGTTTTGGCATTCAAGTGTGTATTGCATATACATTTGATTGTATTATTTTTGTACTGATTTGCTTATTCAACGTGTATGGATATCCTGTATTATTTGAGATTTTTGTTGTGTTTGGACAGTTGTTGACACCACTTATTTACGTATGTTTTGGAATCACACTGAGCTTTCATAGATCACTCAATTTTCTCTCTTTCAAGTAAACCGAGTGGATAGGTCTCGGGCTCGACGGATCGGAGGATCTTAGAGTATTCCATTCTGGTTTGATTCAAATAAGTTTTCTATAGTATTTTGATCTGGTTCAATTAGTTTTGTAAATAAATTTAAGTAAATTATGATATGGGATTTTCATCTCAATTTAACTTAATTGTTTCCGTGCTTGACATTTGATTGAAGTATGTTGGTTACTTGGATAATTAGATAGTTTTAAATGTTTGTTCAAAATTTTCAATTGACTATAAAAGGGTCATACTTTTACATTGTATTACTTCAAAAATTAAGATTACTAAGTCCATTTTGGTTGCAAAGCTAGTACACAAGTTTTTTATTTGGTTTTATGGTATTTGAATGACATTTTGTTTTAAGCTATCTTGGTGGTCAATGTGACCTACAGAATCTGGTCAAAACTTCTAGGCCGGGTTTTAAGGTGTTATATGTTTGCTGACTATATCTTTCTGAGGATGTTGTTGGTTATCATGTGAGCTTTTGTTCATTGGCTAGGGGAATACTAGAATTTAGGTTGGCCATGGCTATTCAATCTATGCTTATCACACCAAATTTTTGACAAAGTAAATCAAGAAAGAGAATGAGTGGTTGTAATGGTGGTGGTTCACCCTTTGTTAGGGTAGAGAGCCATTACTAATGATGGATAGGAATATTGTTTTATAGGATTAGATTGGATGAGTTTCATGAAGATAGAGTTAAGTATCTTGGTTCCTCTCTTTCACTCCTCTTAGAATCTTGGTTAGGCTTATATATGAGGAACAAAGGAGTCCACATGTCTTGAGTTCATTAACAAAAAAGTTATACCCTGTTTATTTGTCTCCTTATAGTGGCAGTGGTATGACATCCTAGGTCAAGGTTATGACATCTTAGGATAACTAGGTAATTAATAAGTCTGAGGATCCATGTACACTTAGTGAAGGTGATCTAGTAAGGATTCTTTATGGTATATATTGTGGTCTAAGGTTCGCCTATCATGAATTTCACTCTGGAGAGATACATGTAGGGGACAAAAGGAAACTTGTTTAGGAAGGTAGTGCAGAAAACTTTAACATTGATGATGATTACATACAATTTCATAATCAAATTTGTGTACCTAATGATGTTGAGTTGAGACGACTGATTTTTCATGAAGCTCGTGATGGTTCATTCGCAATGCATCTTGGTGGTATGAAAATGTATCGAGATCTACGAGAACTATATGGTGGTTGGGCATGAAATAAGAGATTGTTGAATATGTGGCTAAGTGTCTGACATGTCAAAGAATAAAAGTTGAAAACCAAGTTCCTTCAGGTTTACTCCAACCCATATCGATTTCCGATTGGAAATGAGAAAGAGTGATCTTGGATTTTGTTGGGGGGCTATTGATTTTGCCGAAGAAAAGGAACATAACTTGGGTTATAGTGGATCAGTTGATGAAATGGGCTTATTTCTTAGCAATGAGAACAAATCGGTCCATTGGTAAGCTTACTAAGGCTTACATCAAGGAGATAATGAGATTACACGACATACTAGTATCTATCATTTTAGGTTGGGATTGTCGTTTTACTTCTAGATTTTGGAGGCAATTACAAGAATCTATGGATACAAGGTTGAATTTCAACAAAACAATTCAACCTCAAACATATGGTCAGCCAAAATAGGTAATATAGATTTTGGAAGATATGTTATGGGCACGCATCATTATTTTTTAGGGTAGTTAGGAATTATATCTGCTGTTGGTTGAGTTCATGTACAACAAAAGTTTTCAATTAAGGATTCAAATGGCTCCATACGAAGCTTTGAATGGTCGAACATGTCAAACTCCATTACGTTGGACCAAATTGAGTGAAAGAAGAATGGTTGGGCTAGAATTAGGTTTGGAAATAGAGGATAAAGTGTGATTGATCAAGGACATGTTAAAAGTAGCTTCAAATAGACAAAAAATCATATGCAAAATTGAAATGGAAGAAACTATACGCAGTTAAGGATAAAATGTTTTTGAATGTATCTCCATAGAAAAAATGTTACATTTCAGTTGTAAATGGAAGTTGAGTTTGAAAGTATCTCCATGGCTTTACCGCCAGAACTTGAGAAAATCCACAATGTATTACATGTTTCTATGCTTCGGAGGTATCAATCAGATTCATCAAATGTATTTCCTGTTGAATCAATTAAAATTCAACCCGATTTGTCCTATTAGGAGGAACCAGTGGTAATTCTAGCTCGAGAAGTAAAAGAGTTGAGAATAAGTGAGTTTTGTTGGTAGAAGTTCTATTGCAAAGTCATAGCATTAAAAATGCCAGTTAGGAACCCGAAGAGATGATGCGATCGCAATATCCCCATCTCTTTCTAGGTAAATTTTGAGGATGAAATTTCTTAAATGAGTGGAGAATTGTAACGATCCAATTTTAGCCGGTGTTGAAAAATACATTTTGAAGTCAGATTTCTTAAATCAAATTAGTGGAAATACTAATCGAGGAATCTACGTATCAAGTATAAAATTATAGTATGGGTTTATTGAGTAATTAAATCAAGAAAGTTGTTGATTATTGTATAGGGACTAATTTACAAAGTGGTTGCATAAGTGATATTTGATCAAGGAAATGTTTGAGGCCTTAAGTAGCAATTTAATCAATGACCCAAATGAAATGAAACCATGATTAAGTGATATTAGTGGCATGAGTTAATCATGGCCATTCATTTTCATTAATGCTTATGTTTAAGAATGATGGCCATTAATCAATTTAATTAAAGGCTAATTAACTAATTAATTAAGATTATATATATGTTATTAGTGGGAAAGAGAATATGAATGTCATCTTCATCTTTTCTTATCGAAAATTGTAGCTTAAAAGGGGAGAAAGAATAAGTCTTCTTTTTCATTTTCGGTTACAAATTTCTTAAAGTAAAATGTTTTTTTTTTATAATTTTTTATGGATTCATAATCACTTGAGCTTGGCATGTTGAACCCAACCATTAGATTTTTCTATAGTGAAGTTCTATTTAAGATGCCATTGTTGATTTCATGGTGAAATGGAAGCTTGTATATTATGGATTGTTGAGAATTAAGTTAATTTATGTTAAGATCATGTTAAAAATCTAGTGGGTAGTGTTGATTTAAGCTTGAATTAGGTTTAAGCTATATGGTTATTTATTTGTTATTAGGGACCGAATTGTAAAAGATGAAAGCTATTGGAAATAAATGCTATAGATCTATAGTTTGAAGTCCCTAGAAATAAATACGAAGTCAGATTTAGATTTGATTCGGTATGTAGTGAAATATAAGCATTTCAGATATTAGGCTTGGAGGGACCTAATTGAATATATTTCATTTCATATTTAATTAATATGTTTCTATATTTGATATGTGAAACTAATAAGTTTTTCGTAATCAAATTTATTGTATGTAGCTAAAGGCGACATTGGGATGTCAAAGAATAAAGGAAAAGCTAAAGTCGTAGACAAATAGCCCTATTTGGTTTGTGCTTCCATGATTTACTTTCAATTCATAGCTTATTAAGTAGTAACTTGAATAAGGTAAAAATAATGCTTGATCTCATGAATGGTAAGTTAACTTGTAACTGGATGAATTGTTGAACTACTGAATGTACATGTATGTGTGATGCTTATGACATAGATAAAAGTATGAAAGTATAAATAAAACATATGTACTATATATGAATACATATAAATAAAACATATGGATGATATATGAATACATGTATATTATCATTATGAATCACCTATTAAACGGTCTCAGATAGAGTTACAGGTATAGTTGGCATGCCATAGGATTTGTTATATGGGGATACTTTAGCACCAGATGCATATTACTTCAGTAACAAACCTATATGTGTTGGGTACATATTACTTCGGTACGTATCGATGAGCATTGCGTGTATATATAATTTAATGTCGAATTGATAAACCGAAATAGTAACATATTTTAATCTCACATTTAGCATACTTTTGGATGATTTTTCCCTTTAAATTATGGAAATAGGTGCTCCTAATCCTTTGTTTTCATGTTTTATACTCAGTAAAGCACCGGAGGATGAAAAGAACGAATAACGGGTCAAAAACGGAGAAAATGGGCCAAAGTACAAAATCCACATGGCCTGGGCAGAAGACCACATGGCCATGCCTTGTGGGAAAAGTCGACCACGGCCAGGACCCCGAAATACATGGCCGTGCCTCATCAACAAGATTGACCACAGCCTGGCCACGATTCACACGGGCGTGTGCCATGGGCGTGTCTCTACCGCAGGAAATAAGAATTCTATTCGAATTAGGGTACGTAGAGGCAAAGAAACATATTCCAAAAGGCTATATAAAGACCCTAGAGGCCAACCTTTAAGGGGGTGTTCGACTAGGCCAAAGAATTGAGCCAGAGCAGTTAAATTTAGGGATTTACTCAAAGAAAGCCAGTTGATTCATCTCAAGAAGCCAGAGTCATACTTAAGACGGAGGATCTCTCTTTCAATTCCTTCAGGGGGTTTTAGGGATTTCTTATGTTTTGTTTTATCTTTTCTTCTGAGATGTCTTATTTTACAATTATGAACTAACCCTCAAATACTTGAGGGGGATGAAACTTGAGACGAATCTTGTTATTATTATCTGAACTGAATGATAAATATTTGATTTGTTCTCAATTATGTGTTATTAATTCTTGTTTTGGTATTTCCGGGATATTAAATCAAGTGTGATGTGCTTAGGTAGAGGAGGAAGAGACCCTGTCTAAGAGTAGATCTAGCATAGTTAAGCAGAGTTGCTCGCGTGCCTAGAGATAGGGTGACGAAAATCTACCGGATTAGGGTTAAACCTAATATGGGAGTCCATAGATCGAATTAATGCAATTCTAGGGTTTTATTTAGAAAGAGATTTCAATTAATCAACCTAGGATTAGATGTTAATAGCCTTGAAGAGAGGGATTAATATAACTTAGGGAATCCTACGGATCAGGTCAAATGAATAAATCGTCCGGTTCAGAGTTAGATAACAAGTGAAGTCTAGGTGGATTCTTCCTCAGGTATTGTCCAAGTCAATCAGTTTTCTCTGAAGTCTTTTCCCAAATTTCTTCTTTGTCTTCGTATCTTTAGTTTAGTTGAATAGTTAATTTTAGATTAGATAAAAATCCAATTAACTCACAGGCTAAATAATATAAAGAGAGTTAATATTAGTACTTTTGGTTCCTTTGGGTTCGACAATCTGGTCTTGCCACTAACTATACTATTGTTCGATAGGTGCGCTTGCCTCCATCGTTGTCTTAGTTAGTTTCTAAGTTCGATCATTCTTTTTATAAATTTTTAAGACTCGACAGACACGATTAAGTTTTTGGCGCCGTTGCCAGGGAACTAAAATATTAAGAACACTCAATTTTTATTACTTTAGTCGTATTATATTTTATTATTTTTGCAATTAAATTTTATTTTTACTTTTCTAAATTTTCTTTTTCTTTTTCTTTTTCTATTCTTTTCTAGCAGGTACCTCTAGTTTATGACTAGAAGGAACCCGACAGGACCACTACTTTACGATAGTGATATTGAAGGAGTGCAAGAGGATGAAACCAATACCACCGAAAGGATGGATGAGAACAATCCGCGACATCAAGATATGGCCAACCATCATGCTCCTCAAACTATGTATGATTATGCTAAACCTAATTTAACAGGAGCTGAATCGAGTATTGTTAGGCCTGCTATAGCGCTAATAATTTTGAATTAAAACCTAACACTATACAAATGATTCAACAGTTTGTTCAATTTGATGGTTTGTAGGACAAAAACCCAAATACTCATTTAGCTAATTTCCTAGAATTCTGTGATACCTTCAAAATAAATTACATTTCTGATGATGCCATTTGTCTTCGGTTATTTCCCTTTTCCTTGAAATAAAGCCAAACAGTGGTTATATTCTCTTCCACGAGGATCAATCACTACATGGGACCAAATGACCGAAAAAATTTTACTAAAATATTTTCCACCACCAAAACGGCCAAATTAAGGAATGATATCTCTTCTTTTGTGTAGATGGATTTAGAAACATTATATGATGCATGGGAGAGATACAAAGATTTGTTGAGAAGGTGCCCACACCATGGTTTACCCTTGTGGTTACAAGTCCAGACCTTTTACAACGGTGTGAACCCCTCAACCCTGCAGTTAATTGACTCAGCAGCCGGTGGAACCCTTAATAACAAAACTCCTAAAGCAGCTTATGAATTCATAGAAGAGATGTCACTAAATAACTATCAGTGGCAAGTTACAAGGATAAAGCCAACCAAAGCAGCCGGAGTTTTCAATCTTGACGCTGTCACCATGCTATTAAATCAGGTAAAGATGATGAATAAAAAGATTGACGGTTTGCGTGATTCTTTGCAGGTACATCCAGTTATGCAATGTGACTCAAATCTAGGAGGTGTGGCAAATCCTGAGTACCCATCCTACAATCCGGGCGTGAAAAGCAAACAATTAAACTATACGGGTAGCAGTTTTAGACCTTAAAATAACCCCTATAGTAATACTTATAATCCAGGTTGAAGCAACCACCCCAATTTCTCGTGGGGTGGTCAAGGTAATCAAAGACAACAACCACCCCCTCTAAACTTCCAACAACAGCCCTACCCACAGGAAAAGAAGCTGAACCTTGAAGAGATGCTAACAAAATTCATAGCGGTGTCTAAAACTCAATTTCAAAACACCGAGACAACACTTAAAAATCAACAAGCATCGATTAAAGGAATCGAGAACCAGTAAGGGTAACTCGCAAAGCTAATCTCCGAACGACCATTAGGTAGCTTGCCAAGTAACACTGAGACTAATCCAAAAGAGCAAATTCAAGCCATATCAGCTTATGACAGTGAAGGGTTAGCAGAATCTAAACCTGAGCCAAGGCAAGAACCTGTGGTAAGTGAAGGGAAGATTGAGGTAAGCCAGAAAAAGTCAAAATCGGTAATTAAAGAATACAAACCTCATATACCTTACCCCAATGTGATAAAGGAAGACAACACAGAAGAACAATTCGATAAGTTCTTTAAACTCTTAAAGAAATTACATATTAACTTACCACTTCTTGAAGCTCTTTCGCAGATGCCAAATTCAAAGAAATTTTTAAAAGAGCTCTTAACAAAGAAGCGAAAGTTAGACGAGAAGTCACATGTGGAACTAAATGCAGTATGCTCAACAATGTTACAGAACAGACTACCACGAAAATTAAAAGATCCAAGGAGTTTTACAATTCCATGTCTAATCGGTAGTTTATCTATTGATAATGCTTTAGTTGATTTAGGGTAAGCATCAATGTTATGCCATCTAAAATGTTTAAACAGCTAGGTCTAGGGAAACCCAAGCAAACTAGGATTAGTATTCAACTAGCTGATAAGACTATTCGCATCCCTAAGGGTATAATTGAAGATGTACTAGTTAAAGTTGATAAATTCATATTCCCTGTAGACTTCATTTTTTTAGATATAGATGAAGACAATAGTATCCCCTTAATCTTAGGAAGACCTTTTCTAGTAACTATCAAATCTAAAATTGATGTTAGCACAGGTGAACTCATACTTCATATAGGTGACAAATCAATCAGTCTTCAAGCTCTCGACTCAGCTAGGACATCAAGTGAGAAAGGTGAGGACGTAAATCCGTTGATAAACAACCAGTTAAACTTCTTTTCCAGGAAACACCATGGAATCACACTACAAAACTAGACCCTATAGCTCGCACCCACAAGGAAATATCTCATGAAGAACGACGGCTTCAGACAGATGAGCTAGATGAGTGGGAGACATCTCAAGGAGGAATCAAACCCACACAAAGTGAAACCAAAGGAAACCCCAGAAGAACTTAAAGAAACATCTAACCACTTCAAAATAGGAGATCAGGTACTATTAGATAGTACAGACCCACGAATTACCACATCAAACCTGAAGATAACCGAAGAAATCCCCTTTACAGTGCTTAATGTTTTCCCTTATGAAACAGTCGAGGTAAGTTATTCTACTTCTAGTACTTTTAAAGTAAACTCAACTCGACTCAAATTATATGATGATAGCATAAAAAAATATTTCTCACTTTTTAAACCTCCGTGAAGATACGAGTGAAGGGTAAGTCTAGCTTAAGACTTTAAACGAGTGCTTTTCGAGAGACAACCCGAACACTAACCCATTTATTTTCAATTATTTTATTTTAGCACCTAAAATACAGATTAACCAAGTTAATAAAGCGTAAATTTTCACATCACAAGGCTTTACACACGGCCATGGCCGTGATCGTGTGGAAGCTACGGATCTCCGTACTGACATGGTAGAGATAGTATGAGACAGGACGAGAAAAGTATCTTTGAATCACGGACTCACCTACCGTGCGACACAGCCATGGTCAACACTGTTGAACCAACACGGGTGTGGTAACCTAAATATCAGGCGTGGGAGAAGCGAATGAACCACCACATGGCCTGCGACATGGTCGTGTGACACAACACACCCACGATACACGGGAGCTGAAATTTTCTAGTTAAAACACCCCTCTCTTCTTCTTACCCATTCCCCATCCACTCCCTCACTTCCCTTCATCTTCACTTTCTCCCTTCTTTACTCCATAAAAACCTTCAATCTAAGCTTCAACAATGTCGAAGAAACGAAAAGATCCGAGTCCCGTCTCCCTGTGCGAGACAAATCAACATAAGCTCATGCCGGCCGCCTCATTAACCCGACAAGCCAAGGGTCTTTGAGACCTTTTAACTTCTATTTTACTCTTCTCTTCTCCTTTATTTTCCTTTTCTTTATTTTTCATACATTAAATTTAGTTTATTTTGTTTTAGTTTCTTGGTTTTAGGTTTTAAAGGCTGCTGGGGAATCACAACACCATGACCTTAGACACCACACCCACCTCGCGAACCATCTACCAATAAGGACTTTCTAGTCCATTCATCTTCTCTTTTAGTTTTATTTCTATTCATATTTTCTTTTTTGTTATCTTTATTTACTTTAATTATATAATTAGTATAATTTAAATTATTATTATTATTTCCTGGCTAATTCTTCACGAGTTACCCAATTTCTTCATCTAGCACAGGAACTAGAGGCGCTCCCTCCAACTTATCTTTAACCTCCGAATCAAGTTTCCACACTTCCAACTCAAGGAATCCATCCAAAAATTTAGGAAGTTTCACCTCTCTCCCTCTCTTTTGATTTTCTTATTATATGATTGTTATCTATCTTTGTACATTGAGGGCAATGTACATCTTAAGTGTGGGGGGTGAAAATTATTTAGAAAAAGTGCTTAACTTTTTGCATTATTCTCAAATCCCTGAATGATATTCTGTCTTAAAGTAATTTTCTCATATCACTAATTAGAATGAAATTCTTGTTGATTCATGATTTTTATTGATATGTTTTAGATTAAGTCATTGATAATTATGCAATGATGATATAAACTTTAAAATACCAGAGAATCAAGCATGATGAGTCTATTTTCAAAAAAATTAAAATTATGTTAGGTTGTCTACCTGAATCTAAGTTGTTACCTTGAAGTTTGAAATTTACGAGGTTGACATCAAAATACCCATAATTTTTGTGAGATTTTGAGCCTTTAGAGCATATATTCTTTTTGTGCTCATTTTATTGATTATGAGTGTGTCAACATTGATTTGTTATTCTAGAAATTGCTTCGATTATAGATGTCGAGACCACACTATTGAGTTTATATACAGAGATGATTAAGGCACCTAGGATTCAACCCACTTATTCCACTAAAAAGCCTAACCTCATAATTAACCCCTAGTGAACCCCTTTGATCCTAGCAACCCTTTTTATTGACTCAACCCACTAATATTAACCGAAACCCATCTCGTATTTGTTAATCACCATTCCTTTTGATTACCCTTCTATCGAGATTTGTTTTGATTAGTTGCCTAATTAGATTATTTCAGTTGTTAAAGTTCTATTGTATATTTGATTTGTTCTAAAAAAATATTTCAAAAAAATTGAAGTATATTCATTATTATCAAAGTATATTCATTATTAATTATGAGATTTAAGCGAGCCTATACATTTAATTTCAACATCGTGAAAAAGAAGCTCGTATTATTAGTACTACAAGTTTTCAGTTGATGTAATTATTTAGGTTATTAGTCATTTTTCTAGTTAGGTAATTTGTCAATTCAATCTCGATTCTAACCCTTCCAATTCAGCCTTTATCCACACCTTTAACCTAAGCCCCGCTACAACCCTTTTTAAAGACCTTTTGATTAGTGTATCATCTCATTTTACAGTGGTGGAGATTTGATTTTGAAGCAAGCCTATGGTAATAACTTTTCATGTTCGACTTTTGAATGCTTAATTTTTGAACCTTAAACACCTCGAGTGATTTGAGTGAATCTTCAGTGAGGATGTCAACTTTTGTCGATTTGAATTAAAAGTGATTATTTAGGTAAGGGGAAACACCTATGTTTTCATGCTAAAAAAACTCATGACTTTGATTGTTCGAATCTTTTGGACTCTTTAAGTTGAACTATCCATGTATAAATTATTTATGAATTATGATGAGGTATTGTTGATGAATATTATGAATTGAAGAAGTTCGTTTTAATTGTGAGTTGAGAATTTTGCTTGAGGACAAGCAAAAGCTTAAGTGTGGGGGTATCTGATAAACCGAAATAGTAACATATTTTAATCCCACATTTAGCATACTTTTGGATGATTTTTCCCTTTAAATTATGGAAATAGGTGCTCCTAATCCTTTTTTTTCATGTTTTATACTCAGTAGAGCACCGGAGGATGAAAAGAACGAATAACGGGTCAAAAATAGAGAAAATGGGCCAAAGTACAAAATGCACACGGCCTGGGCACAAGACCACACGGCCGTGCCTTGTGAGAAAAGTCGACCACGGCTTGAACCTCGAAATACATGGCCGTGCCTCATCAACAGGATTGACCACGGCCTGGCTATAATTCACACTAGTGTGTGCCATGGGCATGTCTCTGCCGCAGAGAAATAAGAATTCTATTCGGATTAGGGTACTTAGAGGTAAAGAAACATATTCCAAAAGCCTATATAAAGACCCTAGAGGCCAACCTTTAAGGGGGCATTCAGCTAGGCCAAAGAGCCGAGCCAGAGCAGTTAAATTTAGGGATTTACTCGAAGAAAGCCAGTTGATTCATCTCAAGAAGACAAAGTCATACTCAAGACAGAGGATCTCTCTTTCAATTCCTTCAGGGGGTTTTAGGGAATTCTTATGTTTTGTTTTATCTTTTCTTCTGAGATGTCTTATATTACAATTATGAAATAAACCCTCAAATACTTGAGGTGGATGAAACCTAAGACGAATCTTATTATTGTTATCTGAACTGAATGATAAATATTTGATTTGTTCTTAACTATGTGTTCTTAATTCTTGTTTTGGTATTTTCGGGATATTAAATCCAGTGTGATGTGCTTAGGTAGAGGAGGAAGAGACCCTGTCTAAGAGTAGATGTAGCATAGTTAAGCGGAGTTGCTCGCGTGCGTAGAGATAGGGTGACAAAAATCTGCCGGATTAGGGTCAAACCTAATATGGGAGTCCATAGATCGAAATAATGCAATTCTAGGGTTTTAATTAGAAAGAGATTTCAATTAATCAACCTAGGATTAGATGTTAATAGCCTTGAAGAGACGGATTAATATAACTTAGGGAATCCTATGGATCAGGTCAAATGAATAAATCGTCCGGTTCAGAGTTAGATAACAAGTGAAGTCTAGGTGGATTCTTCCTCAGGTATTGTCCAAGTCAATCAGTTTTCTCTCAAGTTTTTTCCCCAATTTCTTCTTTGTCTTCGTATCTTTAGTTTAGTTGAATAGTTAATTTTAGATTAGATAAAAATCCACTTAATTCGCAGGCTAAATAATAGAAAGAGAGTTAATATTAGTACTTTTGGTTCCTTTGGGTTCAATAATCCAGTCTTGCCGCTAACTATACTACTGTTCGATAGGTGCGCTTGCCTCCATCGTTGTCTTAGTTAGTTTTTAGGTTCGATCATTCTTTTTATAAATTTTTAAGACTCGACAGACACGATCACTAATGCATATCACTTTTGTAGTTCTCTAAAGCACTAGGTGTTCATAAGATCATATTGATGAGCATTTGGAGCATTTTAGGTGTGTCGGTGGATTAATCTGCGTAACTGGTCTTAAGTTTTTATTTGGTTAATAAGGGCGATAAATATGATTATAGCATGTTATAAAATATAGAAAGGAAATGTGATATTGATTGTGAAACTTGAATAGCATGTGAAAGACCATACGAGATTGTGAGTTAGAGCTCCAAGAGCATATTGATATGTTATTAAGCAATACATAAGTCGAATTGCGATGAATTTGAGAAAGCACTACAAAATAATGTTCTGAAATAGTAGTATTTAGTAATAGCATGTTTATTTACTTATTATGTACATACATTGTTATTAAATTATGTAAGAATCACTGAGCTTCTTTGCTCAGTGTGTGGATTTTTTTGTTTCCATGCACAGGTGTCGACTTAGTTTTGGATTGATCAAAGAGTGATCACAATATCCAAATCTTACATCTTAACTCAACCACATTTCTATAATGTTTCTTTTGTGTTTTATGTTGTAAATGGCATGTACTTAGGTAAGTAGAGGTTCTACAAGGTCCACTAAATGATATGGATTGTTGATGGTTATGTTGGGACATATTTTGGCCATTGTATGGTCTTTGATGATGGTATAAATATGGTATGCATAAGTTTTGATGTTGCTAAATAATTAATCTTGTATATCTTTGTATGATGCAATGGTTACTATGATTATAGGTGTTTGTGATGTGTTTTTGGATGTCAATGTGATATTTTACAATTAAATGGCACAATGGTTGCATATAGGTATGATTCGGAGTCCTTAATGCTTGAAGTAAAGTTGTATGTTTCGCAGTTTCGCTATTTGGTCTTGAGACAATAAGGTTATTATCTGAGGATATCAAGAACAAAATGTTCGTTCATTGTAGTTTTGGGTATTGGTCTCGAAACTTGTTGAATATATCTCAAGACACAAACTGCCCTGTCTCAAGACCCTTAGTCTCGAGACAAGTAAACATAGAAGTTAAATTAGATTTACTATGTTTCATGTCTCAAGGTAAGAATCCTTTTTTCTCAAGACATCTAAACATCAAACCTAAAGTTCAAAAATTTTTGAAGAGCTAATGAAAATTTCAAAAACGTTTGACAAGACCTAATTAAAATTTTCAAAAATTTTGAGGAGCTTAATAAAAGTTTTCCAAAATTTTGGGGACGAGGCCTCCATTACCTTTATGGGACAATTACACGTTCATTAAACTATGAAAAGTTTTTTTATTATTAAAATATGCTCTTAAGTTTTTGTACTTTTCATGCATTTGAAAGTTAATCCATTTCGTTTTATTTTAAGGAATTTATTTGCTCTACATTTCGGATTTAAAAAAGTAAGCCCAATTGTTTATACAGTTAAAATTCTTTTATTAAATCTAGATTCATTAGAACATCAATTTTTATTTTAATGGCTACGAGTGAGAATTTTTTCTAATTTCAAAATGTCACACTACAAAATTCAACAAAAAAGTTAAGGGTGTTTAACAATTTGACATGAATTTTAAAATCTGAAAAATAGAGCAACTAAATTTCATAAAATAAAAGTGTAGGGATAAAATTTCAAATTTATGAAGAATAAAATGACTTATAGCCTATTTTAAATTTTTTTTTGGCTAAAATGAAAAGTTATTATTTTAGTCAATAATTGAGTCTAGTAGCATGAAAGCTACAATTTCATCATTAATATTTACAAATAAAGAGAAACTTTCACAAAGTAAAGAGGTAACTGAAAAAAAATTAATTGATGGGATTAAGTCATTAAGCTGCATTTAGAGATGATTTAATTAATGTCGCTACTGCTGGATTTTTACAAAGTTCTAAATTTAATCCTTAAAACAATAAATCCTCTTGCATTTCAATTGAAAAATTATAGTTAAATAATTGTATTTTTTTGGGGGGTTAAAATTTACTTATTATCAAGTATGGTTACGTTATAAGCGAATCATTAATCATTATGAACTGGCATATCAATAACATGGTCGAATGAAGTGTTCCATCAAATGAGGTGTAATAATTTTTTTCATCTTTAAAACAAAACAAGAGTTCAGTTTCTTTCAATTTGGAAAATAATAATAAAAAGCACCGACCAACTTATGTTTTGTCTAATGAGAGAGAATGCATGTCATGTTGTTTTCCTATTATTAATGCTTTGCTCATTTTCTCCTCATTTCAACATCATAGAAGAAATTAAAATAAAATAAAATAAAAGCTTCTACTAAATATCAAAAGGAGAATTTGAGATGCAAATTTATTTACGGAACTTAAATTTTAGGGCTTATTTTTTTAGGTCAAATTCTTATCTTAGTCCTCCTATTATGTTTAAACTTAGAATTTAGTTTTGTATATTTTAATTTAACATAATTTTTCCTTCACAATTTTATTAATTAATCTAAATAGTTTATGAAGCTAATAATTCCGGTTAGAATAATGATGTGTTCTTTTTTAAGAGGTCAAATTATGAATTTCATCCTTCTACTTCAAGAAAATTTGAAAAGTTAATTATTTTACTTTAATTTTTCAAAATTTGGTCCGTGTACTTTATGATAAGTGAAAAGTTAGTCCAACTGAGTCACACTGTTAAACTTTGTGTTAAATCACTAACCCAAAAATTAGCAATTTTACAATTATATGCAAGGAACTAGCAAAAAATCAACAATTTATCAATTTATATGCAACAAATTAGCAAAAATCAACATGAAATGACTAACTTCTTAGTTTTCATAAAGCATATGAATCAAATTCTGACTAATTAGTGTAAAATGACTTACATTTTAGTTTTTGTAAAGTAGAGGGATGAAATTCATAATAAGACCTCCTCAAAACTATTCCTTCCATCGCAAAAAAAAAAAAAAAAAAGTCGATGTTAGCGTGATAAGTTGAGATGGTATTTTTAAGGAAAATCCATGTAAGTGTTTTAAACTAAATAGTTAACGATGTTAATTATTTTGGGCTAGCTAAAGGTATTATAAAAATAAAGGGCTAAACTATGTTAAATTAAAGTATATAGATTAAATTATAATTTCTTTTGTAATTAAGGTATCTTTAATGTCTATTTTATGGCCCACAAAGACTAATCATTTTAGAATTTATGACTATCCTTCTTAATAATATTATCTTTAATGTTTGAACTAAAATTCTCTCTATGAGAATATAACATATCTTACCAGTACACTCATCACTTGTTGAAATTAAATTTTAATTTTAAACATAATAGGATCACAATCATAATTTGACCTTTTATTTATCATCTTTTCCTACGACCTTTTATTCAAAGAGTTTAAATAAATATTTATTATATTATCATTCTTTCAATTTGCTTTCCCAATGTGTCAAAAAAGTTGACCAAGCTTACCCACTAGTCTTTTGGTTCCAAATTTCAAATTCATGAAAGAGAATATTATTTTATGCCTTTTGCTTTAGCTTTTGAAAGAATTCAACATCAGAGTACAAATCGTCGATCATTTTGCAGTTGGAAAAAAGGGGCACACCAAAAGTGAGAAACCAAAATTTAATTTAATTAGTCTGTATAAATGGATTCATTTGTATATTGATGGTGCATTTAATTTGAATACAAATTTAACGTATCTAGGAAAAGTAGTGCGAAATAATTTAGGGGAATGGATTATAGGTTTTGAGCACTTCTTGAAATCGAGTTATGAGGCACTCTTGATGAGTTGACCTTATCACAAGATAAAGGATTCGATAGAATATTGATCCAAACTGATAGCTTGGAGGCATTCCAAACAATCCATGGAAGAACTTCACCAAATTCGATTTTAGCATTGGTCATTGATGAGTGTCGAAACCACCAAATATAAATTCTTATGACAAATATAACAATAAAGTGAAATATAGAATAGTAGGATCGAATCCACAGGGACTGGTTATCTATTTTTGCCTTTTCTTGTGACTAGATTTGTTGTTGCGGCTACAGTCGTGCCTACGACTTGTGCGTAATAGTGCTGAAAAAAATAGGGGGTTTAAATTGATTAAGATAATAAAATAAGGAATTATGAAGTGTAATAAAATAAAATAAAAATAGATTCAAAAATGTAAAAATAAATTTAAGAAAATAAAATAAATGGATAAATAAAATATTATTTAAGCTTAGCATTAGCATCGGTGTACTCCAATCTTGAATCGATCCTTAAAATAGATTTTCTTTTCTAATCGATAAGCTGGTTATAGTAATCGAGGATCTCTCAAACCGCCAACTCTTCCTCTCATAGTCGATCCAGTATCACCTGCAAATCGACCATTGTCAAATTTCCAACCACGTGGCACGTACCCGTAATTTAAGACTTCGACAGCCTTGCAATCTGAAAAGCTCAACTCGAATTAACAGCCTCAACCATGTGAGTCATTTAAATCCGATCACTATTTTCTTGACGGAATCCAACTAGCTTTTTTTAATTGAACCCACCAATTTGTCCGCGAGATTTTGAATACAGCACCGCCGACTCAACTTCCCAACTATACGCCAAACGATTCCAACAACGAACGTTTTTTGGATTGAAATCGAATCAAATTTGAGGGACGAATTTGTACTATCCCATATACCGGAGAGATAGCGAATACCGAATTGCAAAGCCTTTAGTGTGAGTTTATATCTCACAATTACTTTGTCAAAGTGATAACCGGGCTAAGGCTAAAAAGGATTTAGTTAATCATAAAAAAAAAAAAAAATCATGCTTTGAAAGTGGTTTTGTGGAATTGTGAAAGGTGGAAAGGGAAAAGGCCTTGGAAAGCAATTAAACCAAAAAGCTAAAAGTTAAAATAAAAAAAATGAAAGAACAGAGGTCACGCAGGAAGGGAGAAAAGAAAAAAATAAAGAATTTAATAATTGCGAAAGGCAAACTGTATTTAATTGGTTGTAGCCACTAGGTATTTATATATATTTTTAGTGTTAAAATTTAACTAGATTTTTTAATATTATTACTAAATAATTCTAAATATTATCACTAAATATTATCACTAAATAATTCTAGATATTATCACTAAATAATTCAAAATTTAAAAATCAAATTTAAACTAGAATTTAAACTAATTACAGAGTTGTAACAATATCAAAAATCCTTCAATTTTTATCCAGCCACTTTTAAAAAAAACTTTCAACCCTTCAATCTTTATCCAATCATCTTTGAATCTTCAATCTTTCAATCAAGCCATCGTCTTTGCTTTTTGTTTCAATTTAGTCATTTTTCGTAAGAGTTTGAATTCAGCACGGTAACTTTATTCCTGATAAGAAAAATCTAAATTTAATAGCATTTTATTTGATAATTAGCCAAAAATAAATATATTAAAAATACAAATTTATCTTGCTATCAAATTTTTCCTACTTTGCCGATGCTTGTTCTCAAGCATGATATCCACTAAAAATAATTTGTCAATCCCTTTCAAAATCAAAACCCCCTTTCTTAGTCAAGCATACATCAAACAATTAGGTGAATCAAAAATAAACAATTGCTAAACTCAATCAATAAGCATTTTATAAAATCTCAAACAGTATGTCAAACCAACTATTTCACTAAATTTAGGCTCAATCAAACATGCAAAATAGTTATAATTAATATATGCTTTCATTTATATCTATATACATTTTTTCATTTTTTTTGTTTTATTTTTTTTTTCAAACGTAGTCAAGTCTTTTGACGCGAAGTGAGAAAACAACCCAAGCACCTCATGCTGGTTACTCAACCTGGCACGTTCTCTTTATTTGATTTTTTATTTTTAATGAATTCGAGACATAATCAAACCTTTTGACGCTAAATGAGATGACAACCTAAGCACCTCATCCCGGTTTCTTAACTTGGTTACATTTCTGAATCTTCACTCTTAACCAAGCTATTTATTTGTTTGTTTAAACGAGTACTTTCATTGGGCAAGTTCAACAAAACCAACAATTTTCATGAAATATCGACTAAGTCATAACATTTTCAATTCTACAAAATATTCATGATCGAGCCAGCAATAGTTATTCATGATTCACCCACTTATTTAAGTAAACTAAGCATAAGAATTAGAGGTTTATTTTCGAAACGAATTAAAAAATTATTCTTCACAAAACACATGCAAAAAGAAAGTATGACATGATCCAAAATTCCCCCTACTTAGCCCATATTGCCCCCAATGTGTAAAAAAAATAATATGAATGGAGAAAGTGTACTCCCCGTTTATATTTAATGGGCTAGAGGGCGATGGAAGTGATCACTTTGTAGAACGGTGAGGATGTTTGAGATGTTGGCTTCTATTATTTCGAGGTGAGCTTCAATGCGATGAAGTCGTTCTCTACAGCTGAAGGTGGTTGCTCCTGGAAAATAGCACGATCAAACGGATTAAAATAATATTTTATTTAATTCTCAAACTAAACTAAAATTTAAAATTAAATTAAATAAATAAATAAAAATAAATGTGGGTTGCCTCCCATTAAGCGCTTTTGTTTAACGTCGTTAGCTCGACAACCTGAGTGTTATTCGTTTGGTTTCTCAAGAATTAATTCTTCCATTATGTGCACTTGGAATTCTTCCATTAATGTTGGATTATGGTGTCTTTGAGCTTCTCCGATCCGGTTTGCCTTTTCCTCTATCGAAATCCTTAAATGTTTCGGTAATGATTTGAGTTCCAGTTCCAAAACCTGCAAAATAGAAGGCAAGAGTTTAGTTTTAGAAGGAGAAAGTTCAAAATATTTACCTTGACTTCTAGGAAATTGTGGAGTCTCCAATAGAATAATGGTTTCACGAATCGATTCTTTGAATGTCATTAATTCCTCCAGTTTATCCATTGTATTCCTACAAAGCACAATTTGTAACTCATCCTCTTCATCATACTCAAAATGAAATTTCGTTAGTGGTTTAATAATATCAACACTAGAAATATTTGACATTGTATTAGATTGGCCCATCGCCTCATAAACATTAAATTTTACCATCTCATTGTGGAATTCCATAGTCGAGTTCCACTATTGTCGAAACTTTAATAATAACCATTTTTTTGTAACCATTTTTTGATGAAGCGATGAAGCGACGCAGTCGACTCGATTTTTTAAAGAGAAAAGGAAGGAGTCGCCACCGATCTTTATTTGGTGTGATCGGATCACCTTTGTTTTAATAAGACATTTAATTTACTAAAACAATGCTTTTTGGTCCACGAACTTTGAGAAAACGGGTTCGGAGGTCGATTACGCGAGGAAGGATTAGCACCTCGACACGCCCAAAATTGGTACCAAATTGATTGATTGATGCCCTATTTGTTGAAAACTTTAGAGGGGTTCGAAAATACGATGCTTTTTATTTTCAAAATTGGAAGGGAAAGGGATATTAAGACTTTCTTATTATCGAAGAGATAAAGCATCATGTCCGAGAAGTTAGGCGTAATACTTTAGACTCCCGAAACTAAGCTCGTCTTTTAAAACTTGATTTTCGCTTTTGAAGAGAATATTCCGTTATTCGTCAAATGAGAAATCGGAACCCAGTAAGTTAGGGCCCGATTTCTCGAGATTTCAAATACGGAAGATTGCCTCTATTTTTAGGAAAAAAAGCTCATCTCGGAGTATCTAGATGTCGAGTCCGGTAAGTTAGGGCGCGACATTTCGAATTTCCGAGATCAAGTATTTTATATTAAAATTTAAATTACAATTTCAAAAGAGACATCCCATTGTTTAGCTTTAAACGAGAAGGAAACGGAACCCAGTAAGTTAGGGCTCGATTCACTCGAATGGCTAACACGAAATGTCAATTTAAAACTGGAATTTGTGACTTTGAAAGGGATATTCCGTTGTTTAACTTAAGCGAGAAAAAATCAGAACCCAGTAAGTTAGGGCTCGATTCTCTCGGAGTGTTAATACAGAATATCGATTGTTTGAAAACTTGACAAATCGGGTAAAGGTGAACGCAATACGGTTTGGTAAAAAGATAAATTACAGAACTAGGTTGCGTAATAAAATAAGAGGGAGGTGTGTGATAATACTAAATTGATTTGCTCAATAATAAAACGATGATAATAATAATGCAATGATAATAGTAAAATAATGACAACGATACATTTAAAGTAATGAGAGTAATAATAAAGAAATAATAAAAATGACAATAATAAAATGTTAATAATAAAATAGTGATACGAAATGTAAAAAATAAAAAAAAAAATGAGAATGATATAATAATATTAATGATATTGGTATAAAACAATAATAATAATAATAGTAACAATAACGGTAATTAACAAAATATATACATATAAAAATAATATAATAATAGTAATAATAATAAATATAGGAATAATAATATATATAATGCATAATAGTAATATGATAATAATAATACTAATATGGTAATATAGTGATAATAGTAAAACGATTAATATAAAAAAAAAAAAATTAAAATATAATAATAATAATAATAATAATAATAATAATAATACTAATACTAATACTAATATAATATATAATAGTAATATGATGATAATAATAATACAAATATAATAATATAGTGCTAATAGTAAAACGATTTATAAAAAAACAAATAAAACGATTAATAATATATAACAACAAGAATAATAATAATAATACTAATATAATATATAATAGTAATATGATAATAATGATAATAATAATAATAAAACGATTAATAATAAAAAATAGGTGAAAATAGCAAAAAAGGACTAAAATTGAATTGAAAATGAAATTTGGGGCCAATTTAAAAATAAAAATGGGAGGAAGGACCTTTCTGTGATGCGCTAAAAGCCAGGGGGACCAAATGTGTAATAAACCCCTCGGGCCCAAAGCGCAAAGAATGGGGACCAAATTGAAAGTCAAATTAAATGTACGGGCTAAATTTTAAAACAACGAAAGTTTAATTGAAAATAATAAAAAAAGCGGAAGGGCTAAAAGTGCAATTAGCCCTTCCATTTAAAAACACGCGGATCCTAGGTCGGGCGGGTCGGATTCGGGTCGGATATGGCAAAACGACGTCGTTTTGGGGTTAAAAGCCACCCAAAACGACGTCATTTTGTGGGGCTATAAAAGGCCCTAAACCCCTAAAAAATTTTCATTTTTGCTGTTGTTTAAAAAAAAAATTTCTCCTTTCATATTTTTTCTCTCAGGGGTGAGTCTCGGGGGGTAGTTTGACGGTCTTAAGTGCAGCTATTTACCACCGTGGATGGTGGTATTTAAAGGTAAAAATTTCTATTTTTATTATTTTTATGTCTTTTTTCTTTTTATATGTTATTATTTATTCATATATAAATATGCATGTGTATATAAAAGAAAACCAAAAGATCGAAAAATCTGATTTTACCCTCTCTTTTTGCTTTTTGATTCTTGTTCTTGTTTATCCTTTAATCGGATTTTTTTGTGTTGATTTTGCTTGCTATTCCTGCCGATTTTTGAGTGTTTGACCTCCGCCTTTTCGATTGAAAGAAGAGAAAAGAAAAAAACTTTCTTGAATCTCTGATTCTCTTTTTTCTATTTTTCGAACGAAAAAAAAAAACTCTTGTTTGCTTGGATCTTTTCTGTTTCTTTTTTTTGATTTTCAAAAGAAAAAAAACCTCCTCGTTACAGTATTTAAAATCGGCTTTTATAGCCATTGAAATATTATAAAATACTAATATTTCTACTGCTCTTGTTTGCTTCTTGTTCTATCACTTCATTTTGCGTGTTGCGGTGACCGGTATGGTGGAGCGGTGGCGGTGGTGTCGGGTCGAAAAGTCGGGGTAGGTGAGGGTTGGTGGTCATGGTTGTGAGAGGTTCTTGGCGCTAGGTTCTCTCAAACCCTAGCTTGTTGAAAAAAGAAGAGAGTGGGCTTGTTGGGCCCGTCGGTTTGGGTTTGGGTTTTGTTGGGTCCATTATTTGGGTTTTAATTTTGGGTTCATTGTTTGTAATTTTAATAATTTTTTTTGTAATTGGTAGGGCAAATGGGCTCATATATTGCCCTCTTTGCTTATTATCGTGTAACGAGAATGGAGCAAAGATTTTCAAAAGGCCCATTTTGCCCGGGCCTGCTAAGCCCCGACTTCTCTTGTAGCCTTATTTCGTCCATCGCATCTTGTTGTTTCGATCCACTCTACCGATATGTGGCTTCAATCTACTCTTTGCTGTGACTTGTTCATTTTTGGTCTGTTCTTGCAAATTTAGGAATGTCTAAACTGCTATCTTCAATCTGATCCTTGCAAACTCAGGGATCACCAGATTGAGTCTTTGATCTGCTTCTTGCAACTTCAGGAAGGTCAAATCTACTTTCTTCAATCTGATCTTTGCAACCTCAAGGATCGCCAGACTGATATCTTCGATATGCTTCCTGCAACTTCAGGAACTTTAAATCTACTTTCTTAGATCTGCTTCTTGCAACTTCAAGAAGGTCAAATCTGCCTCTTTCAATCTGATCCTTGCAAACTCAAGGATCACCAGACTGAATCTTTGATCTGTTTCCTGCAACTTCAGGAATGTCAAATCTGTTATCTTAGATCTGCTTCTTGCAACTTCAAGAAGGTCAAATCGCTATCTTCGATCGATCCTCGCAAACTCGGGGTCACCGGACCAATCTTTGATCCGCTTCGCAACTTCGAGAACGCCAAATCGCTTTCTTCAATCGATCCTTGCAAACTCAAGGATCACCAGATCGATGTCTTCGATCCGCTTCGCAACTTCGGGAATGTCGACCGCTTTGATCCGCTCCATCGCATACTCGTGGAGACGAGATCGCTCAATCTATCTTGTCCTTCTTGTGGACGTAACCTGTAGAATGAATACATACTTATGCCTAATAATTAGGATGCCATGAGTATGATGAGTCAGAATGTTATGAGTATGATTCCTATTTAAGGTGTTATCACTCATTTGTCTGTCAAGGTTTTATCTTCGTTTTCCTCTCAGTGACCGTTTTCGCATGAATGGCTTGCCCCTGTGGAAATTTCGAAGCCTATTTTAGGCCTTAGAACACTGGTCTACCTTGACTTCTAGCTGTCTTCCCTGGGAGTCACAACTCCTACTTGAAGAATGTTCGACTTGGTTTGTTCGACTCTCAACCATTTAGGATTTTTGAACCTTTCCTTATCGAAAATTGGCCTGTCTTAAAAATTTTTTTTAAAAAGCGACCAAGCAACATTATTTACCCTTGCCACAATTACTGAATCGGGCGAGAAACTTCATAGAAATGGCCTTTATTGAAACCCCTTTTCTCCAATGTCTTGTGTTCATGGAAGTTCTAAACAACTATTTTGTTTTGGCTTCCTGTTTTATCTAGAGATTTCCAAAGTGATACGTGGAACTTTCTTTTGTAAAATCATTAGTTCATCAATTTGTTTTTTAATGCATCATGTTAATGATGGATAACAGTAGATCGATTTCAAAGAGAATCAAAATGAATTTATCTATGAAACAAAGAGAATTGATTGGGGACATATTCCCTCCTTTTTTGGGGAAAAGGTCCCAAAAAATGGTAAAATAACAACATGGATCAGACGCCCTAGACATCGCCAATTGGGCTTCTATATACAAGCTCAAGAAGACTGCTCTGAGCCCGTCATGTGTTTAGAAGACTCGAAGTATTTTGTCGATGCCCCGATATGCAACGTACTTCCTCTTCTGTTGATTATGGCGCTGCGAGATCGCGACGTGTCCGTTCAAAATTTGAGCCGCCCTTTTCGGGTTTTCAACTCAAAATGCCCTTTGGTCTCAAAGTGCCCTTTTGCGGGTTTTCACCTTGGCCTCTCCGTTTTTTTTTTCAAGTCTCAAAGTGCCCTTTGCGGGTTTTCACCTTGGCTTCTTCTATCTTAAGCAAAGTATTTTTTAACTGAATCTGAGTTCACGGGGTTGGGCAAGCTTTTCCCGTCCATCTCTGTCAGAATCAGTGCACCTCCCGAGAAAGCTTTCTTCACCACATACGGTCCTTCCCAGTTCGGCATCCATTTCCCTCTGTGGTCTTTTTGTATGGGAAGGATCTTTTTCAGTACGAGGTCCCCTTCGTGGAATTCCCTTGGGCGAACTTTTTTGTTGTAGGCTCGCATCATTCGCTTTTGGTACATCTGACCGTGACGGATAGCCCTCAATCTCTTTTCTTCAATTAAGTTCAACTGGTCATATCGAGCCTGGATCCATTCAGCTTCATTTAGTTTCACTTCTGACAATACTCGGAGAGAAGGTATTTCCACTTCAATAGGTAGGACTGCCTCCATCCCATAGACTAATGAGAAAGGCGTTGCCCCAGTAGAGGTTCGGACGGACGTTCGATAAGCATAGAGTGCGAACGGCAACTTCTCATGCCAGTCTCTATAAGTCTCAGTCATCTTTCCCACTATCTTTTTGATGTTTTTGTTGGTCGCTTCCTTCGCCCCATTCATTTTCTAGGCGTCGGTGATGAATTGTGGTGTTTGATGTTGAATTGGCTACAAACCCCGCTATCGTGCTATTGTTTAAGTTCAGTAGCGTTGTCCGATATGATCCTTTCGGGCATTCCATATCGACAAATGATTTCCTTCTTCAAGAACCGCTAATCACCGATTTAGTGACGTTAGCATATGAGGCGCCTCTACCCATTTCGTGAAGTAGTCGATGACCACAAAGATGAATCGATGCCCATTCGATGCCTTCGGAGATATTGGCCCAATGACGTCCATGCCCCACATGGAAAATGGCCATGGAGAAGTCATAACATGTAAAGGTGACGGGGGTACATGAATTTTGTCTCCATAAATCTGGCACTTATGACATTTTTTGGCATAGTTGATACAGTCTCCTTCCATGGTGGACCAATAATATCCGAACCTCATTATCTGTCTGGCCATTGTGAAACCGTTAGCGTGAGTTCCACAGACACCTTCATGGACTTCTTCTAGGATTAGCTTAGCTTCGGTGGCATCCACACACCTCAGCAGCACTTGATCCTTCCTTTTCTTGTACAAGACTTCTCCATCCAAGACGTAATCACAGGCTAATCTCCTCAGCGTCTTTTTTTCATTCTCAGTGGCTTGGTCAGGGTACTCCCAATTCTTTAAATACCGCAATATATCGTGGTACCACGGTGGGCCAGTTTTTCCTTCTTCCTCGACATTGTAGCAATGGGCTGGGTCTTGATGAATGCTCATTTGTATTGGCTTCATATCTTCGCTTTCATTTATTCGGACCATGGAAGCCAGGGTGGCCAGAGCATCAGCCATCTGATTCTCGTCTCTGGGCAAGTAATTGAAAGTGATGTCATCGAACTCTTTGACGAGTTCTTGGGCCAATCTTTTATAGATAACCAATTTTGGATCCCTGGTTTCCCATTCTCCTTTGAGTTGATAGATTACTGTATGAATCTCCATAGACTTCTAATACCCTGATTTTGTATTCGATAGCGACGGAGCCCCATGATGCAAGCTTCATATTCAGCCATATTATTAGTGCAATCGAAATCCAGTTTACAAGTGAATGGATAATGGTCTCCTTTTGGGGATATCAGGACTGCCCCAATTCCATTGCCCACGGCATTTGATGCCCCGTCAAAATTTAATTTCCAAGGATGGTCTTCAGAGGTACCTTCTTCGATATCTGCCACGTACATCAAGTCCTCATTAGGGAAATCAAAATCTAAGGGCTCATAGTCTTCAAGGGCTCTACTGGCTAGAAAGTCTGCTATCGCGCTCCCTTTTACCGCCTTTTGGTTTACATAAACGATGTCAAATTCGGAAAGTAGGATCTGCCACCTGGCCATCCTTCCATTCAAGGCAGTAGATTCCATCATATACTTAAGGGGATCTAGCTTTGAGATGAGCCATGTCGTGTGATACAGCATGTATTGCCTCAACCTTCGAGTTGTCCAAATCAAGGCACAACATAATTTCTCGATTGGCGGGTACCTCATTTCACATGCGGTGAATTTCTTACTAAGGTAGTATATTGCTTTTTCTTTCTTCCCCGATTCATCATGTTGACCTAGCACGCATCCCATCGAATTATCAAATCATTGTTAGGTAAAGGATGAGGGCTTGTCCGGTTGAGGCGATTATTATGGGGCCTGAGGCAGTATTGTTTCACCTTTTCAAAGGTCTTTTGGCACTCTTCATCCCACGTGCTCGGGTTGTGTTTCTTGAGGAGACGAATATGGGGTCACATCTCGGTCGGTTGTGAAATGAACCGAAGCGATGTAATTCACCTTCCTAAGAAACCTCTAACTTCTTTTTGGGTGCGTGGTGGAGGTAATTCTTGTATGGCTCGACTTTATCCGGGTCAACCTCAATCCCTTTTCATCGACTATGAACCCGAGCAACTTCTGGACCGAGCTCAAGGTACACTTTACCGTTAAGCTTCAATGGAATTTTCTTAGCCTCAAGAGCAATTTTCTCAAAACCGCACATGCTCTTCTTTGATTCGGATTTGGCGATCATATCGTCGACGTAAACCTCAATTTCCTTGTGCATCATGTCATGGAATAAGGTTACCATGGCTCTACGATATGTCGCTTTGCATTTTTAGCCCAAATGGCATTACCTTGTAGCAAAATGTTCCCCACATGGTTATAAACGTTGTCTTGTCCATGTCCTTAGGATGCATTTTTATTTGGTTGTACCCTGAGAAACCATCCATGAAGGAGAATAACGAATACCCTGCTGTATTGTCTACTAAAGTGTCGATGTGAGGCAGCAAAAAATTGTCCTTCGGGCTGGCCTTGTTCAGGTCTCTGTAATCCACGCACATTCGTACCTTCCCGTCTTTCTTGGGGACAGGGACAACGTTAGCCACCCAATCCGAGTACTTGACCACTTGTAAGAACCCGGCATTAAATTGTTTCTCGACTTCTTCTTTTATCTTTAACAAGACGTCTGGTCGCATTCTTCTGAGCTTCATTGGGTGGCTTGCATTCTTCCCTTATGGGCGCTCGATTGTAATTGCAATATCGATTTAGTCCGGGCATATCTTGGTATGACCATGCGAACACATCCTTGAATTCATGGAGTAGTTCGATGAGGTCCCTTTGGTTTCGCAGATAATACAAGTTCCAATATTCACCTCTTGCCCTTCTCCTAGGCTCACCGTTTCTATCGACTCCTTATGGGGTCGGATCTGTTTTTCTCCTTGCTCTACCATTCTCAACAAATCCGGAGGCAAGTCGCATTCTGTGTCATTTCCAAAGTCCTGAGGTTCCTCTGAACACATGTCTTGCTCAAAGCAGACCTCTGAATTTGTAGTATCATTACTCATATCATTGATGTCTAGGGACCTGTAATGGGTATCGAAGGGTGTATAAAGAACAAATGAATTTGAGGACAATTATTCACATGATATGAATGAGAACAAAGAATAAATGGTAAAAATGTAAAATAAGAGAATATTGAGTAGAATTGAAGATGCATTTTATTAAAACAAAATGTCCGAACATAAGCCTGTTTCACAAAAGAAATCTCATTGTTTCTAGGCTTAAAAACAACATGAGTGTTCCGAATATTACTCT